>CM056995.1:150217493-150612493 GCA_029891345.1 Dryococelus australis
ACACCCACAATGGTGAAATTTCAATTGCGATGTCTGTAAATTTACTTGCCGTGGAGAGAAAATACACTAATTTTGCAGTTTATTTTCTGCGACATAGTAATAGTAATTTTATACCATTCTGTGTAAAGTTAGTTGCACAAAGTATATGTTATTTTACTAATTTGTAGGCTAAATTTACTTGGACGTAGAGGAAAAAAAACATTGACGTATTTAGGTGTAAAATTATATAATTTTTTTTCCAGTGGTGTCATACGAAAGAATTGCTTTTAGATGATGCGGTATATTTGCTCCGTCATATAGAGGACCGCGTGCTTTCAGCAATCGTTAAATGACCTAAGAAATAGGTTTAACAACATTTACGAGTATAATTACAATGCATAAATACCTCACAAATCAATATTTCATACCAAACTACACACAAGCATCGTCAGCGTTGCTATTTACATTACGAGTAACAAAAGTCATTGTAAGGTAACTCAATGGCTTAACAGAATTAATACAAATTTTACAGCATATTTCTACAACAATATTTGTAACTCGATTTAAATTTCGTGAAAGTTCGTCTAGACGTGCCGTTTTTAGAACAAACAACATTAAAGTTTGCTAAGGCCTACTGCTTTGCTTACGAAAAATATCGCTTTTAACCTCGTAAAATGTAAATGCCTGCATTAAACTGAAAATAACTTAAGCAGATTACGAAAAATACAATACCTAGCTGATGAAATGTATTTTGTGAAACTGCACCCACACATTTAATGCAGAATCAAATTTTGCCACAAATTACAAACCTTGAAGGCTAATCGTGGAAGATAGACTTCCTGTTAGATAAAAGCGTTCGAACGGAGGTCGTAATAGTGTTGTAACATATTTATATTACTCGATGAATGTTTCCCGTTCAGTATAAAAAGTTTTCAGGGCGTTATTATTTCAAAACGAGTTGCATTCGTGGCAAGGTATTGACACGTAAACTGGGAATCACGTAAATACGAAATAGCACACACTTTTACAAAAGCTTTCACCATTGCAACGCGGAAAACAGTTATAACAAAACACACTTCCAAAGTTACTTCAAGTTTAATCGTGGTTCGAAACTTAAAGGAACTTAATTGCATGAAGTAGCACATTTTCAAGGTAAGCTTATTATGTGAAGTTACAAGAATTCATGGGAAAAGACACTTCTTGGAGGTACTGCAGATGCCATTAACAGACAGTGCTATTTCCACAGAAAATGTATAGAAATGTTTATATATATGTTAATGAATATTTTATTCCAGAGGTTACAAACTGACCCTTAAAATAAGTTCGTCATGTAGTACTATTTTGTTGACACAGGAGGGCGGAATAGAAAATATGGACCAAATCAACGAACCAGCTTAATTGCACGTTGCGTCAGCCAGGCGATGATGTTAAAGAGTTAGAAGCATAAATGTGTTACACACTCTAAAAACGAATCAGTGGAAAACCACTGATTCGCAGTGAAAATGACTCCACTTAGGATCAGTGAAAAAAATCAAACACTGATTGTTTCAGTGGAAATAGTACACTGATTGAATTAGTGATATGAAAATATTCATTAATCCTAATTCCATTGATTCGAATTTAGAATGCAATCATCCTAAATGTTATTTTAATTTACATACAACAAAGATCAACTGAATTGCGAGTAGTAAAAAAATAGTTATATTGAAGATTAGTAAGACATTATATATTGAACTACTTCTCCTAGTTCGCATTAATATATGTTCATTTATGCTTATATATAATTATATATATATATATATATATATATATATATATATATTATAGTAACGGGACACCATCCGGACATTGTCATCAAAGTGAAAAAGGGGTTTTGTTTCCAAAATTTTTTGTCCCGATCACTACATGTATTATGTTTTAATTTAACTATATTCTGTGGGAGCTATTTTGCGAGTGGTTTGCAGAGCATTATTATCATTAGTATGTCTTTTATGTTTAAAAAAGTTGTACAGGTTATTGTCCTTGAAATGACTGAATATGTTACTTTTGAATCCATTTCACTTGAGAGATTTATTATTATATTAATGCACAATAATTTAAGAAATCACAAGTTTTTAAAATTATTATTCAATTGGCGTTTTCGTATTACTAGCTATATCTCAGAAGTCCTCTAATTAAGTTCCATGTTCTTAATACTGTCTGAAACTTTCGGCATTGGAGAATACTATTTCATTTTATTTTCATTCCAAAGATAGTGACGCCTATTTTAAAAACTTTCAAGTAGGAGTGAGAATTTAGGGATATCACAATATAAAATCACAATCACACAGTGACGCATCAAAGCCCAGCAAAGCTGCGATCAGGATGTTATGAGAACATTTTTAAATTTTGAACGAGATAAAATAACACATATTTGCAAAAAAAGATATTTGTACTTTACTTTTGTACGCTATGTTTTGATGATTTCAAAATAATTATAATGTTTGTGCTTGCAGATTCCTTAAAGAAAAATACAAAATATTGAAAACACCTATTGATTAATTTTTGTGATAAAACTTCACCATGAAAATCTGAGTATGAACATGCACGCTTTGATGCGCAGAAAAGAAAACTTCTGGAACGATTACTACAGACACTGAACTTCCAAGCCGTAATAATTTAATTATTGTTATTCCTTGGCTGTGTAGGTTCGATCGGAGGATAAATCTCGTTATCAAATGAGTCACTGAAGCATTTGGAATTACTGGCTAAATACTTCTCAAAAATGTCAGTTTTCTTTTCCACTCAACAGGCATGTCCTTCAATTGCATGTTTGACATATACAGTTGGACAAATTTGCATCTCCCATGATTGAGAGAGAATGAGCATGGATGTTTTTTCTTCTGTTTTGGTTTTTGTCTTAAACCATACCAGTTAAGTGGCATTAATTTTTAATTTACAATTAAGGTAACTGAGAACTTACAGGACGTAGTTATTTGCAACTAAAATAAGTATTCTTATTAACTAATGAAAATAGAGCGGTTTTGGAAAGTTGTGGTTAAGACTAAGAAACTAACTATTGCTCTAAAATAACCTCTTTAAAAATGTTATGTTCTGCACCTGCATAAGAGTAAACCACGTTTAAACAATGTTTTGAAGATTATTTTTAAGGGCTGTGTTTTGACAATGTCTTTGTGAGCATCTTATGACAGCTGGACAATCTGAGACCATAATCTTGTCACATATAATGAGTTGCTTCACATTTTGTTAACAATGTTCGGAAATGCCTAAATGGAAAATTTCAAAACAAATGGACTGGTACGTATCGTTTACACGATGTGAACAATGCTTTCTGAAACTTTTAAAGGACACAGTCAGTCTACAGCGCTACTAAATGACGATTAAACTGTGGGCTGATGTAAGGAAAAATATTATAAAATTATCAGTAGATTTTCTGTGCTTATCGTCTCGCTAAACACGGCGTATTATTCAATATAGATTGTCCACGGTAACACTGGTCACTTTTCAACTCCCTGCTTGAGATAAATTTGCATGCCAATTTTGTATTCTTCCACCACATGTAAAATTAACATTGTCTTGGGCCTGATTACTTTATTCATGCGCCGGTAGATTGAAACGGTGAAATTATTAGAAAAGTAAACATTTATTTTTCAAATGTGGAAATTATTACATCGAAATGCATTAAATTACTTAAAGTGAAAGAATTAATTTCAGTATTCAATCATCTTTACCTAAAATTCTTAATTACCCGTAGAGATAAGGAACTGATTTCCCTCAATTGTTTCCAACTTTTATGGGTGCAGGCCAGCCCAAACCACGCTCGTCGAATTTAATGAACCCTTGAATATGCAAGATTGATGTATAGCCTACCACTCGAAAGAATTTTTGAAATTCATTTACTTCTAATGTTGGTTTCGAAATATCATGTGCATTATAAATTACAACATTGACGGAAATTTCGAAGTACCTAAGGTAGTAAAGAGGCTTATGCCTCATCCTGTACGTGGGTGATCAGTTTTTTTTTGGGAAAGGGGAGCAGGGTGATCCCAAAGTAAGTTCTGCCTCTTGATTCAGCCGTCCTGTGAATTTCCGACTGGAACTTTCGCGGAATATAATTTGCCAATAGAAACAATTGCAAACATTAAACATGAGAAGTAAAAATGTAGACGAGAAGAATAATTAGAAACTAGTGAATATAGTATCAAAATATCAAAATTTGTTTTAATTTATGGTTTAGGGACTACTTAGAAAACATATTTCTTAATGTCGATAGCCAAGCTCTCGCTGTCAATAGCCGTTTCGCTTACCGACATTGGAAAATCTAGGGGTTCGACATTGTTGAATATACGTAGAATATAGTGAAAAATTGTGATAATAAAAAGTTGTGATAGAGAGTGAGAGTGATGTTGCCATTTTCCAGGTGGATAGGTAGCACGCAGTTCCAGCCCACTCATGCCCGTCGCGCATTCCCATGCTTCGACGAGCCAGCATTCAAGGCCAAATTCAACATGAGCATTTATGTCCCCGCCGGCTACCATGCTCTCTTCAACACTAAGAAAATATCTAATGATTCTGAGTAAGTTAACATTTTAACCTTCACAGATATGGTTTAAGTGGGAAAGACGTAAGATATGTCTTGCCAACACTCTCGCTGGTACAATCATATTATTGTTATAAAATGTAAAATGTGTTTCCCATTTGCAGTGACACACATGTAAATAAATTTTATACATGATAATATGAGAAACTCCATTAATACCATTGCCATAAATGTCGGCTTACAAGTATTACTGGTTGATAGGAAAATGAATGGACGCGGATATCATTTATGGTCGAAGGTAAAGGCAGCTTGAATCCTGAACAAAAGTGTTGAAAAAATTATTTATCGATTTCTGATGTAAGACTAGCCATGTGCCACTATCACACAGTACCTATATGAAACTAATAGTTTGCTTGGCCCAAAAATGTTACATTCATAGTGCTCAACATTCCTTTACCTATGTAAAATTAAAAACAAACTATAGATTTGGCAGTAATATGTCGACAAGGACATTTATTGCGAATATTTCAAATGTACGAAAGTGTAATGCCTACATGAAACTATGTAGAATAATCTTATCACTTAAGTATATGATAAAAGAGAGCTCTGAAACAAGGGATCGAGGGTCGGTTCCAAAACCTGTCCACCATCTTCGAAGATGCCACAAGATGACCACCCGATAGTTCAAAATGTTCCGATAATCTTTTTAAATGCCTTCTTCGTCCTTTAGAATTTCCTATTCCACCCCAATATGTCTCTTTTTTCGTCGGGTACCCCCGAAATTCACTAAAAATTTCGAAAATCTGCTAAGCTGCTCAATGTGGTAAGATTGGTCACTCAATGCGGCTGAGGGCCCTCGAAAACCGGGAAAATTCCAGCTACAATTAAAAAAAGGATATAAATATACTACATAAAATGATTTAATGTCAATGATTTATTTCAGTTTACATAAACATAAAGTCATAATTATACTATTTTAAAAATCACTGGATTAATCATTCCAAGGCGAATACGAATATAAAGCCAGAACAATTAAATAATTTAAAGACAGTTCCGCCATATGTGTTGATATAGGAACATGTAGGTTCCTCACACCCTGCACTCACCCATGTTCTCCACACTCGCATCCTTCACCACCTTTACTTCCACAGCCATCTCCTCCAATCCCCTTTGCTGCTCCCCCTGTAATGTCTTCACGCACATCGATGATTCCATTTCGGTAATGTGCCTGATTTTCTGGAGGCAAATATATGAGCCATCCACCTCTTACGATTTTGTGTGACAAAAATAAAACAGGTTTTATTTAAATTTGTTTGTATTTATATTTGAAAATCTTAAATACAGAATTATGGAGAGTTACGAAGCATCGAAACCGTATTTTAAAGGCACATTCGAATAATGATTTTGCAAGGATACAAAACTTACACATTACTATGATAGTTTTAAACGTCGGAAAAACAATGGTAAGCAGGTAGATTCGAACGTGCAATACATGTGTAACATTTATTTAATTCGTAGTGGCATTATCTTGTTGTGTTCTATTAACTCGTGAACCTCTTTTTTCTTGCGCCAACTGCTCGGGAAAAGTTTTCGTGTTTTACGGGCATGTTTATTATCTAGCAATAAATTTTCACTTGGAGGGTACGATAGAAAGGTTTAGAGGTAAAAGAGTGTTTTCGAGAGCACGTGAGTAAATATGTTCTGTGTGGTACAGCGTGTCCACGGACGGCAGGAGGTGGGAGCACTTCGAGCAGACGCCCGTCATGTCGACGTACCTGGTGGCGTTCGTGGTGTCGGACTTTGTGGAGCGCAGCAACGCAGCGGGGAATGTGTCTGTGTGGCAGCGGGCGGACGCTGCTGTGCAGGCGCAGTACGCCATACAGGTGACACAGCCGATAGTGAGCGCCATGGAGCGGCTGGTGGGGCACGACTACCAGCTCAGCAAGCTCGACCAGGCCGCCATCCCGGACTTCTCAGCCGGCGCTATGGAGAACTGGGGGCTCGTCACCTACAGGTAGGGTGGGTCCTTGATGAACGTCGTCTTACAGACTTCCCAACCATGAGCTATGAGGCCTGACTGGTAATGTCACATGGTTTGGAGGCCACCATTATTACAAAATTTATTTTTTTTCTCAGCATAACCTTGCGACCCTAAACCTAACTTTGGTCTACAGGCTCTGCTTCTACTTGCTCAAATGTTTCTTTCTTACTATTAAAAAACTACTATTTCTCATTATTCGTGGGGCCACGGTGGCTGAGCGATTAGCACGCTCGCCTCCCATCATGGCGAACCTGGTTCAATCTCCGGCCGGGTCGCCGGATTTTCGCAAGTGGGAATCGTGCCGTACGATGCCGTTGGTCGGCGGATTTTCTCGGGAATCTCTCGTATCCACCGCGCCTTCATTCCAGTATCGCTCCATGTTCACTTCAATAACCTACATTGGCTCTCAAGACCTCGCTGTTAAGAGTCGCCCAAATCTCTTCCCTCACTCACTCATATTCATAAAAATACACAGTGATATACTCTACAATATATAGCTATTCCCTGTATATTCTATTTTTTTTCAAACAACTAAACATTTTGCAATGCAACAATTGACTAAAAAACTAAGTAATATTAATTTCATATTTAGATTTATATTTTTCAATACATGCGCATGAAAAATTTAATTCATTACTTTCCTATATCGTCATAAATTGCAAACCAGAAAAGTTTGAGGGGTTAATTTAGCTTTACATAGAAACTATACACCAAACGTTTCGATGATACACAAACAGAAATTAATAAATAGCCAAAATCATTTACAGCAACAAAATATGTACGCAACCTTTACATTCTTCAAAATATTGCAAAGGATGCGTGTTACCTGGTCTGTAAACATTATATTCCACACTTTCACTTTCATTACTATAAGTTGTCACAATACATTCACCTTTGCATTTCACATTCAATGTTTTCTCAATCGTATGTGGTCTACATTTTTTAACATAATAATTTAGACGATCACAATTAGTAACTTTAGAATCAATTATAGAAGGCTTATTACTTCTTATCATGAATCCAGGATTGTATGTACATGAAAAATGATTATTGTACTCACACATCTCCTTAAATGTGTAAAATGAATATGGTAACTCATATCTCACAGAATACAAAACATGTTCAATGAGAGAATACTTATCATTAGGATGATACTTCATTCTTGCACTTAACCAGGGCAAGATTTGGCAACTTCACACAACCAACAGTTGCATACCGAAAGAAATGAGAAATTTCCTTGCTGGAAAATAAATATATGTGCATCCTTGTCCCACACTTCCTTCCAATGGATGGTGATCCCACAATCTGGATGAGTAACTTTGTAGGTGATTTTTCCTATTACCACGTTCTCTTCCACATTATCTTAATTAAAGCTGGATATAATTAAATGTAGTGATCACCCAATTTGCTGCCAGGTCTCAGGTAGCACACACCACAATATTCACATTCCATTCTTTCGGCAAATAGAAAGTACGAATCAAAAGTGTAGCACCAGTGTTAAAATGCAATTCCATATTGTACTTGTAAAACATCGTCGTATGGTGAAAAAAAAAAAAAAAACTCTTCTGTATCCTACATGCAGCACCTAGTACTTGCTTCCTAGGATGAAGATGCACGCTGTGACTGATGTAAGTAGCTATCCCTTGTCATCATATCTAGGATGATAGCCATATTGAATTTTTTTTCAAATTTGAAACTAACATCAGTCGACCTGCTTTCGCACACTGTACATAGCCACATACCATGTGGTGAGACAAATCGGTGGATTTAGCTATGAATTTCAATAGTATGTTTTATTTTGTAACTTTTTTCAGTCGAGATTATAGCAATGGAACAATATCTTCTAACATATTTAATTTGCCTATACGACACACATTTCGAAATGTGTTCATCTAGAATATCACACACTAGTTAATTTAAACTGCATGGCAATGCTGTGTCCGGTCGCAAATTAAACACTGCACACTCTCGCCCATTACAGTCTGACTTCTCCATATCTGTAATCCAGTGAAATTACCAAAAAACTTCAATGTTCTTATCCATTGCACATTTGTATTTTTAGTGGGGTATTTTCACAGACCCAAAACCAAGCTTTTTTTATCGCCCAGGAGAACACTCGAATAAGCGAATAGAGGATTAAACTTCTCCATCATGTTCTGCACTATACTGATATAATATCGCGAATCACCTCTGTATTTATAGGTCGATCTGGCTACACCACCCCTCCTCGTCACAGTACATTAGTAACGACCGGTTGAGCATTAATTTAGCATTTTCACTTGCGGAGATGAACATTGATTCATAACCGTTCAATACACATAACTTTTTGAATGAGGGGTACTTGAACACTTCTTGCATTTAAATTATTTTACAGTTCCACATAGTTGCTAGAATATGTTTTTGATTAACTTTACACAATAATATCTCCTCATTTTTGAAGTATGTGTTGCAAATAGACACTTGAACACTTTCTGCATTTAAATTATATTACAGTTCCACAGAGTTGTTAGAATATGTTTTTGATTAACTCCATTCATGAATATCCCCTCATAATTGAAGTATGTGTTGCAAATAGATGCCATGTGCTCACACTTCATACATCTGCTCTCCTGCACTAATACATTATGATTTTTTGTAGTCCATGTGTTAGTTGGCTTATTCTTATGACTTAAATATTTCCAGGCAAAAGATTGTATGAATATGAACACAGTGGTATGTTTTATTTCAGTTGGTGATAGCCAATTCCTAATAATAAAACTGTTTGGCACTTGGAAATCTTAAATAATATAGAACATGTTTACTCTGTGAGAGTATGCTGTATACTGAAAACAATATTATGTTAACACTTAAATAACTTATTGCAAACATTATATGATACTAATCTATCGGAAATGTTTAACATGTATGCTTGAGTGTTTTGGGGAATTATTGCATTTGCACTCATTTCAATATGCGAATCAATAACATTGTTAATTATAGAATCCTTTTGATTACTAATGTCAATTATGAACAAAAACACTTTACATTTAAAAGTTTCAGGATATAATCTGGTGCACTGTCTTTCGAATGATATGTCTCTTGGAATTTTTGTACATATTGTAGCAAATAATGTACTTACCATTTCGAAATGCATGTTAAATCCATGTATGGGTAATATTGACTGTTAAGTAATAGTTTAATGTTTTTTGTAATGCAATGGTCGACTAATGTTCTTTTCGCTCTTAAGTTATTTTTACAGTTTGTTTCGAAACCTATAATGATTTATCTAGGTTTTTCATTCGAGAAATATATTTTACTTAACCATACAACTTTCTCAGATGGTATTGAGGGGAAAATCACTAGACTACAAGACCTATATACAAGGTCAAGATTTTTCAATATACTAAGAAACTTTACAAGTTCGTGCATCTTAGTTTCAATATGTGGCATTAACCATTCTACACTAGTTAGTTCAAAAGTTACTCCCTCATCATCATTAGCCATGCCACATATATAATTTAGGTGTATATTGCATAAAAACAATTTTTTTGGCATTTACTATAACATGTTTATAATATCCAGCGAATCTCAGTACCATTCTGAGTGGTATAAAAACTTCCTATATCCCACCAGGGTTAATTTGTATTCTGTAATTGTCAACATGTTTCCACCCATAAAAACTGCATGTCTTAATGTCACTTGTAGATAGTGAAAGGTAATTCCTTAATGTATATATAATACCCAATTTCGAAGGTAAACTGCATATATCGTGATTTTGTGTAGGAATTCGTAATTCTAATAGGAATGTTTAAGTTACTGCTCGGAATGGTCCATACACATGTATTTCTGTATTGGTAATATAGTCTTTGTAAGTTATAGGATGTTCAACATTAAGCATAACTTCCTTTTCTATTCATTTTATACCCCAATTCTCTTAAAAATAATTTGCTGACCCTTGTTAATCGCATATGCTTCCTAACTGAACTCAGCACTTTATGTTGTTTTTACCATTTAATAGGTGATTTCTTGTGACTGGGACGAATGTATTGCAGTCTGTATGCAATACCCATTATTTAGTGTGTTACACAAAATGCACATCTTTTTATACGAGGTTTCATTTTTTTTTTTCGAATGTAGGCATACAGTTACTTCCTCGTTTTTAATGTTAAATTGTTTACTTTTTCGATTGACTACAGTAACAGCTTTATGTATTTGGTTTCTATTATTTTATATCCTGGTGCAACAGAACATGTGAATTCATGTTATACGTTTGTTGGTTTGTCATTTAAAAACAAACTTCCTTCAGTATCTACATTTACATAACACATACTAACTTATTTTGATGATTCGTGTATTTGGTTCGGTGGATATACTTTCATTTTGTAACCTAACATAGGTAATTAAATCATTTGGTGTGAAATCAATATCGATATTGATATGTATTTTATGAGTTAAAGTATTTGGATTATTGCATAAGAAAATTTACATTTTTGGATACACACTCTCTATAAATTGTTCCACGTCTTTAAGCTCATATGAATCGTATTACAACTTGATGTTTTTCATCACTGAAGTTTATTTCGAATTATTGATTATGCATGTCTGTGTTTGGCATACTGTTGTAAGTTACGAATTCAGTTAAACCCACTGCCACTCGCCATATAACTTCAATGCTGGGAAACAAACTGAAAGCAATTGGGACGAGTTGCAACTTAAGATCAATGTAATTGGCAATTTTTACTAACATATTTTAATGTGTGTATCTTATTTATAATCAGGAATCTTATACATAAATGACCGTGATTATGTGTTTGGTATTTGTTGGTTTTCGTAATTGTACTTGAATATTATATTCTGTAAAATGTTATATATTTATAATGGAGGACATAAGCCCCCAAAACTATTTTATTAAATTGAATTATGCCTGTTTTTAGTTAATGCAACCCAGTGTGTTCCATCATTTTTGTATTGTAAATTAATAATTATACATTCCCTAAGGTAAGGTTTCGCAGCGAATCGTTTCTCATATATCACCGAAAAATAATGGAATTTTCAGTTTCCTACTAAATACAAGGATGACCCTATCGGTGAGCGGGCAATGTGGGAGGTCATCTAAGATATTCTCCACTTGTTCTCTGCCATGATGGAAGCTTTTTCAAAGATCCTTGTCCTACTTTTTAAGGGCAGAGAACAGACCTTTAACAGTATGATTAACTGTTCTGGTATGGCTGAAGCTCCATTCATTAGGGTTCCCAGAGCGGACAGCATGGGGAATTATACTGAAACAGGCTTCCTTAATTCGGCTTGCCTTTGACTTTCCTAGTCGGCATCCATACCTCGTTTAACCTTGTCCTGCATTATTTTTCCAACTGTCCAAGCACCAGTTTTCTCACCAGTTGAAGCACTACAGCTCTTTATAATTTTTTTGGCTAAAATTGTATCTACGATATGTCATTTTTATATCTTTTGTTTGCGCATAAGAAATAGTATCGATTATTGAAGAGTAAAGTGAAGCCTGGTATTTGTTAGAGATGAAATTCAGCAAGATCACTATGAAACTGCATGCACCTGCTGGAAGTAATTTTCCTAGAAGGAAGGTTATTACCTTAGATTTCAATGATTTTTTGATGCTAATTTGTGTGTATGACATTGATCTTAAAACATAATATCTGATTTAAATATATTTGTAATATAATAGACATACATTCAAAATTTGTGTGGGGGACACCATTAAAAAATAGAACTGGAATACAAGTTAATATTTCAATGGAAAGTATATTAAAACAGAGTAACCAATAATTAGCATTCAGATAAAGGAACAGAGATTTTCAATTTTCATTTCAAGAAATTAATGGCGTACTATGGAATTAATAATTACATAATTTTCTCTGAAAGAAAAGCGGCTGCAGTTAAGAATTCCAATAAAATTCTAAAACAAAAAAATATATAAATATTTCACATCACGTGGAACCTACAAGTGGTTGAATATTCTGCTGGAAATATTGAAATTATATCATTCAAGATATCACCAAACTATAAAAATATCATATATAAACGTGAAACACAATAGTTGATTGAAAACCACATATAGGGAATGAATGAAAACACAAATTCAAAGTTGGTGATTATGTACCTGTGCCTAAACTGAAAGGCATTTCTGAGAAGAAATATTTGGTAAATTCATGTTATGAGATATTAATATTATTTCCATGAGACATTCATTTCATTGTGTGTATTATTTAGATTCATACTGGCGAACACATCAGATGCTGGTTTTATGAATATAAATTGCAGAAGTTAGTTTGCCAAATAAGTATTTAATTGAAAAAATGTATTTAGAGAAGAAAGAAATATATCATTAGTTGGATGGCTATGTTTCACAACATCTCACTACTCATGGGTACGCAACCAGGATATTGAGAGTTTGAAATAGTCCATCCTTGAGATGCTGAGGCGTAGTTTTTGGGAGAGCTAGCGGTAAGAGTTAAAGTAATGTGGAGGGTTCGCCTCGCCTTTTGTGTTAATGTTTTATAAGGCCGGCAGTCCATGACAAACTAAGTTACCGCATTGGATGGTCTGAATACATTAGAGAACACTTCTCAGATAAAGCTTGAAAATTATTTATTTGTGGTACCTGCTTCCTCTCAATACTCTCTTTTTTGGTGTTCGTCTGCGAGTGCTGCAGTTTTAGAGTATGTCGGAGCAGGATGATTTGTCCATACTTGCTAATGATGTGGAGTAGGATGACAACGAGAATTTGTTAAACATATTTACATCTTCAGCAGCCAAGGAGGAGATACCTCTGGATTTGTGTGTGCTGCCGGAAAAGGAGGAGCAGTGGGGGCTTTATCAGCTAAAGCACAATGTTAGAGAGCTGTAGCCCTTAGACCTTCGTATTGCCACCGAAACTAGCATCGACCCATGTCCCGCTGCTCTCGCCTCCCCACCATGCTTGGGGATGAAGGTTCTGCTGCCGTCTTTCCAGGAGGTTTTCCCGACTTTTTCAACCAGCGAGAGGGGCTGTGAAGGATTACAATGTGAGGCCGCGGAAGTTTCTGTGTTTTTAAGTTATACAAGAGCATGATGGTGCATCGTGTGATATAGATTCATCTTTCCCTGCCCTCACTCGAGGCAATCTCTCAACATTTTCAAATACTTTCGTTCTCAAATATATAACATGATTTTTTACATAAGTTATATATATTTTTTAAGTCATGTTTTCCAAAATATGAACTTTTTTTTTTAATCTTTAGATATTTTTTACTATTCCGATGTTTTAAAAAATATTTTTGGAATCTTAAATACGATATACTCACACGATCGGTGGAAATATCTAGTGTGAATAATTTATTTTCTGCAAGATATTGTGTCAAGTGGAAGAGAGGGAAAGTTTATACCTATGAAGTGTTTGTGATAGAGGTCTCAGTGCATATATTTTCCCAAGTGTTTAATAAAAAAGGATAACATGTGTACAGAGTGAGTCTTTATTTAATAAACATGAACAGTGAATTTCTTTTGTTTAAATAATTTGATAGACATAATAATTTTCAAATATCTGTGTTGAATTACATGGTTCTTACTAAAAGAAACATGTGATTTTCAGTTACATAAAAAAATCAGCAATTTGGACGTGATTCACTATTTACAATAGGAATACCTATATTAAAACAATTGAGGTTTATAGTTACATATAAATTCAGTACTATTGAATATTTGCAACACAAATATGTTTACTGGATTTAATTTTGATTTAGAGTTACATAAAAAATCGAAAAGTATTTTTCTACTATGTTTACATCCCACTTTACATAAAACATTATATATATGTGTATATATATATAAATATATAAGTTTGCTTCAGACATATGAAGGGTTATAATATATTCTTTTGCAAGGATTCACTTTTCCATTGAGAACAAAACACTGTATTTGCACAAGTATATAGTTTGCAAGAATACTGTTTTACTAATATAATACATTTACTACATGCGCAGTACCTTCTAATGTTAATTATCTGAGTATTTGTAAAGGATTTAAGTACTTTATTTTGTGATTTACCTAAAATGTAAAGTGAATAATCTGAAATAATTGCTTCATGTATATAATAGTTTCTGTCTTCAAATGAAATGAGGCCAGAATCCCTTTTTATGTTACACACTTTGTATGTCTGTAAGCAATAAAAACTGTGTCAGTCTGGAGATAAATCACTCCATGGGTAAGGTGGTTTGAATCTCAACACTTTTGTGGAATTATCGTCATTGGAGTAAGATATTGAGACTTCCATGACAATAAATGACTATGGTATATCTTAGGGATATTAAAAACCTTGCACACAACAAAACGTTTAAAAATGGGTTATAGTGTTTGCACATGCAAAATTATTTAAAGTGTTTACATAAATATATATTTTAAAAATAATAATTACAGTATTTTCACTTTTGTACTGTCTGCTCACAAAGAAGTAATTACAGCATTTCTTTCGTTGCTTCTGAGTTCACTGAAACATTGTCCGACCCATCATCATAACCTTCTGTAAGTTGGATAAATTGTTTCATTTTTCAAATCACACAATCTCCTTGTGTGAGTGGCTGGTATGTGAAAATATCATTCTCCAAGGCACGTGATCCTAGTGGACATTTGTCACATTGTAAATATAATATCAGGGACTTCACTCAGGTTTAGGGGTAGGAACTGGTAGACATATTTGATTACATGTGGGGCAAAACATAAAATAAATGATTTAGGAAGGAATGCCATTTCATACGAAATGTCTAATGTAAGAAATGATTTAGGTCTTCCATGTGCCAATATTACATAACAAATTAGGGACCACTTCACGTTGCAGTTTTGACAGCAGTGGATCATGTTTATCTTGAAAGGTTAAGCGAAGATTGAATGAAAGTATGGTGACCCAGCTCTTGGCAGCAGGGAAGTCATCACAGCTAACACACTCCGACTGAGCTGTGAAGGGTACAGCCATGAACTTGAAAGAATCCTCCGTACCTTGACTTGCAGCATGGAGTTGGATGATTGTTACATGTTCTGTAATGCTGCATGCAGGCTGTCCACTCACTGTTATACTTCCAAACTATATTAATGCAGAATAATGCTGGTTGCATTATGCGAACTGATATAGTATTAACACTGATTGTCATAGTTTGCATCACATGTTAATCCCACTGATTAACACCAGTATTGCCATGCAAACCAAAGCTGAAGAGTTCCAAAGGTACACTAGAAATTTTAAAATAAATTTCCACATTATATATAAATGTGATCCAATATGAAGGTTAGCCCCTTGGATTTTCCCTACAGTAATCCGATCAGAACCTCTAACACCACATGTGACTATGTGGTGACATATGCTCAGTCCGTGGCCATAGATGGGAGCGGGAAACACGAGCAGCGTGCACCTGCCAGTGGAGCTGCTCAGGGGCTTGCTTGGCTTCCCCAGTTCAACATGGCAGAATTGTATAATTTAAAGATATTTCTAATCTCAGATCAGTCACAAGTGGGCAGTGCTAGGAAGTGGATGTGCAATTAGTCTTTCAGCACTTGTACTTAGTATGTAATAACATGTACTTACTATTGGTATAATTACTTAGTTTGTGTACAATTACTCATTATATGTATTTAGTCCTTGTGCCATTGCTAATTATTCACTATGCAAATACTCTCAGTACTTATTCATTATGCATACTTATGCCTAGTTAAACAATTACACATTGCATGTGATTGTGTACTTTGGTATTACGTCCATTCAATTAAAAGTCTAATTACACAAAAGTACCCACATCGGGTGTCGAACCAGAGACTACCACCTCCCTCTGACACCATCCTATATCCTGCACCCTAACTTTTCAACCTGCTCACTTGTCGTTCGACAGCCAAAAGGTGAAAATGTGTACTTAGACTCAGTACTTGCACATTAGTCATTTAATTATGTATTTATGCAATTTCACAATTATTATTTACGCCTTGTATGGGTGTCGAACCAAGTACTGCGCCACTCCACACACTGGTCGCTACAGCACTGATCTGGCAGTAGTTTGGTGATTCAAAGTCGCACAAATGTCACTTGTACGTTTCGTCAACTAAAAGGGTACCCTTCAGCCAACAGCCAATCACAGCACACCTCTCAGGGGTGGTGGGGAGGGAAAAGAGGGGGTAGGGGATGTAACCCATCAGCCAATCATGGTACACCTCTCAGTGGAGGGGAGGAGGGGAGGTAGAACCCATAAGCCAATCCGAGCACACCTCCAGGAGGTGGGTTAAACACCCCCTCATGAGATTAATAAAACTGCACTTTAACAACTTTTCCAATTTTAACAAAGTCTGGTAAAGCTTGTGGTGTATGATTAGATTATTTATACATTAATTTGAAAAATTTAAACTTAATGTAGAAAGCTATTGAAATTATTCGTATATCACAGATATTTCTAGATTAGTTTGTACTGTTTTGTACAATAGGGAACGATTGATCTTGTGGGACGAAGAAGTGTCGACGACAGCAGACAAGATGAACATAGCGACGATAATAGGCCACGAAGTGGCCCACAAGTGGTTCGGCAATTTGGTTACCCTCTCATGGTGGACCTACACTTGGCTAAACGAGGGTTTTGCCACCTACTTCCAGACGTTCGCACCAGCGGAGGTGAGTACGCATGTCTAATAAACAAGCACAAAGAACTTCACTTGTATTATTGAAGCTGCTGTATTACGTGAAACTGCTGGCTACATAAGCAACGGCAGTGTTAACATTTTTTCGTAATCCTATTTCGTCATATATATATATATATATATATATATATATATATATATATATATATATATATATATATATATATATATATATATATATATATATTTAATATATTTCGTAATCATTTGTCATATATATATATATATATATATCTATATATATATATATCTTTTAGTTCTCGTCTTTTTTCCACTTTGAAAATTTCTTCAGAAAAACATGTGGTTTTTTTATACAACTAGAAAATCTATATAAAGCCAAAATCGGAGAATTGTTACAGTAACTACTATACTCATTTAATACATTCTCCCAGTACCATTTTTGTTGAAAACTATCGGGATGGTAAACCGAAAAAACATGTGAAATATTTTTTTCGTGTATGTAGTGAGTGAATGAGTGAGTGAAGATATTTCGAAGGCTCTTAATATCGGGGTCTTGACAGTCGTTGAGGTCGAAACGAGGTATGGAGAGGCGTCGGAATGCAAGGACGGGGAAAACGGGAGATCCCCGAGAATACCCGCCGACCAGCAACATCGTCCGGCACGATTCTCACTTGCGAAAATTCGGGGAACTACTCGGCTAGGAATCGAACCCAGTTCAGCTTGGTGGAAGACGAGTGGTCCGACCACTGCACCACCGCGGCCCCGTCTGGGCATGTGATTTTATTATTAGCTACGTCTTTAATGATACGCGAAATACATTTAAATATACAGACATTTCTTTTAAATATATGTGTATGAAATAATTTGCGAGTGTATGCTTAATAACTTGGTCACCGCTGTTCAGGTGGAGACTGAGTGGAGACTAGGTGAGCTGTTCGTCATTCTTCACCACCAGGCCGCTCTGGCGTCGGATGCGCGCGAGACTTCTCGTCCAATGATCCACAGTGTCAACTCTCCAGCCCAGATTTGGTCCGTTTTCGACTTCGTCAGTTATGCCAAAGGTAAATTTGTTAATGAAATGCTTCACTCGAGTCTTGTATTGTACAGATAATGAAAATATGCAAAATACAAATCAATTGCTTCTTCTAAAAGCTAGTGTGAAAATAAGTGAATATTATAATTCGTAAGTCTCGAAACTGTTTATATCTACCAATTGAAATTATCTATCTCGTTTTTTTTAGACGTTTTCGAAGAGATGCTGTTGTTGCGTTTATTAAATGCCAACATTTTTATGTAAAAAGGGCCAGTATTTTTTTAAATTTAGCAGAAATAAACAAGTTTAAAATATGAAGAAATATTTTCAAGTTGCAAATATTTTTGTTTTTTATGTAATGATTTCCATTAAATTTATGTGTGTGTGAGTGTGTGTATATATATATATGTGTGTGTGTGTGTAAGAGAAATATAAAACGGATTATTCTCTACTGTGGCCTTGTCACAAAAATATTAAAGTTTTCGCAACTAAAAGGTAGCACGATTAAAAACCACGCTTTAAATCGCTGCTTCAACAAGAATCACGCGGAAACATTTACTGATGGTCTTAAACTGCCAAAATTTAATCTTCACCGAAACGGAGCAGTTATTACTTAGTGATACTGCTTTGACGATACATATTTATTCACCATAAAAATGAATTAATAAAAATTAAGTTCTCTGGAATGTAGTGAGGCTTTATTAAAATAAATTAACAATTATATTATAATAAAATATTATTTTTCAACACATTTTAATAATAACAAAAGTATATTATTCGCAGTTTGTGTGCATGATACTAGAAATTTATACCTATATATAAATAAAATAAATTGTTAGGGTTGCGCTAATGAACATTAAATTACTTTTTGAATATGCTTACACATTCTGTCACCACTTATATATTATTAAGTGACTAGTATTTTATTTATAGATCTAATATTAGTTTGAAGTGTTAAATCTGTGCATTGCCAATAACTCTTTAAAAAACAAACGGAAAACGATTAATATATACATATATATTGGATATAAAAGCAGCAATTTGCAAAAAATTTGTTGTACCGTTTGTTCACGGTAAAGTGAGCACTTTGAGGCTCTAGTTACTCTTTTCCTATCAGCCATTTTATATCCTTCCACCACTTTTTAAAATAAATTATGCCATGTAAGTAATAAGCAGAGTGCATATATTTCACCAGACACGAATTTAATATCTGATGCCACAGTAAAATATATTTATTGACTATTATTCCAAATGAGAGGACTTGCAAAAGTGCTCACTTTACCGTGAATAGGCTATACACGACAATACACAATTGATTAAGATTACAGAACTGTACATGATCTCTGTCCTTGTGCTTGTGAATTCAGTATTGTGTGAAGTCCCCACGAGCTGCAATCAGAGCCCCTAAATGTCGTGACATGGAATCAATGATTACCAGGATATGTTCCCGGGAAATCTCCCCCCACGCAGTTTGTATGTGAGTTCACATAAGATCAACAGGGGTTGCTAGAGGTCCCTGACGAACAAGTCGCCGACCAACCATATATCAGACATGTTCAATGGGTGACACGTCACGCGAACGTTCAATTCAGGGAAGCATTAGTACCCGTAATTTATTGAGAAAGGTTTGCACATTCCTCGCCACATGTGGCCAGGCATTGTCATGCTGAAATATGCCATGTAGAGTCACCTGAAGGAGTGGCAGTACCTCAGGCGCTAAAAACCTCCCCGATGTAGCAGTTGTTGCAGGGATTGCCCTCAACGTAGTCCAAATCTCATGTTGTATCCGCCGACGCAGGTACATACCTATTGCAGAGCTCCAGTGTTGAGCCAACACCGTGGACGAGGCTGTACTGTCTGTTACGAACATGCGGACAATATGGCGGTCATCCGTGCTGTCGTCACATTGCGTGGTTCAGTATCCGCTCGTCGCTGTGTACGACTCTCTTCTATCCACTGGTTCCACACACACTTCACTATCGTAGCAGTATGCCCTGTACGAGCCAAAATGCCACAGTATGACAAACCCGTTCCTTGGAGACCGTTTGTTCTGCCCCGTTCGAATTCACTCACATTCTGATATGGCGCGGTTTGACGTCGACGAGGCATACTGGCATTTGCTTTCCTTTCGTTTGACGGCTCTTCACCCACAGAGCTTGGCGTAATACTGATCTTTCCGGTCACACACGAGAGGGTGCTGCTGGAATTACGTGTACGCCATCTCTCTGCAATCACAATCACTTATTGCTGGTACACTCCTCTACATATCTTCCGAGTTTGGATCTACTCGGGCCATTCTTTCTGGACGCTGCAATTTTCACAAACAATGGTTTACATATTATTGCATTTTTCCACAAATTTTAAAGTATTCAGTGTTTTATTGTTATGCAATAGGTATATATTTTTTTTTCATTGTACATGTGTTATTTATTCAGCTGGATCGGTTATCAGAATGATGGAACACTTCCTCACAAGAGATGTATTTTACAGAGGCCTGCATGACTACCTTCAAACACAGTAAGTCTACTTACTTGCTTCCCTTAATTTAAGTGATTTTGAAATAAGAGTACATAATTTATCGTAGTCACACAAACATACATAGAATATAGGGTGTTAATTTTAAATCACTAAATGGGGTGTTTCAAGGAAAAAGTCTCGATCTGCAAGAAAATAGTGTGGGTGATTCTAATTCCTAATGATAAAATATATACTATTAAAATTAATGTCTATCTGAAAGGGCTTGTGTGGAAGGGTTGAGAATAAAATTTGAATACTTAACACGTGTATTCAGAACACGAGCGCATTTAAACACTAAATACAGGCACCGATATCGTCAGTTATTGTTATCTGCACTGATTCCGTTTATTTTGCTGTTGATTGACTATTTAGGAAACACTTTTTGTAGATCATATGTTTCTATACCTTTTTCCTCAGAATCACTCACATTGCAACCTTTAAACCATGGTTCTTTCCTCCTGAAATTTAGTGTTATTTTGAAAATTAATTTGTTCTGTGATACGATGGAACAGAGCGAAATTACATCAACAAAAGCAGTAATATTATATTTGCTACTGAAAAAAAAAATCACTGTATTCTATACTTTTTGTCGGGAATTACGGGGTTTTAGTTTTACGTAGATCTTTATAATATGTAATTTGGTACTAGCTAATTACTAATTGCTGCAAATCATGCTAATTTTATTCAGCGTCTTACACTTTCTCATTTATTTCACTTACCATTGAATATTAAGACTTGTATATAGGTTAACGTTGATTTAAGGTAAAACATTTTTATTTATTTATTATTGTTATGTAATCATTGCAAAAATGTTAGTAGGTAGATTTTCGTTCTAACATTAACGAATCGGAACTGAAAAGAAAGCATTTTTAAAGCCTGGTTAATATTGGCACTCAAATAGTACTTAATAAAAATGCTATGTACATTGTTTGCAAAATAAAATATTTCATAATCTCATTTGAATTAATAACTACCTAAGATATAGCTACATTAATGTTTGGTGGTTTTGTATTTACTTCAACAAATATTCAAAATTGCACGCTTTCTAACAATATATGAAAATGTTTTGTATATGTTGGACATTCTAAACATGTGTGAAAATATTGATATATCTGGTGTCTCAATACAAAAATGTGGGAAACAGATTTCAACCTGAATTTAATGTGACAGCAAAATTTGTTTGATCGTTACAGTATTTGGATGATATGTTCTGAGTAATTCCGTTTGTGCCAAGGCTATTTATATGTGACTTAACTTTGAATAAGTTAAGAGGGTGCAAAGTTAATAGAAAATAAAATAATTTTTTTAACTTAGCTACCCTTTTTTATTTTTAATGTGTCTTATGTTATTGTTGAATTTATCAACTCATATCGTTTAACATTTACTTTTCCTAGTCTGGCATCTAGAATATGGATTAACTATCACGCACAGATGAAGTGTTGTTTAGCATCCCAAAGCACGTGTTCAATACGGGGTAGAGCCTCCTTCCACGACTACACAGGCAGCGATGCGACTAGGCATTCCATCATACAGGTAGCGGGTAGCGTCCTGAGGAACATGCCATCATGCTTCCTGTAACTTCACGCGTACATCTGGTAGTGTCTGGGAAGGCGGTGCACACTTCGACTCATCTTATCTCATTTGCGTTCAATAGAGGACAAAACTAGAGACCTGGCAGGCCAACAAATGCTGTCCACATGTTGTAGAGCATTTTGGTTGATGCGAACTGTATGGGAACGACATTATCTTGCCGCATGATAACATTGGGTATGCTGCGCAAAAATCGCAAAAAACGGGGCGCTGAACTACATTGACATATCGTTATACTGTTTCCGTGCCTTCAACAATCAGAAGAGTGATGACACCCAACGCCATAACACTTGGTGTTATGAATGCAGTATCGTTGCATTCAGTGGCGTGTAGAGAGTTTTTTAAATGGTAAGCAATTTCTACTAACAAACGTAACTTCTAACTATGCTTACCCTCCACATGTACTTACCGTTTTATAATACTTAACTTTAGTTATAAAAACGGAAACAATTGAATGAAATAATAATTAAACTGAATATTATTTAAAGAGAACATTACAAATTATAAGAAAACTCCCGTTTTCCCGAACACTTTCGTTTTCCCGAACACTTTCATTCACTTTCCAAGGGAAAGACGATTGGAGGACGCAAACAGAACGACTGCTTACCCTGCCGAAGGAACGCGGTGGCGTGTTGTTGCTTGCGAGTTCGATTCATCGCTAGTCGCTCCCATTTGTTGAAATAAATACTAGATAGCAGCACAATGCTACAGTATGGGAGTTACGAAAACTCTGTTTCTCGAATCGGAAACGGGAAACTCAGAATTAAATGTGTTTAAATTTAAAGTTAAGGCGAAAACTATAAAGGGTCAAACATTTTCAATATGTATAGGGTAAGCATTGCTTACCTTGCATCTATGGAATAAACGCCACTGGTTGCATTACCCACTGAGGCGCTAAATCCTGCTGCCACCATCTTAAGACTGAAGCGGTACTCTTCGGAGAACAAAATGTGTCATCATCTTCTTCTGTCCAATGTTGACGTTCCAGGAAACATTGGATATAGTGCGTGTCGCACGATGCTGAGTGGCCAAACACTAACAGGCCAATGGGCATCTTGCCTGTGGACCAGACTCGTTCAAACAGCGACGAATGGTTCTTGTGGAGATCCACAAATTCAGTGCATGACTCACAGACTTCACTCCAAATTCGAATCAAAGGGAAACCACTTATTCGCAGTGAAATTCAACTACTCGAATCAGTGAAAATGGCTCCACCTAGAATCAGTGGAAAACCACTGATTGTTTCAGTGAATTAGTGACGTGAAATTATTTCACTGATCGGATTAGTGGCGGCCTAATTCAGTTTCGAATTAAATATTGGTCTATTGAATGTAGGCAAATAATTACGTGAAATAAACATATTTATGATAGTTTACTCTTTGTATTACGCAATTTACCGTAATTTAAAAAAGGAAAAAGACTATCGGATGTGACCGGGATTGAACGCAAAAACCTTTAGACCTTAGGCCTTTTCCTCACCACCTACGCTACCACACCAATTGGAAACCAAGAGATGGAAATATTTGTCTTATAGTTCTGCCGCGAAATCGTGAAGAATTAAAATGTATGCGCTTACTTTTCGTTTATTGTTTAATTGGTACTGTTAAGGATTGTTTAAACGAATAGTATATATATATATATATATATATATATATATATATATATATATATATATATATATAAAGTTCCCTCTCTTTATAACATTATAGGCCTGTGCAGATTAAACCTTCAAACCGAGCGCTGTCACGAGATTAAGTTACATGAAAACGAAACGAAAGACGTAAAAACGGAATTAAAGGCCGTGTGTTCTTATTACCTCATAATATGGCGTTTTGAAAGACGAAACACATTTTAGAAAGTATTTTGTATTAGTTTTATTAGTTTATTCATTGTTATTTCACTTGATACGCGTTGTTTAGCGGCCATTTTTAAACGTCGCTTGACGGCCATTTTTACACGCGGTTTAACTGATCCATCAGTAAAAAATAAACCACTGAGTAAAGAGTGAAAAAAATTACTGACGAATCAGTGGAAAATGTTACTGAATCAATAAGTGAACGAAATCTGGCATTTTTTCACTGATTCATCAGTTAAATTCACTGAAGTGACTGTTGAATCAGTCAGATACGTTTGACTGATTGAAACAGTGAAATTCTCACTGATTCAGATTTAGAGTGCACAGGATCTGTCTGGATGCGGTGCCACGTTCTGATACCTCAAGTCGGCGGATACGGCGCTCTGGCGGGACCAGTACCCATCCCACGTGACGTACGACCTGTCCGTATCCACAGTGGGGACTGCACGTGATGATGAATGGTCGCGCGACGGGCTGACCATCTGGGTTCATGCAGTCCGACAAAACGACCGAATTTAAGTGGGCCTTATATTCTTTGCGAGCACGACACCGTATCATAATAATCGGCCTTTTATCACACGAACTTCTGCCTTTCCTGTTGTATGGCTCTCTTGAACACTGGGTATGTACTACAATACCCACTTTATCGCATGTTACAGTGACGTTTCTGCAACGTAATTTTAACCTATTGCATTTCGCAAGTGGTACTCAATGTGGTCTTGATTGTTTAGAAAATGAACGACACCTTATGCACGTAGCGATTTTTATGTCCAGCATTATATGTTTATTTCATTAACGCTAGTTAATAGAGTTGATTTTCCGACCTTGACCCTACACGCTAAAGCATTAGCAAGCAAGGTCTTCGCTTCAGAATGACTATGAAGTTTGAAGGAAACTACTTTCGAGGAACACGTTTAAGTTTAAATAAGTATTCAAAGCATAGACATTTTATTTCTGCAGGAGTCTAAAACCTGCGTAATTACTTTATAATAAGGTGGCACAAATAAATATAAAGAATTTTTATTTAACCAATAGCTATTTCCGAAAATGTTTCTTATCTTAACGTACACAATTGGCTCACACAGCAAAACATTTGCTTTTTCTATTCAGGCGTTCAGAATATGAATTAATTATTTTCAGCATCAGAATTACAATTCACTCAATAAATTTACGTGAATCATATCAATGGACGTTTCAGGCGGGTGGAATTAGTTTATGCATTAAATATTATTGGTTTGACATGACAAACGTCCATTATGATGGTGCATTCGTACATAGAAATTGTAATTTTATTCAATTATGGGTTGGGGGAAATAGAGAAGCGACTAGTCAAGATGTTGTCAATATTACGGTGCAACATTTCTTATGACAACATTGAACTGTTCCAGTGCCTATGGTAATGTGGAGCCTAACGACTTGTACGCTGCCATGGAGAATGTCAGTTTATTGACAGACGTCAGAGTGAAAGTGGTGATGGACACATGGACCACTCAAATGGGATACCCTCTGGTTACTGTTACCAGGGAATACAATACAGGCACCATCACCATTGAGCAGGTGAGAAGTTGTTTTGCCCAGGTCAAAACTGACAGCCATTTCGCCACACTCAGTAGGTGTCCAGCTATGCGTTTTCTGCGGCTCCTTGCAAAAATCCGTATCTACAATACTTTTATTTTATCGCCTTATAAAATGTTCAGTCTATATTTTAGATAACGTACTCTTTAAGGATTATTAGTAGACACTTTGCGGCCATCAATGCTGAGGAATGTGTATTGAACCGACTACTCGTATTTATTCATACCTACGCAAGTCTATATTAGGAAGGTTAGCAAATAATAATAATTTCCAATTATAATTGCATGGCATGTAACGAAACATAGTTAAGAGACTGTGTAATGATAGTATGAATGAAATTTGTTCTCTCCAGGAACGTTTCCTACTTAGCAGTAGCACATCTCCTACTGACAGTCATGACTACAAGTGGTGGATCCCGCTGAGCTACACGAACAAGACTGCTGCCAACTTCAACACCACCACCCCGGCCACGTGGCTCCCAGCGAACCTATCCCAGATCAGCTTCAGCGATGCATCTGACACTAATGATTGGCTCATATTCAACCTGCAAGAAACAGGCGAGTATATCACTTCTTCATTTTTCACTGTCAGCAATTATTAAGAAGGCGGCACATAGCAAGAACAACATTTTACTAGTTGCTACAATCTTATGTACTCAGGTTTGTCTTTCGACCAATAATGCACGGAAAATGCTGTAGAAGTTGATAATGTAACCAATCGCTTAGCTTAATATTAGTCGATAATTTGTTAGTTAATGAAGCATTCTGTACTTCATGTGCCTCCTTTTCGTCTTCAACATCGTGGTTTGCACAAAAAAAAACACATTTTCATCTTGTATTTGTAATGAATATGCACATATTTTTAAGAAAAATTAAGTGGTAGATCATATCATACTTTGTGAAGAAGACATAATAGAGAAAAGACATACCCAACTGTAGAACATGTAACAAAAATATATAGATAATAATTTTTAATCGTCCGTTATTTTAATTACGTGGTAATTTTATTTCTTAAAAAAATAGTTCTCAAATACCGGATAAAACTTATTAAAGGCACTGCCGAAAAAAAAGTACAGAGCAGTAAATACAATGGGCATCGTTTCAGCTGATTTAGCCTCCACTTGAGAGCTCACCAGCCGCGGATCAGCCTTCACATGTTCGCTTAACTGAGCGACGCTGGTCACACGAGTGTAAAAGATACGTAAAGACAATCAGTAACTGCTCCCTACAAATCCTTACTACTATTAAATTGGAAAGTGTGTTTGTTTGTCTTGCATTCACGTCAAAACGGAGCAACCGATCGAAGTGATTTTTTGCACAGATATAGTTGGAGGGTCGGAGAGTGACATACGCTAAAATGTCTCATTTCCTTAAAAAAAATATTATATTTTAATTTTATCTCATTCCTTAATGAAAATTCTTATTGTAATTTTACTGCATAAGAAAAGCATTGTTAAAATAAAAAGTTCCTTAATTTCTCCTTTCTTTTTTGTCTATGGGCTATCTTCTATTCCTTCCCAAGAGCCACAGTAGCTCAGAGGATAGAGAACCCAATAGTGCGGCCGCAGTAGTTCAGTGAGTAGAGAACCCAATAGTGTGGTCGTAGTAGCTCAGTGGCTAGAGAACCCAATAGTGGGGCCACAGAAACTTAGTGGGTAGAGAACTCAATAGCGAGGCCGCAGTAGCTCAGTGGGTAGAAAACCCAAAAATGGGGCCGCAGTAGCTCATTGGCTTAAGAACCCAAAAGTGGGCCGCAGTGTATAGAGATATATATCAAGTGGGGCCACAGTCCTAAATGTCATGCGAACGTAGTCGCACGGATCATCTATAGTCCATTCCCCATTGGAAGTAACTTTCTCGGAGCCCTGCTATATATCTACTTTCAGGCCCATTTCGTATCCTTCCATCAAATGTAAATAAACATTGCCATGTGACTGCCATGTAGCATCTGTCAAAATCAATGTTTACATTCCATCGTGTGTGTACAGATGTTCGTATACTTCCGCTACACCTGAAAATAAACATTGAAATGTGACTTCTACCTCTATACCTGTCAAATGTGTCGTTTACTGTTTACAGATTTTCAAAGAATTCTGTCGTATTCCAAAAGCCATTCCGTATGAATATGCACAGTTTAGGCCTCTAAAATTATTTAGGTCAGCTTTATGAGGTATTAAAAATGCCCGAATTGAAGACAATCATTACGGTTATTTTACATTAACATATTTGTTTTCCACGACGTAGCTCAATACATGTAATGCACGTTAGTATTTTGCCGTGACTGTTAAACATTGCTACAACTGCGAGGTAAAGGGGTCTACTAATTATAAATATCATTTTGTTATTGATATGTGTTGGGTAATTTCTCTAAAAGGACGGCCTCTGTTGGAATAAATATTAAAACGAAGGAACAACCAGTGAAAAAGGCACATTAAATTCAAGCACGCAACTCATGTTGTTCATTTTTGCCATACAAACTTTAAAAGATAGCGGTGAACATGCACACACATAAGCCTACGATAACTTTTATTCCGCTCATATTTATATGTATTGCTACTTACTGTTTATTAGATTTATTGAAATTTATCGGGCTGGGCTTAGTATTTTTCTTCTGGGATTGTGGCAAATTACGTTACACGACTGTGTTTCAAACCCCTTAGGGCAACGGTACAACGTTGTGATAAATAAACAGACGTGGATGTAAATAAATAACTTCGTCATAAAAAGTTTCACATTTAAAACGTATAAATAGCGCTAATAAAATATTTGAAATCACGCACACACAAGGCCAGCGTATCGACCACGATGCACAAAGCAACGCCATTTCACAGACGCGATGATTAACGAAACACACGTTACAGTAGATTTATCACAACATCGTAACTTGTCTAGGTAGGTTTAAAAAACACAATGTCTACAAACGTGATGTATTAATTTGAAGTATTTTTTCGGAGTAAGAATAATTTACATTTTGTTTGACAAAAAGCAACACGCCATGTCATGGCTCGCCACGTCTGCCAACTTCACTAGGTAACTGCCCCGCCATAATATCTAAATATATTAAAATACCTATTCAAACATTAAAATCTCTTTTCAGTTGAAAATTACAAATTCAATAATCATTATTTTGCTGTAATACGTATGAAATATGCTACAATAGAAAACATCTATTCTTTCCCTGTTTACTAAAGAAGTGAAATTTCCCGAGTGTGAAAGAGACGAAGAAAGAGAGAGAAAGCGACAAGCCTCGCCCAGCAGACAGTTTTTCAGATGCTTTCTCGCTCGATAAAACAACACCGTACCATTACGGCCTACTCACGATATTTTCCGCTCTTATTTTAAACTGTAAAAATGTGTAATGTTGCCATCGCGGCTACTTAAATATTTATATATTTCAATAGGCACCGTTTAATTTACAAATAGTATACGAAAAACGAGGTTAAAATAATATGACTGTGAACTATTTTTTACTGGTCGTTGCCAACACGTAGCTGCACTCGCTGTTGTTTATTCATATGTAAAAAAGAAATAAATATTGCTAGTTATAGAAGATATTAAGATAAAGGCTCATTTATTCAATAATACAGTACTCTAAAGTTAACCACAGTGTTATATATTTGTGGAATACAGGTTATTGAAAAAACAGGTGACATGTTATGCCTAGAGTGTTTTTTCAAAGGTTGATTTTCATAAGTCGCTTCCAATCGGGAATGGACTATAGTAAGTTATATTTTACAATTTACTTGGAACAGACAATGCTAGAAAAATTATTAGCAGGTGAATAGTTAATAGGCCTATATAATAATTCGTTCTCAACTTAGGAAGGCTGAATTGCAAACCGCACGTATTTAACTGAATGGAACTTTAAATACATGGAAATTGTTCTTGAAATTATAAAAGGATACAGAAGTTTGTTAACATTTAGGTACACAGTCTAAGACTTGTTTTATGTGCATGTTGAGTGCTCAGGTGATAACTTTATTTACAGTAATACAGCTGCAGTAACTTTTTCCAATTTGGCGAGCGTAGAGGTAATCATAACCAGTTCAGTAAACATCGTCTATGTTTATATAAAATATGTCCGGACCGAAATTTATTGCATACAAAGACAAATTATTTTGTGGTGTTGAAGTAATCACTTTAAAAGAAATAACAAAGAAAAACAAGGGAAGAAGTACATCGTGCGTAGTAATGGGTAAACAATGAGTCCATGCACTTACCCCTGAATCTGATGAAAACTGCCCTAAGAAATCCTTCGGGAGGAATTAGTTCTCTTTCAGTTACTGTAAGTAGATGTTTTCATTTTGTTTTAGTGTCATTTTTAATGGTTTAAATTAATAAATATACAACCCTTTTTTAACTTACTGATAAATAATTATATACCAAAATTATTAAATTTTATGTGATCTCATTATGTTCTCAAGATGAGAAAGTCATCATTTTTTTTCATTAAAAATCTAACCTAAGTATACATGTTTCTGTCAACCTTTTAAATTTAGTGCAAACTCTTGATAAGAAGTCTGGACGTTCGTTACAATACATGTAAAAAACAGTGAGGTACGCCACAGAAGTTTCTATCTTTTTCATATTCTAAATAACATCATTACTCTTCAAATTCTGTCCTCCATGATCCAGTCCTGCTCCTAGTAATTCTTCTTCGAGACTAGCTACATGATGACAATAGTATTTACAGTCGATATATCCAAATGAACGCAAATACTTTGTGGTTTGCAGCTGCGATGCACGTAATGACAATTCTCATCACGTACTTTTCACCTGAATCAAACGATGGCCGTGTAACGCGACCAGTTCTCTGTTCTAGAAATATTTTCTTTAGGGCGACGTTTTCCAGAATATCATAAGGTGTTAGTTGAAACATTGCTATGTGATTTGATTAGGTCCCATATTAGCTGTTCAGAAAGAGTAATCCAAAATTTACCGGCCGAATCAATCTTAGCGGGAGTACTCGTTACATATAGAATTCTTTAGTGAACACAGGAAATATTTATACGCTGATTTAAGTAAATAATGTTGACTGAAGTTTATAATTTTTTATTCTATTTAGGTATAAATGCTCTTAACTCTGGTCTAACCCAGAGAGGTCATAATATTTTTATGCTGTCTTTTGAAAGTTAAGAAAGAGAGATACGAAATAATGTTATTGTTGAGATAATGCAGAGGGATAAGGAACGGTCATAATAAACTACGCAGGCTTTCAAACGTGTTCAACTTACCATGAATATCGTACAACACGTAATGTGGTGATTTAATTTATTTTATTTTACTTATTTATTTAAAAGCTTATTGTGAAAACCAACAGTACATAAGGCCAATTACTGGACTGCACATACACGCAAGACAAAGGAAAATTCAATTACAATGACAGCAACAAACACAAAACACTTACAAATTACTACAACACCGACCATATGCTACAAACAGAGACTAACTGATACATATAATACCACTAACCCAGAACACATTCACAATTACACTAGACTAAAATAATAATTGTAGCGAGAAGTAAATCATATATAATTATTGACTTTTATAATATTTGTAAAGCTCGGCACAAGTGACTATTTTTCCTTAAAAAAGGATCGAAATTATGAATAATATATTATAATAATATTTATATAAGTAATAACACATTTGTTCACTAAATATTTCTTGTAACTCAACAAAGAGAATGTATGAGTGATTCTGTGTCTATACACAGAGATTTTTATACAAATCTTATTAAGCATTGTAGAACTTATTACAAAGGCTACAAATGTATTGATTAAAAATAAAGTATCCTGAATATCACGCCGTAATATTAGTGTCTGAGTGCTAAATATATAAAGTTCATTGCTATAATTAAAATATAAAGATTGTGCAAATCTATAATGTATAAGTTTAAATAACTTCTTTTGTACATTTTCTTACCTATTTGCATCAGTAATTGTGTTGTAATTCCAAATTACAGAGCAATAGTTTAATTTCGATCTAACTAAGGAGTAATATAAGCATAACGAATCAGGAGAAGTGAAAAAATAAGTGATGTATTTAATTAAACCTAAGGTGAGGCTGACATTACTGATACGATTATCAATATGAGCATGATAATATAATTTTGAATCCATGATTACTCATAGAGCCCAGACATGGTCAACTCTCTTTATTACAACGTTATTTAAAAAATATTTATGTTTAACTGGATTTGATTTTATGGTGAATGAAATACTAATGGTTTTATTTTTATCAAGTGCCATTTTGTTCAGGGTGCACCAGTTACTGATGGTAGAAATATCCTCTTGAAACTGTATGCAGTCATCTACCGTTTTAATGCTTTTGTAAATTTTTTTAGATCATCGACATAAAGTAGCATACAAGAGTGTCTAATTACACAGACAATATTGTTCACAAAAACATTAAAAAGTAAAGGAGCTAATGTACTTCCTTGCGGAACCCTAGAAGAAACAGAGTTAGGATATGAAATTGAATTATCTATATAAATGATCAAACCATTTTATATAAGAATAATCGAAACCGAATGCTTGTAACTTATTTAAAATAAATGAATGTTGACACGTATCAAAAGCCTTTTGAAGACCGAAATAGATGACATCAACTTGGTTTCTTGTTGAAACTTCTGCGTAAATGTCGCTGACTAAGTTAAACAGATTGGTAGCAGTATTTTTACCTGATAGGAAACCACGTTGACACTCTGTAATCAAAATTTTTAAATAAAAAAATAAGTGTCTATGTATTGCTTTTTAAAAAAAATTTAGAAAAACTGCAGAGTTAATAGATTTGTCAATAGTTATTAATTTCATATTTATTTACTTTTTTAAATGGAAGAACGACAGAATTTTTGCAAATATCGGGAAAAATCCCATTCAAAAGACTTTAGTTGAGTATAAATGCTAGAATTGGAGTTAAGATATTGGCACAGCCTTTGATTAAAAAATTGGGAATATCATCACAGCCTGATGCCTTACTGCTTTTTATCATTTTTATGGCCCAAAGGACCATACTTTGAGAGATGAAAGACGTCCTATATTTATGTTATTAAATGTAACAGAATCAGTATTATTGGTTTGAACATAACTTTTAACAAAGTGATTTGCGAACAGACTTGCAAGCTTATTAGAATCTTGTACCAATTTTCCATCTGACAATAAAGAAATAAATTCTCTGTAACAATTTTTCATTGTTTTCACGTAATTCCAGGATTTATTAGAATTATTTTTCAGATTATCATTCAATTCTTGTTTGCCAATTTTTCTTACCTGTTCTAATTTTTTTTACTAGTTTTCGTAGCTCAGAAAAACGAGCATAATTAAAATATAAATTACTATTATTTTATTTTTAAATAGCATATGCAAATGATCTTTCCTTTTTACTAACCTGATCAACTCCTGAGAGAACCGAACGGGATATTTGCTTTTTGTTCGTTTACTCTTATGAATAAAGATTTCAATTAACATCCGGAAATTACAGGTTAAATATTCTACAATTTGATTGACATCTTCCATTAAGAAAATTGGATTCCAATCCAAACTCTTCAGAGCTAAATATAAAGACAAATAATCACCTTTTTGATAATTTCTGTAGTTTATTTTCATATTATCTTTGTTAGTTATAAACGCCAACATGCCTGAACAATTCAACACCGGATGATATCTATCTTCCTCGACAATTGGGTCATATGAATTCATAACTTTTATGTGAAAATTTGCAAACACTAAATCTAATAGTTCAGCGTCCGGTTTACAGAAACTAAAATGTTCTAGATTGAGCATATTAACTGACTGTATTGATTTTTGACCTTTTAATTAATTATACTAATGAACTGTGTTTTGTGTATGAAGAAACATCTAATTTATTTCCGGGCAATTTAAATCACATACAATTATTATATGATAAGGATAATTAGCTAATGCAGTTTCCAAAAAAAAAAAAAGTAAAATACACTTTAACATTATCCACCGCTAATTGTGGTTGAAGATAGATATTGCCAATTAAAATTTTATTAGCATTTCTACTTGAGATTTCAATCCATATTGCTTCAATATTTGCTTTAAGAAGTTCAACTTTCTGTTAAAAATGTGTATAAAGCGACTGGTTTACAGCAATCAATACTCTACCGCTTCTGTTGAGGTTGGTTAATTTCTCATCGCGATCTTTACGAAATATAGTGAAATTATCTGGAGAATAATGCAAGTCTAAAATGTTGCTGTTAAACCAGTTTCTGTGAGGCAAATTACAGAATAATCGGCACTCAATACATTTTGGGCAAAATAAAGGGATTGAGTTCTAAACCCTCTAACATTTTGGTAGTAAAGGCTAAAGTCCCTTAAAGGCATATATTTGTAATGGCCGCACCTCCGGTTGCGCTAACATGGTTTACAGTGTTATTGAATAGACTCCTCCTGCTGCTATGTTTTGCTCGTTATTTGCAGTAGTTGAAGGGCAGTCTGTGTTAAAAAGTTGTTCATTTAAAAATCTGCGTAAAAGGGGCTAATTAAGCACCCAGCTGGCCAAAACACATTATTCAATAGTTTATCAAAGTCTGATTCAACAACTCAAATACAAAAGAAGGAATAAGAATTGTATTTTGTTTTAAGTTTGGCTACTTTTAAATTAGAGACTTTCAGTTTCTGGTTAATAGAGGACACAATGTCATTCTCTTGCACCTCAGGGGCGAAACGAGAGACAAAGATCGCTTTCATTCTTGGTTTGGTAACTTTGGACACAGTTTTCATATTCACATTATTTCTCACACCGAACAGAATGAGCTTCCGAGCTGTAGCAGTCTTGAGAGCCGGCGAAACGCTAGCTGTAGATGTCTTGGCGCCGCGTCTGCTAACTATCGTGAAACCTTCATCAATATCTGGCTGCTTGCGACATCCTGTTGATATACATTGCCCACGTTGCCACGTGCTGCCAACCCATCTTTTCCTTGTTGCACCTTCACGTTGGAATTATTTGTGGAACTGAAAGCCATTGCCTTGTTATTACCTGCTATTTCACTGTAGGATTTTTTTGGTGAATTTTTTTGAGAAGCGCGAATTTCCCCTCCCGCAACACATGAAGCACGAATTTTCTTTTCATCTTTAGCCTGCAGGCTCTCAAACAAAGCACGCAATAAAGAGTTATACTCTTTTAAGTCACGAACTTCTTGTGTGAGTTCATCAATTTTAGAACAAAGGACTTCAAACATAGATTTTACCGTACTATCCATACTTGCAGCTAACTTCTCATTTGCTTCTGAATGATTGATTACCTCGTCATCCATTACAGTTAATGTTAGGGTCAAGTCTTTTGAGTTCGTATTCGTGTTTTTTGATACGGTGTTCACTTCACTATTTCGTCGAGTCGAAAGATAAACATACTGTTTTCGTCTCTACATTTCACACAAACATAGTCTTCATCTGCTATCTCACCAATCCACAGATTATGGAAGCGAGTTCCACACGGTCCAGTGCACTTTGTAAAATTCTGCTTCCCAAAGAACGGTTTACCGTAAATTACAAGTATGTCTGAACTAGGGGCCATGTAAAACCCCCTGAAGTCAGCTTGGTGATTCCGACACTTTAATTACCGGAAAACGACGGTCTCGCAGGAGCCGACACGAGACACGTCCTGCTCGCACGAGCCACGGCCCGATAATAATAATAATAATAATAGCATGAAAACTTTTCTTTTGCCTGGAGTAGTTTTGCTTCGTTTTGCTTCTCTCCGCAATGTTTTTGAATTTATGAAACTTACCTTTGACATACACCTGTGTATCTCACATCTCTTTGTGTTGCTTTCGCAAGAGCTACAAAAAGCGAATTGTTTGAAGCTTCTTCATTGCATAACGCAATTCATATCGCTATAACTTTATTTTCACTACTATGTAAAACATAGTTATATCTCTGATATCTAGCTCAGGACTCCATTGTTTGATACAACCTGTGCTTTGATCGAAGCACGGCGCACAATGTTTTTGCCACGGATGGCACAGTGGCTTCAATGCACGCACAATTACATACCCCTTGCTCTGGTTTTCCCACTTTCCCGCAATAAGCCCCTCTAGACGTAGCGCGCGGATAGTAATTTGGCATTACTTACAACCCTTATTAACATTACATATTTCCGCTTAACTTATCCCATTTCCAAATTAATGATAATTTAGCAGGGCGAAAATAATAATCTGTGGATTCTTTTGAGATGTGTGGCATTTCGTTTGTTAATATTCACTTTGAATTTATTTTCAGGATTATACAGCATGTCCAATTTATCTTGCCGACCACAATAATTTCGTACCAGGGCTCCAAATGAAAAGTTTTGCACACTAAGGTTGTATAACTGGAATGAGGAAATAATACTGCTGGTCACTAAGCCTTAATGTATTATTTACTAGTGAGATACCAGTACTAACACCAGTTTTTTTAATAGCATTCTGTGTCTAGTGGTCAAAAGTTCAATGAAACTCGCCAAGACACATTTAAACATGTAGCACAATTGACACTTTCATAAAATGAACATTAAAAACGTCACAGAAAGGGCGATCCGTACTGCCCTTTTGTAGCACTATCAACATAGGCAATACGAGCAGTAGAACATTCACAGTATATGTTCCAGTGGTAACCATTGACTTCGATACACAAGTTCAGTTTCTGGATGAATGACAACAGTGATTCCCCCAGTGTTGCCTGCTAAGGAGCATTACAAGCACGCACAATACGTTACTTTATGTCCTCTTGAGTTGTTGGAATATCTCGATAGGCAGTGTCTTTGAGCTAACCCCAAAGACAAATTCGAAGGGGTTAATGTCAGCAGACCGAGGAGGCCACAGAACTGGTACTCCACGACAAATCCACCTACAAGGAAATTTTCGGTCCAGAACACGACGTGCATACATGGCGTTATGTGCTGGGCATCCCACGTGCTGGTACCATATTAACATTCTGTTATTTACAGGTATCTCATACAGAAAACCAGGAAGAATTGTTGGAATGAAGGTGGCATACTCCCTGCCGTTTCATTACCTTTCACGAAATAAGGCCCTGCAAGCTTATTGCCAACCTTCCCACACCGGACGTAACTCTCCATTGACGCTGATGGCCCACCTGTAAAAGCCATCGTGGATTATCGACGGCTCAATAATGCATGTTCCTCGTATTCACTTGGCCTGAGTTGAAGAACGACGATTCAGCGGTAAATAGAACAACTGAAAAAAAGTTCGGGTTGGCGATAATTTGATACTGTGCCCATCGACAAAACTCTACACAATTCTGGAAATCATTCCCCTGCATTTATTTCTGTAAGCGTATTTGAGAAGGATGGAAGATATGACTCTTAAGAATGCGATGTGCACTCGTATTCGGAGTGCGAATGTCAGCTTCATGTTGGCGTGTGCTGACGTGTGGAATAACTGCCACATCAGCGAGAACACAACCTGAGTAACTACATCTGCGCACGTTATACGACGATTGCGTTGCTGTGGGTTCAAATTTCCCGTTTCACAAAGCTTCACAACTAGACAGGAAAACATCCCCCTGGACGGTGGTGTCTTGTCAGGGTTTCGCTCTCAGTAGAGTTGCTCCGCCTCACTAGCACTACGCCGACCTTCAACAGCATGGACGACGAGCGAACAAACCATGCTATTAATAATGCTAATAACAGAACTGTGTGTGTGTTTCAGTGAGACTCACTTGAACTTACAACACTCTAATGAAAAATAATACGAACATATTCATCTGTTAACTTACGTTTTCCATAGATGACCAACATTGATATTTTTTTCGTTGTTGGAGTATAATTCCGTTACGACAGCTCTCACCATGCAGTGTACTGTACTCGACTGCACACGGATGTTTGATTGAGTAGTCTTCATGTATGTGCGTTCTTTTGTTTACTCTATGCGCAACCTCTGTGGAATGGGGTACGCAACTCCGGACACCTGCAATGTTTACATCACCTCCACATAAAATGCACAGGGTCAACGTCATACGGCACTATAGTATGCAGCACCATCGTGCTGCAAGGCATTACGAAACGGGTCTTTATGAACCCTCATAAGTCCCAGCCTCTGTGGCGTATTTCAACGATCTTGTTTATTAGACTGCCACATTGCAATACATTTCTGGATACGTTTTGACGAGCTTTATTAAACTTGTAACGAATAGATACAGGTGCTATTTGAAAACTGATGGCAGTTCTTATGTCTCACTAATAAATACTGCTGTAAGGCTGACTCCTCAGCACTATTATTTCTCCCTTCTAGTTATACAATATTTTTGCGAAATACTTTTTCATTTGGGGCCCCGGTACAGAGTTATTGTGAGTGGTCAAGATAAATGGGACATTCTGTATATTGGGATTCCATACTGTAAAACGCTGATTATAGGATTGCGAAACGAATACTGTTCACTGGGTTGTACAGCCAGTAGTTATAGAAAATCGGCCAAAGAATATAATTGCTATAAATATTACAAATTTGTTAACAAAACCAAATAAAATGAAGTAAAGGGATTTCAAAGATCAATGCGAGTGTACAGTAGCACAGTGATTTCCAACAAAACACAAAGACCAACATTTACACTGTTAAAATATGTACAAGTTTAGCCCTGAGAATTATAGCAAGTAATATAGCTAGTAGCCTGAATACTACAAAAATTAATACAAAAACTATAATCTATAGATAGTATGTTTTACTAAAGACCAAGAAACATTGCATTTAAATGAATTCTCTTAAAAATATCCTTTTAGATATTTATATAAAACATGGTAAATAATACGCTAAATTTAATGTTATAACAAGGGCAAAAATAACTGCATGTATGTTTTTAATATTTGTACTACAGATAGTTCTTTTATTTACACTATACCGGAGTCGAAGGACTTCCAACAAATGAACTTAAATTTTACGTTTCGATTTATTTCGTAAGTTTATTGCCAAATTGTTCTTATTTTCATTTTTTCTCTATTTGGATTTTTTAATGATTTCTTTATATTTAGATTGTTTTTGTTGCATTTAAATCTTGATTAGTTCGTTCTCACAATCTATTATTATTTTTTCTTTTGTTCATTTTTATTACGTTCTTTTTTAATAAGATTTATCAAAAATTTCCCTTACTTAAAACGTTTTTCAATCCAATATTTTTGAGTTTTCAATCAATTTTGTTATTTTTTATTTGCACTCGTTTTTCACTAAATTTCGTAGGATTTTACTCAATGTTGAGAGAGTTTGAACATTTTCTTTATATTTATGCCTTCTTTCTATTTGAATCAATAATTTATATTATTTTCCTTCCTTTTTTGATATTTTATTCTATTATGTTTTGTTTTTTACACCAATTCATTTGTTTTTATTCATACTAGTAAGACTTTAACTTATTTTCATAATTTTTTTTGACGGTTGGCTAGTATTATCGTCAATCCTGAACATTCAGTTGTCTTCCACCAGGAGGGCAACTTCTGACATTGCCGGAGTCGGGGAGCTTAAAAATGTATGCTAATTGGTTGGAGAGACTCCAGCTTATTATAAATAGACCCAGCAAAAGTGAAAAGAACGGGCCAGAATTAGGCAGGTGAAAGCTCGCCGACTAAGGCCAGCTTATTTTGATCCGCTGTCTTATGCTGGAAGCGGGGGGATATAAATATGGACTGTCGGCTAAATGTTTGCGACAATGTCAAAATATCGTTGATTGGATCTGATAAGACACAAAATGGGTACCAATGGTTAGCGAGTCAGCGACGACTGGATGTCGCTAAAATGCCGGGCCTGCGACGGATGGATATCGCTATGATGCCGGGTTTGTGGCGGCTGGATGTCACCACGATGTTGGGCCTGTGACGGCTGGATTTCGCTACGATACCGGGTCTTTGACGGTTTGATGTCGCAATAGTGCCCATTTCGGGTGGCATAATGTCCAGACAATATGTAGTATGACCGTGCAAAAACTTTAATTTATTCGATTTAACATTTTTGTAATTCTTATTTCTTGTTTACATAGATTCATTTCATTTACTTTTCAACACATTATATTATTGAAAATCTAATCTTTTGCTGGAGTGTGAGAATCGAACTTAAGAACCTTTAGTAAATTGTCCATCATTATAAAGAAATTTATAAGTTCTATAAAAAAAAATTACAAATAACTTTAAAACATGGATTATCTATCACTAATTTCTTCTGTGGCTTGGAAACAAAATAATTTTGTGGTAATTTGTAATATATCATTCGGATGGTTGTACAAATTAAAAAAAAAAGTAAACAAATGCCATGAGCAACACTGTGACATATTTAATCACCAAATAATAAGCAATAATTATGAAAAAATGGTTAAAAATAAATACACGTTTGCTAATTTTTAACGTTTTTCAATATGTATGAACTGTTAATTGGTGATTACATATACATCAAACAGTAGCCCATGGCATCACATTATGCTGTAAATTCTTCATTTGTACAACTTAGCTATTATTTGTTATTCCAGCTTCAGCATAAGAGAAAAATTTATTTTTTGACACTAAATATATAATTAAAATGTAAAGATTTGTTCATTCCAAGAAAATGTAATTACAAACAATGCGTACAATTGGAATAATGTTTACTACAAATATAAAATTATTAATTTTGTGGTATCAAACGCCCTTAATGTCGAAAATTTTGCACATGATCAAAAAATCAATTTCACTGAGAGTAACAAGTTCTTCACTACCCAGCACAAAGTCACAGCAAATATAGTATTTATGGTATCTGGCAAAACATTTCAACGATTATATGAAAAAACGAAAGTGTAAAATACCCATTTAATTAGGTGCTTTAGTGTACTTCATGTATTGAAAAAATTTAGCAGCCATCAATATGACAGGGTACCATAGAGACTCCCGTAACTCTATTACCAAGAAACGAAATGAATGAAAAAATTTACATGACACTCAGAAAATTGATCTAGTTCTATATTATGTTAAATATATATTAGATGTTCATGTACATGCAACTATAATTAATAGACAGGAACACAAAACAGTTTAAGTGCAGTTTATAAATAATTGATGTACATAAATGCGATGTACTAATTGATGTACATAAATGCGATGTACTAATTGATGTACATAAATATACAACACTTCAAACCTTCCATCGGGATTATATTCTCATATATTATACAAAAAATATAGACTTATTGGAAATGAAAACTCTTAATTTTTGTACATCCAATACACATATTGTTTAATCATATACGACATTTATGCTATACATAGCAATTGTCTCAAAAACGTTCCTGAGCCGTAATAAATAAGGTATTGGCCAGCTTACCGAAAAGGCAAATATACTGTATCGGAATCGGTCCAGGATATTCTTTGAGATATTGGCGCAGGTTGGCTGTGAGATATCATTCCGACATAATTATGGTGATATACGTCCATTAACCTGGTTAAAACCGTGGGCAGTTGTCTTTATCTTAACAGCTAACACTCTGTCTCAGAAAATACATACCTCTAACAGCTAGCTATTGTGTTGCACATTCTAAACACTTTTCAACAATTTGTTCGCAAAAAGACATCATATAGATATTTTTTTTTGATAAAGAACCTTGTCACGAAAATGGTACTGGGTCTGAATCAATACGATGTTTGCAATCTTAATGACAAGACAAAGATACTGTATCGGAATCGGCCCAGAATCGTTTTTAAATGCTAGCAACATTGCTGTGAGATATCTTGCTGATATAATTTTGGTGATATCCATCTGTTATCATAAATAATACACCGGGCTTGTGTCTTTTTCGTGATGGCTTGCACTATTTCTAAAAAATTATGCTTTTGTCAGATGGCTAAATTCCTGCATATAAACGACAATTGCCGACAGTGCTTGTATCAGGCCGACAATTGGCCGACATTTTGCCGACAAGTTGTGTTTCCTGGGTAATAACAACTATTTGTGATAATCATGTTAAAATATTATTTTGACAATGTGCAATCTAGTCAGGTAAAATAGTGTTTACTACATGTCTAAATATTTTTTCTTCATGAAAATATTTGCACACTAAACTTGTTTTTCTCTTTTAATTCAACCTACTCGGTACATATTTGCTTTTGTAGTATTCGGCTTTCTTTGTTAAATACAGTGTTCATTTCCTCTGTTTTAGTTTTCTTTTAATATCAATCCCAATTAAAATTACCTCAAAGGAATTAATGTAATTATATATTTATAAATCGGTCTCAATAGACAGTGTATCAAATAATATTCAATCATAAATCATGTGTCCATATTTGACAGTTTCAATATTTACAACAAAATCCGAATTACATGTTCATTCATTCCCACCATAGTCATGCTATTGCTACCATTGTACTCTTAGTTTGCAATTTAATCGTAAATGGTGGGTCCTAGAGAGTTGCAACAAGGGGGCTTATTTGCTACTTACGTTGTCCTGCTTCATCCCATGGTATCCACAAACAATTTAACCTCACGGTGTACGTGATGCAAGCAATCAAAGGGTTACACCCCCTATTATTTACATTAAGGGGGGGGGGGTGAACGACAGACCATACCTACCGTGTATCCAAGATCTTGATTTACTTGCTCCATATACCAATTTGTGTTCTAACGCAAGTACTTTGCTTAATATCCCACGTAATGTCCTTGTCGACTACCGCCTTTAAGGGCTGCTACAGCCCTTATAATTTGAGCTGGACCATGGGCATCCTATAACAATCTTCCTATTTTCCGGTCACGAATCACGTGCCCGCGTTTGTACACATGTTTCCTATCACGCTGTATACCTAATTATATAAATATATTTTTAAATTTCATGTACAGTTGATCCAATGTTCATAAACCGAGCGAGGTAATGTAATGGCTAACCACTCTGTTCGCGTTCGGGAGGAGGCGGATTCGATTCCCTGTCCGACCGTTCTAATTTCGTTTCTTTTATGGTTTTCCAAAATCACTCCGTGCGAATGATAGTATGGTTCCTTGTTGAGTCCTCCCCAAATCCCTAATAACTAGTAATCCATTACCAAGGACTTGTCTACATTCAAGACCACTAAAATCACCAAATAAACCAATTGTAGCGTATATGAACCCTTATTGGATACCTACGTTTATTTATTATCTAAACAGAATATGTTCGAAAGCTGTGTAGTTAAAAGTTTATGCACTTTTCTGTTATTCGGAGTTGGAGGAAAATAGAAGATGTTGCACGTGCGAGTGTTTTGGTCATACCACAGCTGGCATGTGTGCGACAGGAAAATATTAAGCGAAAGTAATATATGTCTTAATGTGTATAGGGTACTACCGAGTTAACTACGACTTGACGAACTGGAACCTGATAATGGAACAGCTGAGTGGAGACCAGTGGGAAGTGATCCCTGCTGTGAGCAGAGCCCAACTGCTTGACGATAGTCTGAACCTGGCGAGGGCGGGCATTCTGGAGTACGACGTGGCCTTGAACCTCACCACCTACCTGTCCAGGGAGACCGACTACATACCTTGGTACTCCGCCCTCAATGCCTTCAGCTTCCTCGACACCAGGCTGAGGGGCGCTGCCAGCCAGGACTACCAGCTCTTCACGGTACTATTGAAAGACTTCATTTAGAGAGACTGTTCACGGTGACATAAGCACTTTTGAAAACCCTGCTAAGTGCTTCTTCCAGCCCGTTGGTTTCGTATCTTTCTGCATACCTCTCAAAATAAACACTTCTATGTGACCTTCAGCTGGTGTTCACATCATCTGGCTCATATACCCTCACTATATACTCATTAAATTAACAACGAAAAGTAATAAATATTGTAACCAGTACTATTAGCACATACACGATAATTTCAGTAAATAATATTGGTTTGTGAATATCGAGCGTTGTTAACCGTTCTTTTCGTGTTAGGAAATAAATAACGTATTGCTATTCTGTTAACACATATGTGCGGACTGAAAAAAAAAAAAAGAATACATTGAACCAACTAACTTGAGCGTCACTTCAGCCAGGTGATGATGTGAAAGAGTCAGGAAAATGAATCTGCTGCAATCATGCCAGATTTTATTGTCATTTGCACACAAGAAAAAAAAAAAAACCAGAATTGCACGTGACAAAAATTCTTAACTCTACGACTTATAAAACGTAAAATCATGGAACTAATTTCGTAGCTCGCTGCTGACATAACTGCCAGTATTGTGGGCATTACGATGAGTGATCTTTCTCATAGGTCAATTTCAAGTGTGCTCACTTCATCGTGAACCATATTGAACTGCAATATTTTCATACTAACAAGTAACTTCTGGAAGATTGTCAGCTATCTCCTTCGTCAGTTACAGTGGCGTTTATTCCATAGACGCAAGGTAAGCAATGCTTACCCTATACATATTGGAAATGCTTGATTCTTTATAGTTTTCGCCTTAACTTTAAATTCAAACACATTTAAATCTGAGTTTGCCGTTTCCGATTCCAGAAACAGAGTTTCCGTAACTCCCGTATTGTACACGCATAGTGCACGAACGGGAGCGACTAGCGATGAATCGAACTCGCAAGCAAGTTACCCTGCCACGTTCCTTCGGCAGGGCAAGCAGTCGTTCTGTTTGCGTTCTCCAGTTCTCGTTTACTTCGGAAAGTAGATGAAAGTTTTCGGGAAAACGGGAGTTTTCTTATAATTTGTAATATACTCTCTAAATAATATTCAGTTTAGTTATTATTACATTCATTTCACTTCCGTTTTTATAACTAATGTTGTTAGGTATTATAAAATGGTAAATAGGTAAATACATGTAGAGGGTAAGCAAAGTTGGAAGTTGCGTTTGTTAGTAGAAATTGAAAATGGAACTACAGCACGGCACTAGCAAATGTTACCTAAAACACTCAAATATGTGGGGCTATTATACTGCTTACTCTGTCAAAAAAATAACCCCACTACAGGCTACTTGTCAGTTATCTTTTACAGGCGCTTCAACACATAGGCAGATGCTTATCGTTAAAAAAAAACACATTCACTAATTTCTCTTGCGTAAACCTCAGACACATGATTTCGACAACGTTTTCTTGTAACTTGTTTAAAATCAATCATTTATGTAGCTTTCTAAAAGAGAGTCAATTAAGAACCATTCATATCGATTTATCCACATTTATTTCTAGATATTCTTCATGCCATGCAAGATAACAAGCTTTATTGTCTAAGAAATATTTCCTACACTTTACCATGACAACAGTATGCCTGTAAATGAAACTATAAATTTATTTTTAAATTCGCAATCTATATTCTGTCAGTTTTTCTTATATCCATTTACAAATATCACTTCTGGTTTCTCCGAAGCAAGCTCTAAATTCTGTTGATCATTTAACCGAAACGGCGACGATTCGTCTCCATACTTCAGTTTAACTTGTGTACAACGGTAGAAAACCCACTATAGAAAGGCTATATTTATGAACAAAGTTTTGACGTGAATAATGTATGTGCTTGAGGGAAAATCTGTTCATGTCGCACAAGCTTGTACATACAGTAACTAGAAATAAGTCCATTGAGAAGGCAAGTTCCAATACAAAATCCACAATTTTACACTTGCAGTGAAGCTGAGAATCACGAACAGTGTGATTGTTAGATTAATTTAAGGAGTTTAACCTATGTGCATAAATACGTATTCGTTAGGATTTTGTTTCCTCTGCTCTATAAGAATAAATGGATTATCTAATAACTAATTTTCGTATCGCAGAACTACACTCTGGAGCTGATTGAGAGCGTTTACAACTCGCTGAGCTTCACGGAGGGACAAGCGGATCACCACACCACCAAGCTACTTCGGACCTTGATCTTGAACTGGGCCTGCAACCTAGGCGTGGACAGCTGCGTCACCTGGGCGAAACAGCAGCTGGCGCAGCAGATGAGCAACACCTCCTACAGGTGAGTCACCGCTCCATACAAACAACATTTGATATTGTACTTCACCCAAATTGTGCCGAACCAGGGGTGTAATCACACAACATTATTATAAACACATTGGTGCCTATGATTGCCAGTTAATTTCAATACTAATTATGCATGTTAGACACTCTATTGATCAGTTGTAAGTCCACAATATCTATGCGTTTAATTTTGTGTTCCTCTACAATTAAATATTTTATTTTATTTCTTCCTAAATAAATTGCCCATTGAAAAATACTACTAATAAGAGCTTAAATAGTTTCTAGTGGATTTGTAATACATTTAACCATATTTAACTACGTTTTTTGCGTATTTCGCCTTTCAATGTGTGTACGATATTGCAGTTGCTTTAATTCTTTATACATGTACTAGATTTTTTCTCTATAAATTAGTTCACGTGGAATTCGTGTTTTCAGCACAATATATTTTATAATTAAAGTATGTCTTTAAAATAGAATACATGTTAAAAAAATAGTGCAATGAAATGGAAGTCAAAAGTAAGAGAATTATGGCTGTTAAGTTTGGAGTTATTTGTAATCAGTTGTGTCAACATGTTAATCAGGATGTTTACAATACTTCTTTGTAAACGATATTCTTTACAAGTTTAGAGGGTGACACCAAAACAACCATGTTGATGGGTGAGCATACACGCGATCACGCCTCGCAAAACCGGCCATGAAGGAAACAGTCCTGCCTCAAGTCAACTCCTGCGAATTCGAGTGTGTGATCCTCCGACATACTTATCGTCTTCGGGAAGCACACTTTGAGAGGATATTGCAGTCTCTTGAATTCAACAGGGAGGTTATTGGGAATCAATTGAATACGTGGTACAGACATTAAAAATAGCAAGATTCTTAAAATAGCTTTGACATGTAGCCTAGTGCCATTGCAGGGTTTCAGTGGCTTTAAAGTCCATATAATATTTTTCCCCATATGAAATTTGAACCCCAATTCCACCTCTTTAGCAGATGGATTCGGAAAAATCACTCCTTGGTCGTTGACTTCATTACATAATTAATGTTTCCTCCAAATTTTATGGTTCTAGGACCAATGGTGGAGGCTGGGCGTTGATATGTTAGACAGTCAGTGTATTCCATTAGATTATTGGAAATATGGTATATTGATTGTAATCTGTCCTGAACCACAGGATAAGTGTTTTTGTTCGCAAGTATTGAATCTTCTCTTAGGACGGTCAACAACCATAGCATCCCAAGCGTGAAGATCTTCCGAACACGGCCACACAGGACTCATAGTTTTATTTCAGTGTAAAGACTGCATTTTGGGACTCCTTAACCAAGGCCACTAACACAACGAGATTTTTGGTTCAAATACCGCATAATCAATAGGAGCGTGTAGCAGTTTTATATTAGCTTATACCAAAAGTCGTCTCCTGTCTACCCGCTCGCAGTAATGTGTGGACGTTGAAAAGCAACAAATAAATAAACCCATTAGGTAATATGGGAACTGTAAAGTGTAGCGTTGTCACCCTTACTGTGGGATGATATGGAATCGATTCTTGACACTGGAGCTTAAAATGTTCAAAATGTTGGCGTCGTCATGCCTTACGATATTGCTGAGAAGGCATGGTTACTCCACAACCTACCATAAACTGGGATCAGTTGGGATATTTGTGTAGTTTAGTGGCTGTTTCTACACGCCACAGCCTTGAGTTATATAAATCACTATATACGACACATTGCTGGCTGAAACTAACTTGGATAAAACGTATACTTTCCACTCAAGGCTGCCGCTGGTGTGGACAAAAATTATTGTAAAGAGCCCCAAGTTACCCTTGTGTTCTAAGTAGACCCAGAAGACGGTAATAGTATGCTCATCCAGAGTTGTGAGCAAGAAACGGTTTTAATTATAAGCTGTTCACGATAAAGTGAGCACTTTTTAAGGCCCTCCCAACAGGCATTAACCACTAATAAATAAATTTTATTTCAGTCTCAGACATTCAACTTTGAGGGTGGTGAAATGTATATATTGTGTTTATTGGTCATATTGCAGTGTTTATACTAAAAATCATCAGGAAGATGGAAATTGGATGAAAGGATAAATTTAGAAGGGGCTTAAAAATTGCTCACTTTGCTGTGAACAGCGTATACCATAACTCTGAGTGGGCCACATTGCTTGGGCTTGACCACTACGCATTATTCGCCCATTTCTAAGGTTATTGTATTTAGATCAGGAACAAAACTAGAACGCTTATAGAAGAGTTTGACATTGGGAAAATTTCCGCTGCAAGGTGGGCTGGTCTTGCAGAGAAATCACTTTCAAGCTGGCAGTTAATGCAGAAATTCTATTTATTTGTGTGTAAGAAATCCCTGTTTGGCCAGTAATTTTTTTTTAAGTATTAACTTTATAACTTAACTTTAATTTACGCTCGCCGATGGGTTTTATAAGAAGAAAAAGTAAAAACGCATCCTTGCTGGCATTGAGAGTTCATAAGTAAGCTTATTTCAAATGAAAAAAGTTATGAATTTAAGTGTGGAACTGGATGCTTTTCTCCTTTGCCTTAAAGAAACCGCGCAGGAAAACGCTATCAATGATATATTAACAATTTCACTATATCTTTTTTTTTTCGTTTTAGTAGACACATTTAAATAATGCAACTTCGAAAGCCAATACTTTTCTAAATTCAGTTTACGATATAATATTAAACAAGTTGAACATTATTAGTTACATTTCAATTTAAATGCGAACAATAAAGTTTGTTCTTTATATAGTTCCCAACACAATATGAAAGAAAAGATTGTACATATATATGTATGTTTTATAAAAATTGCAATCATCCCATTTACTCACACAGAAAACGGAAAAAAATTCCGGTAGACAGGCGACACCAGACATACCTGGCGGCGATCAATTGTGGTTGCCAAACTAAAAGCTTTAAGCTTCTCAACCTGAGTAGGACGAACATGACCCGTGTAATTGTAATGCGTTCCTCTCGCAGGATGTTGCCGGACGTGAGCAGGGTGGTGTACTGCACGGCGCTGAGGCATGGCGGAGTTGCAGAGTGGGAACACTTGTGGCAGCGCTACCTACAGTCTAACGCTAACTCTGAACAAGTTCTGCTGCTCGGCGTCCTCGGCTGTACCACCAACGAGACGATCATCAACGGGTACGTGCGTTTCTAGTTTTTTTGTCGCTTAGATTGCTGCTACACTGCTTTCTGCACCTTTCCATCTGTCTAACATTCTTTAGAGACGCCAAGTTAATTTAACCCATTATATACAGAATGTTGTAATATTGCATGCCAATACTTCGGGGAAACATTTCTCACATCAGGAGGATGAAAAAATGTTATATAAAAATAGGTCCGCAAACGCCTCGTTTCCGTACAACAGACAATAATACACAACGTACAGTGTATGACCCACGGGTTGGATCATGTTCCTGTGGAATGCCATCGCAGCGTTCGTTTGCATGATACATAACACCTCATACTATGACCTACACCTAGAACTGTAGGAACTGCACAGGAATCAGGTACACATGTGTGAAAGCTTATCGTCGGCACTAAAGGAAATGTTTAAAATGCCTTCCATCAGCACGAACGCATGCATCACCCCTCCATTTCATGGACACCCGAATGCGTTGATGAATCCCTGAAAAGTCCTGATTGTTTCGCAACCCATTACAATTTAGATTACGGAGGGTGCCACATCGTCCATTGGGGTTGCATACACAAGTGCCTTTCAATGTCCCTACAAATAAATGCCTAGTAGATTCAAATCAGGGCTCCTCGGGGGCTGGTATGGGGCTGCCAGTTACAGCTGCGATGGCATTCCACAGTGACATGATCCAGCCCGCGGGCCATACATTTTACGTTATGTATTATGGGCTGTAGTACGGAAATAAAGCATTTGTGGATCTATGTTCAAAATAATTTTTTCATCCTTCAGATTTGAGGAATGCTCCCTCGAAGTATTGACACGCAATATTGAAACATTCTGTATATAAGTTAAAGATTACAATATCTCCATAGTTGGTGAATCCTCTATGCAGTTTTCGCACTACTCGTCATGGCAGACCGAGTTTCATCCTCGGCAGGGTCTCCCGGGTTCTCACATGCGGGAAATATGGCGGACGTTGCCGTTAGACAGCGGGTTTCATCGAGGTTTTCCCGCATCCTCCTCCCTTTAATATTGGCGCTGCTCCATTCTCACATCATTTCACCTTCACCAGCTCTCAATAATTCACTGTTTTAAGCGCCGATGCCAAACTCTGCCAACTGAAACAGTTGTTGGCACACTTATGGATAATATTTCAATCCTACGGCGCAAGCAACCCTTGGTTTAGAATGAGGGTGAAACAGAGACTGACAAAAATATAGCATATATTAACTGTTCTTGCCAATGGAACGCGAAGCTGCGGTAACACTGCAGCTACGGCCAGAAGGACCCAAGTACAATTTTAGTTCCGGCAATCGAGATTTGGCTAGTTTTTACATTTCAATTCACGCGAATGTCCAAACTGAATTCTTTTATTTCTTTTTTTTTTTTTTTGGAAACATTTACTGATGTCAGAACTTCATGTATAGCTTAATCACTTGAGTTAACTAATTTCAAATATTAAATGTGACTTTAGCAAATACAAAATTACTTCACAGCCACAATAAAACTAAGTACTTACCCATGTATTTTGGAGTAAAAATGTTCATATTTAAATGCAATATTATTATAGTTCATTACATAAAACTGGGCTGGATGTAGTGCAACAATAGTTTGGCAGATATATCACCATATAAAACTGTGGATAGATGAAGAGTGAGATTTTGAGTGATGCGACATTTTGGGCATGTATTTCAGATACCTGAGCCTCTCTATCAGCGAAGATTCTGGAATCCGCAGTCAAGATGCTGCCAGCGTCTTCAGTGCTGTCTACAGCAACCGTGCAGGTGTTGACATCGCCTTCAACTTCCTCATCAACAACTACAGCAACATATCGGCATTGTAAGACAACGCCTATTTTTCTGCTGCCAAACTCATTTCAAGTAATATTTTGCACATTTTGATTTAAGAACTCTCTTAAATCCCCAAATATACGCTATATAGACTTGTAAGAAATTCTTTTGAAATTTAAATTGTATTACAATATATTTTATGAGAAACATCGTTTCAAAGTGTTTATTATCCTTAGGAAAAGACACCAAGGGGAATGAGTTTTCAATACTAATATATTACTTGTATCAAGAAGGATATAGCTGAATAACACATATATTTCCCATGATTTCAGCTATGGTGGCATGAATTCCATCGGAAGTATTTTAACTGGAATTGCTGGCCAGCTGTCAACAAGGGAACAAGCAGATGCGGTAAGTGACGCTGTTAAGTTTACGCCTAGTTGTTTTGGACAATTTTGATAAAAAATAATATAGTAATGCAAGTACAGTAATATGGTGGGGATACATTTCCAGTACCCATTTTAACGCTCGCGGATGGGTAATATGTAAGCGTTATAAGCATTTACCTTTCACAAGACATAATTAAATTTGGTTTACTCCTGCTCGCAATCGAAAGAGGAATAAATTTGAAAATCTAAAACCACAAAAAGAAGTGTTCTCATTAATTTGATGTTTTCCATATTCGCCTTATATCTTTCGATGAAATTAATTAAATATTAAAAACAATTTATACTTTAAGTATTTAAATTTTTTTATATTGATTTGGGATACTGATTTTAATTTCATTTCCATCAGGAAACGCTTTAGTTTTGTAGATGAATCCTGACAGCTTATGCCAAATACAAACTATTCCACGACACCTTATGTTCGTAACACAATTAGAACGTTTTTTGAAGTTTAGTTAACTTTTACACTTTAAATACTTATGCGAAATGTGATTCACTTATATTAATGTAATTTCATCGTTTTAAATTTCTTATATTTATGTACATAAACAAGATTTAGTTTTGGAATATTTCAGTTACCTTGTGCTACAAATTATCTTAGACTTATGCAAATGGTTTCAAACCGCAACTTCGGAAAACTAGGATATTTTCTTACCAATCCTACACATTGTCTTGAAACGTGCAATGATATGTTTTAGAAGTTGTAATATGCTTCCTTCCTGCATAAGTCGTCAAGAGTCTATAGGCTTATTGAGAGATCGTCGTTTAGTTATAAACAAGTTCACATTTCAGTTCGGTTGTTTGGAGTTGTAGGTAAATTGTTTGGACAACAAAAATCTTTTACATACAGATGTACTTTTTAATTGGCATTTATTCTGCATTTTTTTCTTACGTTTAAAAATGTATTTTACTTTATTGTAAAATATTTTTACGATTCCATAATTACGTGTATATTTACTTATAATAATATGTTTTAATGTTTTGGTTTTTATTGGCTGCCCCTAAGTCTTTCAAGTTTTTTTTGTGCCGCTCAACAGAAGTGTTTACAATTATTTCAAGATGCCCGCCGTGCTAATAGTGGTTAAACCACTCTCCTCCTATCAGGGGTAACCGGGTTTTATTCCCCGCTGAGGTTATGCCCGAATTTTAGCATGTGGAAAAATTACATACACTGCTGTTTGGTTTCCGTTGGGGGCTCTCCTACTTATCCTACCATTAAATTGTGTTTTATCTACACACGCACCTATTATAACACCATTCGTTCTCAAGGCAATGTTAAAGCACATGTAAGCATACTCTAGTATCCAATGGGTAGGACCGCTGACATAACTATAATCCACTCAAGGTTACTTCACACTTTTTTGAAGCCCTGCTCAAGTTCTATTTCCATGATATTTCTCCGCCTCGTGCAAGCCAACTTTAACCAACCCTGGAAAGTTACACCAAAGGACAACGCACCGCATTCGTGCGCACCAAGTGGCAATGATGTTTTGCAGGATAAATATTCCTTACTAAGCATTACCAACACACATTTTTTATCAATGCTTTCATAAGTATTATTTATAAACGAAGAATTATAATTTTAACTATTTAATAAAGCAAAAAAAAGAAAATTACTTTTGTGAACAAGAGTATAAGACGCCTGTGATATATGGAATACTTGGGAAATAGCTTAACACGTCATATATGGGGTGTTTTTTCAAAGGTTTGAATAAAAAATTGTGAATAACTCGTGAATAGAGTATAAGCTCAATCATCTTCTCTTCTCACCGACGTGTACGTTGTCTTCAAGACGGGAATTGGGGGGTGATTCTCATTAATTTTTTTTCCGCATGTCGGGAGCTCAATTCCATGACCATCGCTAGCCGAGTGTAGCGGAGTGAGCGATAGTCTGGTATAGGCTATTCACGGGAAAGTGAGCACTTTTTAAGGCCCTGCTAAATTTTTACTTACAACTAAATTCTATCTTTCAAGCACTTTTGGACATAAAAATTGCCTTGTGACTAATAAACACAGTGTGTGCATTTTACCACTAAAGGCTGTTTACGATAAGTGAGCACTTTTGAAATCAACCTTTGAAAAATGCCAATTGGTCATACCGGCATATGTTTTAACGTGCGGCTAAGTGGCATGCGCCCGGTAAAGTTGATGACGACGAAGGGCAAGTAGTTCCATATTTTAACATCGAATTAAATTATTGGGTGAAAATTTGTGAAAACTGGTATTATTACTCTTCGTTTCTGTTTTTTTTTTTTTTTTAATGCATTAAATTGTAAGAAGCAGCAGATATGTAATGAATAACTTTAATTGAATCTTCACAGATTCACTTGACGGACGCATGAATAAAGTGACCATGCCCATGACAATGTTAATTTTACACACGGTGAAAGGATACACAATGTTCATACAAGTAGATCTTAAGCAAGGATTTCAGAAGTGTTCAGTTTACCGTGAGCAGCCTATATCAAAAGTAAACGCCTGATCTTGCAATAAAATACATTCATTAGTTGTTAATGTCTGTTGAGATGGCCTTAAAAAGTGCTCACTTTACCGTGAACAGCCTATAGGCAAGTTACCTACGTGCCGTGGCAGCTTGTCCGCTTCTTGTTCCCACCACGTCATCACTTCCCGATAAGCAGTTAAAGCAAAAGAGAGTAGAGTGCGCTATCGCGCAGATATTAGTGTATTGCTCCCGGCTTCTTCACACTTTTCGAAACAAACCTTTGAAAAAACACTCCTGTATGGCGTGTTTGATCTTTTCCTAAATATGTCGTTTATCACAAGCGTTCTATACTTCCGTTCACATTAAAGTGTTATATTTTTGGTTAAATTGAAATCTTATTTGTACTTTATTTCTGAATTATAATACTTAAGTTCCATTGCGTTGATCCTTCGGTGTAATTTTCCAGACTCGGTTAAGGTTAATTCCATCACCTGAGTTTCGTATGATCAATGTTAAAAGTTTGGCAATATATTTTCCCCACTAGGTACGTGCTAGTGTTGACAAGGTACGCGATTTTCTCTCTTCTATACGTTAAAAAGAAAAAAACTAAATAATTGCAATAATCATGTATTAAATGTAAATTAACTTTGTAAATAAGTACATTTTTCTGTTTTTTTTTTTTTTTATTCACGTAGTTTAAAATTGTATTTAAAAGTTATCTTTTGGAACACTGCCCACCGACAGGTGGAAATTTTCGCTTTTACAAACTCTCCCATAAGGAATCTCGTGATGTCCTAACCTGAGTGGAATAAACCTTAAATCGATTAAGCTTTTTACATAAGGCGGAGAAATATCCTAGAAGTAGAATCTTAAGCGGGCCTTATAAATGTTTGAAGTAACCCTGAATGGGCAGTACTTTAATCAAGATTTATATTACTCAGCTTAGAAAAAAAACGAGTTTAATTATAGGGAGAGATTGGCATAAGCAAATCTTACGCTGCTAGGTGCGTAGTGTTCCAAAGAGGACACTATTAATCCAAATTTTAAGCTACGTGAATAATAAAAAAGAAAGGTTTTACTTAGTCACGTTTTTATCTGATACTAGCTGTTCCCGCGACTTCGTTCACGTGGAATTCAGGATGTTTACATATTTTCTAAATAGAAATAGAAAATTAAAGTCATCTGTGAATATTGTCAATCGAAATTTATACATAGTAATTTCTATAATCGAAATAAAAATATTAATTATAAAGTTTGAAATATTAAACAAATAGAATTTACAAATTTATTTTTATGTTTATATGGAAATTAATGCAGCGCCTGCGACTTCGTTCACGTGAACTTTAGGATTTTTTTACATATTTTCAAAAATTGAAAATTCGCTTCGCTTATGGAGTTATTAAATTTCAGATCACCAACGCTTCGCTCAGGTTTTATGTTTAAAATAAAAATATCGCTTCGTTAAGGTTTTATGGAGTTTTAAAAATACAGCCCGCCATTGCTTCGCTGAGGGTTTATGGAGTTATGAATTTACATACCTATATAATTCGTTTTTAAGATGGTCACTTTATTGTCCGAAATAATTTTATCGTCGCGTTAGTGCTTGTTGTTTGATAATATGATATTTCACTATTTTTTTCCAAAAACTAATTTGTCTTTTTCTATGATGCGTTTTATATAAAAGATTATTTAAAAAACTGTTGTTGTTTCAACAATGTTATTAAAAAAAATCCTTTTGCAAAAAAAAGAGGCATAAAGAATATAATTGAAAAAATAAAATTACTTTATAACCCTTTGAGATATCAAGATGAAATAAAGAGCAGATTTTAAATACAAATAAACTCTATGATATATGAAATTTTTTATCAAAATCGATTCCGCCGTTCCGGAGCCTATTCTGGACAAACATCCAGGCAGACAGACAGACAAAAATTTAAAGAAAAATTTATTTATGCTTCAACATCGTTTAAATATCATACTACGCTTAGATATTGGTATCAATTTTAAAATAACAGACTGACACTTCAACTTTTTTTGTTAGTATAGATTAGATTTGTGGTTGTTTCAATTATTTCTTTTTCTTTTAAACGTAGAAAATATTAAAACTCTGGGAGACACGCGACACTGGCGCTTACCTAGTGGTGGAAAATGTTAGTTGTCACATTAAAAGCATTGAGTTTCCCAAGTTGAGTAGAGGCTGTTCGCGATAAAGTGAGCACCATTGAATTCGACCTTAGTAAAAAATCACTGCCGCTGTCTGCATATAGTTTAACGGACGCGCCGAGTGACATGTCCCCAGTAAAGTTGGTATGATGGATGGAATGTAGTTCCACATCTTAAAGTCGATTAAAATGTGTTAGGTAACCAATTTGTGATCTCTTAAATTATTTATTTCGCTTTCTGTTTTTTTAATGCGCGGAAACTTAAAAATGACCAGGTTTGTATAATAATTACTTTTCTAATAATTCCACAGTTTCGCTTGACCGTACGTATGAATAAAGTGATGAGGCCCATGGCAACGTTAATTTTACATACGGCTGAAGAATACACAACAAGCATACAAGTACATTTTAAGCAGGGGTTTCAAAAGTGCTCATTTTATCGAGAGCAGCTTATATATTAAAGGTAACTTGAATGTTGGCAGCTGCGGCGGTTCGTGGAGCAAAACGAGGAGAGTCTGGGCACGGCGCTGGACTCTTCCCGCCGCGCACTCGAGTCGGCTGACGAGAACCTCGCGTGGCTTGGTCTCCGCGGCGACGCCATCTTCGACTGGCTGCGGCGGCGCCACGAGGAGGGCCCGACGACGACGACGACGCCGACGACGACGACGACGACGACGACGACGACGACGACGCCGACGCCGACGACGCCTGCCGGCGGCACCGCCAGCACTGTCGCCCTCAGTGTCTTCCTGGCCAGCCTTCCTCTCGCCATCTTGCTCCTCTAGCTGCTCCTCACCCTACTGCTGCTGCGGACTAGCTTAAAGGGGATGTATCCTATCATGAATTTACATATTTACCTCCATTGCCTAAGTTTACAAGGCAATATTAAAAATAACCGAGCTAGTCCACGCATATGGCACATCTTAAGGTTGAAGTAAAGCAACTGCTTATGGAGCACTGCACCCGACTACACAATGTGAAGAACTCATAAAGTTTTTTTTAGAAAAATACGATTTATGCTGTATATGAAAGAAGAATGTACATATTTTGCAACACTATAAAATATTTTACTGAAATATTAAATATAAAAAAATAATCGATTAATATATTCTGTATTTTAACAACATTTAAGAGCAGAAAGCAGAATTTGCAAGAAAATGTTCATCATGGAATATCATCATAATGTTTACTTTGATTGTGTGTAAGAAAATTGTAATAATAGTTTAGGAAATAATTTTTATATCTATTTTTATGTGCACCTATTTGTCACAAACATTTATAGCTGAAACTGACGTAAATAAAGTTAATTATAAAATTGCAATGATATATTATTACTAAATTTTATTACACATGATTACAGTAAATATTATAACGATCTCTCTTGAAGAAGATTTTTTTTGGAAATCCTGTTTCCCGAGGCATTCAGAATCAAAATGAGCTTTAATATTGTTAAAAATACAGACTTTTCTAATTGATTATATTTTAACATTTAAAAAGTATATTTTAGTAAAATATTTTATAATGTTGCAATTTATATACATTATTCTTTCATACACAGCATAAATCGCACTTTCTGACTATTTATTTAGTCTCTGTACTACTTTTTTTATGAGTTCTTCGCGTTGTATAGTCGAGTGCAGTGCTCTACTTCAACATTAACTCTTGTTTCGAAATCCAACTTATTATTTCACACTTTATTAATATCACATCTGTAAAGGTAATAAAATATCACCTAATTATTTAATAATGCCAATCCCACATGGTAAAATATTGCGAGAATTGAAACGCTATAAAATTTAAATAATTCGTTAAATAGTTTTTATCTCACTTCTAACTTTGATTTTTTATGTCTAATCACACATTTTCATTACAAACATATGTAAGAAAAATCTAAGATGGACTGGATACTATCCCCTTAAGTGAAACTACTCAGAATGCCAACGTATAAACTGCCAACAGTGCCGCCTACCTATGCCATCAAAATGTCAACTCATCTTCACACTAGGAGACATAATAAAAACTTACTCAACGTGTCTTAGTGACATAAAATTACCTCTTTACTCATTGTATTTGTTTTTGTTTATTAGAAAATTTAAAAACTTGTATTTTCACAATCATTTCTATGCACGATAAATCCAGTAGAGTGTATTTGTAATAACACTGAAATTAAAGAACACATTTGTTTTATGTGACATAATTATAAGGGCATATTTTAATGTCTCGTAGAGATCAGTTTCCTACGGAAAGATTGCACGCCAGTTTAGTGCCTTGGGCGTATAAGAGATATGTATAATGTGTAAATGAAGTTTGTAAATATATACCAATATTTTGTTTACTATATGCATCGAATTATATCACAAAATTGTTTTATTTTGTCTCCAAAACATTTACCAAATTAATCAAAATGAATATTTCTAATTATTCCATTTAATTTAATAGGAGCAACAATATAAATTAAAAGAAACAGCAAGTAGAGTTTCGTCGGTCAAATTGTACCGCCATCCAGGGGTTCGGAAACACGATAAGAAAAACTCACCAGAACCAAACGCCCCTATAAAGACCGACACAAACCAAAAGGCGAACGAACACAACAGAATCGTCTGTGGACCTGGTTGTGACCAGTGTGTATACTTACCAAAAATCTAATCTTTAGTATGACAGCCGAAATTAAATATGATTTCCAACAGCTTTACAAAAAAAAAAAAAAAAAAAAAAAATACAGGGCCGACCACTGGTCCATTCCTGCAAACTTACACTAATTTTTAGTATTGAGTAGTTTTTTTTCTGCATTGAAAAAGTAGTTCTAATTATGATTTTAATATTTTCTTAATGTAAATGTCAAAATATGATTTTAACTAAATATATAAATAACAAAATGTCGAACTGACATTATTTAATTTCTGAATCATCATACAACTCCAGTTCAATAGGTTAGTTACCTAGTTATAATAATATCGTTATCTCTTAATCTAATGATTTTTTTGAAACGGCATCCCGATTAAACACAATTGTTATTTTATGTTACATTTTCTTAAGTTTAAGGTGACACAGGTTTAGAGCTGAACACAAAAGTTGGTTAACATTACTTTTTTTAAATGTTAAAGTAGCCCACGGGCCAGAATTGAAAAGACTCTCCAATAAATTGTATTTGCATGATTATGTTTTAAATGTTCAAAAGTTCAAATGAAAGCCACAAATACTTGACGAGAATGTTCACAAATAACGTCGGACTGCAGACAACGAAAAGTTCAAAACTACGAAGTAGGTTAATGCACGCACATGCAAAGTATCAGAAATTTTTTGGCCTGAAAGCAGTAGTAGGATGTAGGAACAAGCCCGCAGCCCTGGACGGTACTTGGAAAGTAGAAGAGCTATCGATCCATGAAGACAGCGAAGATGGACACCAAAAAACAGGCTCGGCACATCTTAGGCCATGTTAAAGTTAGGCTCCTACACGGGAACCGCTAGAAAATAAACGTTAACAAATAAAATAACCAAGGCCTGTCAAAACTAAAAGGAATGAAAGTTTCCGTGCAAAAAGGCTACAAGCCACAGTTACCAAAAGTGGCGAAAATGCTAGTTTACCGAATGATCATGGAGATGCAGTTTAGAACAATTTTTCAGAGAATGTCACGCCATATTTTAAAGATCGAGAAGAAGGAAACGAGACCGGCGGAAGTGGTCGTAGACTGGGCATCGATTCACGCAGCTATGGCTACAATCGATATATATATATATCAAGTTACGACAATAAAGTAAATAGTCACGTGATTAGAATTTAACTAACTTACAAAAGTAAGGTAAACAATTAGTAACATTTTAACATAGTACAAATTCTGAAAAAGGTATCTCACATAAAACTAGACTTTCTTTATTGTATCTTTCACGATGCATAGATAAATAATAAAGTGCACGATTTTTGTTAAAATTACAGAAAACTTTACCAAAATTCTGGCCAGTAAAATAGATTACCTCAAGACAAATTAAAAACATGATAAATTATTCTGAAATGCTGAATAACAAATACACTAACACAAAAGTTGGCAAACTAATGAATATGAAGGCCAGAGTAACATTCTGGATCACAGGAACAGTGACTTTAAAAGTTAACAGTTATTAACAAAATATATAAAGTTTTACACACGAACGAGTCAAATTACTCAAAAATAGATGTTAGTAAATAATCTAAGGTTATCAAAAAATCTCACGAAACAAAAGTCACGAAAAGGAGAAACTGAACGCCAAAGGGTTAAACGAACTCAAGGGAATTACTATGGGATGTACCAAAAGCACTGACACATACACTATAGAACCAGAATTACACAAGTCCCGATAGGTGCCGCAACAAGCAAAATAACGACTAAAAATAAATCGCAACACAGGTTAACTCTTGGACTTGGAAAGTACTTACTACAACGATAAAATACAGGTTAATACTAAGAGAGAGTATTTAAAATAGTTTTTGGGAAATCAAGTGCAAAATTAGCTCACTTAACAGAAAATAGCACAATCACTTAAACTGGAAAGAAAAAACAAAATTAAAGGATAGAAAATTCAGGATTCTTAGTAATAGTTAAGAAAATGTTCTAAGGTGCCCAGAACATGGTAGTGTCGCTTTCAAAGCAGCACAAAATATAGCGTACAACCAGCAAATGATTCATCCGAAACTGCACGAAAATTTGTATTCGCTTCTCACTAACAGCTGGCTAAATTAAGATACTGCTTATTTGCTTTGTAAAGCCGACCTTTACTAAAAGACTACACTGCATTAGGCCTAGGTATCCAATAATCTCCTATCTTTTGTAAATATTCACGAATAAATGGACTTCAATGTATCAAAGTCATTCAAAGTTAAGAGATTTTACTCTCGGAATAGAATATCAAGACTTTATGTCTAGCACTAAACATGGTGTAACTTCTGAATTTTACAAAAATAACTGAGTTATTAATAATGTATTGAACTGCGAAACACATTGTCAATCTAGTCATTATGTGTATGATCAATCGAAGCACTCAATGAAGTGTCGTTTTCTTTCAAATTTCTGGTCGTTTACACAGTGATAGAGGCAGTTAAATGTTAAATATTCCTGGTAGAATTACGATAAAGAATCCCGAAAATATTATCCAACCCACATTCGTCCATGCTGCTCAAGTGTGACTTTTCCGCATACGAAATTAAAAATGACTAGACCACCAAGAAAAAAAAAACAATCGAAACATCGTATCACAGGAATAAAAACAAAATATGAAACTTTATTTTATTAATTCGCAAACTGAATATTCCAAATAAATTAGAAGAAACCTAATTTATTCTTTTGTGAACTTCATCGGGTGCTTTGTAGTACTTTCTTGGAAGTCAAGTAATTATTAAGTGTTTGTTATATAAAAAGAATTAGTCAAACAACATGGAAGAAAGCGGTAGAGTTCTAAATTAGTATTTCGTTCGTTGAAATAAACAATCGATTTATAGTGCAAAAGAAATGTGTTTTTGATAGAAAATGTTAATAATGTCATCTTTTAATGAAAATTTTAAATTTTTATTCATTTGTGTTTTGCTAATCGTTGCAAAGTTTCCATTTGAGTTTAAAATAAAAATTAACTCAATTTGTCAAATCGGAAACATATAACTTATCAAATTCATTAATATAAAAACAATTAATTTCATACAGTAATCTAAAAAATTAAAAATCACAGAATACATATTTGACAAAGAAAATTTCGATACTCTAAGAGCGAGTCACTTTGTGAAGCACGAAATAGTATTGAAATACCTCATTATTTTTGTTGGGTGTTTCAGATATTCAGATGTGCCACTTTAACCACTAAATATTTGAAACATCGTCTATGAAATGAAAACAAAAATTAATAATAATGAAAAACTTTACTGCCACAAAAACACCGCTTCAAATTTATTAACTGAAATAAATTAAGTTGACTTTGTGAAAGATCTATAAACTATTATACACACATACATATATACATAAATTATATAAATATGCACACGTATATATGCATAAACATATACATATATACCGGTAAATACAATATATACATATACACATATACATTCATACAATATATATATATATATATATATATATGTATATATATATATATATATATATATATATATATATATATATATATATATATATATATATATTCACAACATGTATATATGAATGTGTATATATATATATATAAAGGTCGTTCACGGTAAAGTGAGCACTTTTGAAGCCCTAATTACTTTTTTCTTTCAAGGAATTTATATCCTTCCACCACTTTTTAATGTAAACCCTGTCATGTGAGTAATAAACACAAAACACAGTGTATACATTCACCATACTGAAAACCAAAAGTCGAAGACCAGAATGAAATGTATTTATTGCTTATTATGTCTTATGAAACAGCTTCAAAAAGTGCTCACTTTACCGTGAACGGCATATATATACACACATACACATTCATATATAGATACCCATACATATACATACACATACATTTATATACATACATATATGCATATAGATATACACAACGTTCTACAAAAAAATAACGTCAATCTCCGGGAGGCTATCCCTCACACAAAATTAGATAGAAATAGATATATTACCTACAGTTTAAGGCCTTTGCTTAAGGCTCTACATTACCTTGGAAGTGGAGGTATAACCAACGTTCATTGCAAATAAAACATGCAGTATCTCACTATAATTTCAGAGTTTGTGTATAATGTGTATCATACAAATATGTGCAATTTATAACAAATTAGTTGGCCGATATCAGCCCGTCCATGAGAAAATAATTGTTTGCACCTCATTTGTTCTGGAAAATAAATGTGACCCTCCAGACTATGTAAGGATTCATCTGCTGACGTAAACAGTACGACTAATTTAGCAAAAAATTGTGTTGCGTTATTGCACTTCATCCTAAGGTGTACAGTAATAGATGTTTAATGTTCTATAAGTGAATGTGTTATGCATACGACATAGGCATCACTCATCACTAATGATGTGATTCAGGGGTAGCATTGGAGGGACACATTACTGACTAGGAATGCGAAATTAACACATGACATAAGATTTGCAAGATCATAGGAACTGTTCTAACGACACAACACCAGCTGTAATAAAGACATTGCATACCGGATACAATGGCTGACACAAATTTCTGAACAAACCGTTCATCGTTCGAATGTGGTCAGCAGCACCGATTATTCTCTGAACGATTTTGTCTTCTAATTCCACATGTGGCATGTACGCACGCGATTCAATGTGGGCCCACACAAAAAAATCGAGTTGCCGCAGATCCGGGGATCTTGCAGGCCATGTCACAGGACATCGGCGGCCAATACAGCGAACACCAAATTTCGTTGTCAAGTACTCACGTACATTGACTGCAAATTGTTCCGTCAAGCCATCAAGTTTTAGCCACATACGTCGGCGAATGTCAAACGGGACATATTCAGCAATTCAGGTAATTTTTCTTGCAGAAATTCCAGGCATGTATCTCTCGTCAGCCGTTGTGGTAGTATGTCCGTTCCAAGTAACATATCGCCAAATAGACCACGCCTCACAGTCGTACCTGGTTACCGGAAGGGTGACATGCGGATTGCCATCGGACCACACATGCATAGTGTACATCGTACATTCTGTCACGCGTGAAAATCGCTTCATCAGCGTACAGAATAACCGATGCAATTCTAGGATATGGGAACCATTCCAGGATTACTGTTGCAGTGTTCCAGATACCATTGTGGGAACTGGGTCCGATGGTGATGGTCGTCTTCATGCAATGCCTGTACCTTCCAGTAGTGAAATGGGTGTGGCAGTTGCTATTTGACAACACTCCACACACTGATGTGGTCGCTGGTTAGATCACCTGTCACCTGACATGTGCTTGTAGACGGCTGCTTCTCATCAGTTCTGTATTTAGTGTGCGCAGACGGCCCGAATCTGCTTTCCTTTCCTATGGTACATATCATGTGGTTTAAAGGTTGCGTACAACATGAAACATGTCCATTATAACACACAATATCCTATCTTTTCTTGCAAAGTTCTCTTTACTCGCAGTCGTCCCGGAATTTACTCAAATGTGGTGTGTTACATGCCTGCCTTTATATCATTCGGCGTGCATACCTTAGCCGCTAGTCTTTTACTTTCCTATAAATCATACACTAACAACATGTCTAAACGCTGTTCACGATAAAGTGAGCACTTTTGAAATGAACCATTGAAAATGTCGCTGCAGCTGCCTGCATATATTTTAACGGACGCACTGAGTGACATTCGTCCAGTAAAGTTGGCAAAGATGGAGGGAAAGTCGTTGCATATCTTAACGTCGGATAAAATGTACTAGGTAACCATTTGTGGTAAAATATTATTTCCTTCACTTTTTGGTTTTTTTATGTATCGAAGTGCAGAAATTAGCAACATATTTACATTTATAATAATTTCACAGGTGTACTTTACCGACATATGAATAAAGTGATGAGGCCCATGACAATGTAAATTTTACATAGAGCGGAAGAATACACAACGTACATACAAGTAGATCGTAAGCAGGGCATTCAAAAGTGCTCATTTTACCGCGAACGCCCTTAATCAATTGTGGACATGTGACCAAACGTGTAACGGTATGAAACTTACACGGAGCAAACACACAAGTGAGTAAATGCCGTATTGACAGTTAGAGGTAGGGCCTATCTGTTTATCTAATGTGTATTGTCTGTCAAATGTCCCCTAGGAGCTGCCTCTGCAGGACATAATACGTGGTTTGTGTTGCCGATGTCACAGGCATTACTTATTCTCTGCTTAGATCATTAACCATCCATTTCTCGAGTTGAGTTGAGAGATTTAGTTGGCTCGTAATAACAAGGTTTTGAGAGTTAATGAGGGCGAAATGAGGTGTCAATTGAGCAGCGCCGGAATGCAATGGCGGGGGAAACGGAACCCCCCGAGAAAACCTGCCGACTTGCGGCGTCGTACGGCACGATTCCCATTTGCGAAAATCCGAAGTGATCCAGCTGAGAATTGAACCCTGTTCGTCTTTGTGGGCGGCGAGCTGTCTAACCGCTCTGCCACCGTGGCCCCTCCAATTCTCGAAAACCGTGGGGTGTAGCGTAATAACAAGATATATTTTTTTCCCCTAAATAAAACAAACCGCTTATGTCATCAAATAAATCCTTATATATTATGGAGCGCCACGTTTTGTCATGCATAAATGGAGTAACAATACTTATTGTCTCATGGACGGGTTTGGTATCGGCAAACATATTCATCGCATGTTGTACATATGTTTATAATAAATTATACCAAACCTCCGAGATTAAGCTCAGTTACTGCATGTTTTATTTGCAATATATCTCGGGTTTACTTAAATATTTAAGGGCGTGTACTGTTAAGGAAAGGCCTACTTAGTAAGGACGTCCGAATTCTATAGTTTTTGAACATTTCGGGTGCTTATTTTCACAATGGTGGTCAATATAAGATTAAAGGTGATCTGTGATGTTTCGGGAAGCATTTTCACGAATCAAACCAATTTATTTCTTCGACGGTGAATTGCGTTACCATTGAATTTACAGACAGATATCGTTAGTCCGCCCAATTTCGCTAAAATAAAAGTTTAAGTAATTCCTCTAAAACTACTCAATCACTTCTCGCCACATTTACCACGTAAGTAATATTATGGTAAGCTGTGTAAACAGATGTAATTTAAATGGATAATACGCTTATCTTCAAATTGCAAACCATACAAATATTTTGTGTTAATTTACTATATCTACCATAATGTTAGGCCAATTTCAACCAATATTTGTATCCTGATAGTATTTATTACCACCAGCTCATATGTATATGCAGAACCCCATTTATTCGCGATTTTGGAAGATGGTGAGCCATAAATAAATAAAGTTTTTATATCATGCATCAGAAATGAGTTTACCAATTTGCACATAATTCGGCAAATATTTAAATTTGTGTGCTTTAAGTAAGTCAGACACTAGTTTCAAAATGGTAGCCTTATAAACATTTTAGCTTTTTATGCTAATTCTACGAAATTATGTAAAAAATTTGAACCTAACTTTGTATGCAGCCAGTATTTATAACCACTATTAAATGTGTCTTACACGTAGTCTCTTTTGCCTGGAGTTTTGCAAGATAGCACCACATGAAGAAATAACGATTATTTACATGTTTAAAAAAATATACCGATTCCTACTAAATCTGACAAATAAGTTGTACTACAGCAGGCAATGTGAATACGCATGCTATAAGTGGGCCAGCTAATTATTTTGAAAATGGTGATTGCACACATATTATATTTTAGTATGATATACCTTCCTAACGATATAAGTAATTTCAACTTGGCTTTGAAGCTGGCAATATATATTACAGTCATTAAATTTGCCTACACAAAGCTTTTTTTTGTGACCCATTCTGTAACATATCGCCACATAAAATTTCTTTTTGGTTTTTGTATCGTATCTCGCGAAGCAATTTGACTATTTGTACAAAATTTTGCAAAGAAGTGGAACTACGGTAAGCCATATTAATTTATAGTTCTAAAGAGGATCTCACACTTAATTCCAGAAAAGCGGCTACATAAAATGTTAGCTTGGTATGCTATTTCTACTAAACAATGCAGTCCATTTAAAATTAATATTTTATGCTGACAGTATATTCATAATCATCAAATATTTATAAACAGAGCCTCTTCTGTGTGCTATTTTTAAGACAGTGTTACATGAAGAAATGAAGGTTTCCATTTTTATGTGATAAAAATTTTTAAAATAATTCATAGTGGCGTAATTTTACTTGTATTCGTACAAAACTTAGTTCACGCAATATAACGAACATCATGTGCAAGCCAATGAACTAACAAAACGTGAAACCTAAATCCAAGTCGGCGATATTTATACTCATCTTTTACTTATCTCAGGTTCTTTGGTTTATCTTCTTTCCTCAAATACGCCATTTCGTAGCTAACAGAGATATCTCTGAACGGACTGATAAATAAGTTTTACGTGTACGGTGTATTGATAAAGAGTACAGTCACAGGAAAGGTGCCACGTAAAGAAGTTAGGAGCCAGAATACCTAACTGTCTATAAAAGCCGGCAGTAGAGTTCGTTGACAAACCAAGGTAAGACCACATTACATTAAATGCACAACAAATACAAATGGATGAAAACAATTGAAACAGAATTGCATTACAGAACTTGCTGGATGCAGACACAGCTTTTATCGCCCCATTTTACTTGAAAAATCAAGAGATATTACATGTTCTTCCTTCTTCTGTAATGAAGTGCCTTCACTGCTTCATCTCAGACAGCTAACACAAAACTGCCAAAAATGAGTTATATATACGTATGTGTTTATGTGTGTGTGTGTGTGTATATATATATATATATATATATATATATATATATATATATATACACACACACACATAAACACATACGTATATATAACTCATTTTGGCAGTTTTGTGTTAGCTATTATATTATATATATATAATATATATATATATATATATATATATATATATATATACACACACACATATACACAAACTGTTGTTAATTTATAATATTGTTCAGTCAGTGAAACGTGATTTTATTGTACAAATAAAATTACACCGTTTGCATATTTGAATTTAGATTGAGTTTTAAGTTCAAGATATATGTGTTCTTTAAGGCTATTGAAAATATAATAATTCCAACTTGACCCTAACCTAGGAATCTGATGACCAGACTCCAAAGAACCACAGAGGCTTATATTTCAGTCAGTAGCGTGAACTTTGATGTCATTCACAATGAGTTGAACTCTATTCAAAGATAATGCGCCAAATATTTCGTTGTGAGCATGGTCTTGATTCGCAGCTGTGAGGAAACTGTTAGTTCGTCGTCACAAAACAAGCAGTGCCTTTAAATTCTTACAAAATATTTCTATATTAATGTTAAAATTAATCAAGACTTATTTCACGAAATATTTTTGTTCGGTAAAAAAAAAAAAAAAAAATCCAATGCAACAAGTATTGAATAAAATTAACCGATTTTCACGCAGTTTTCCTAAGTTTATACTCACGTGTGAACCTGCATACGTTTCGGTTTCACGTATGTCCAGAGCTCGATAATAATGCTTATATAAACTTATACGTAATTGTAAATACTTGAAAGAAGAAAACAGGATAAGTATCATAACCGTCGAGTTTCGAGTGCTAAAAATGACAGAATTGTAAAACATCTCGGAGTCTCATGCAACAGTCAGTGATTATATTTATCCGAATTGTAACATTAATATTGGTCAATCTTTGACTGGCCAAATGTGCAAAACATAAAACTTCCAAGTATAATATGAATGTTACACTTAATTTCCATTCAAAGAAATATTAAAGTAGTCATCATATATATATATATATATATATATATATATATATATAAAATTAAGGATACTTTTTCATGCTTCACTTGCCTCAGTTATGAGATTCTTTAAGTTGAAGTGCAAGAGTCATTATTATATCACATTACGAAAGACAATTAAATCTGTATAAAATTCAAAAATTAAAAAAAAATAATAAAAATAAATACTAAACTCAAGTATCCCTTGTCTTTGTTTATTATGAAGGATATGAAAAAGAAGAAATTAAAATGAACCCAAAATGGCTACTCCTTGGTCTCTTAATTTTCTACAAGTATTAACATATTAGAAATACTTATATTTATTCTGCAAAAGAACTTAAAAAATTGATCCTTTAAAAAATTATAAATGAGTTTACTATAAGAAAATTAGTCTACCACGTAAGCATTAATAGGTAAGAAAGTACTCCAATTTAGATATCTGAGTCACCCTTTTTCGGCGCACTGGTAATTGAAGATAAATCATGTAGTTCACCGCTGAATCTGAAGCTCTCTCACTGGAATCGGATCTGGTACACCTTATCTCACAGCAGACTGCGATTCTATAACGGCAATATGCACTCCGACATCCTTCCGCCAGCCAAAGTTCTGTAGTCGACTCCCGAATTCAACCACAGAAGCGGTGTGAAACTGTGTTGACTTTGGCTCCAAAGTTGGAACTGCCTCCTGCGACGAATCCTTCAGAATTCGACAAAGATGACTGTCTTTAAACTCCTCGAAAATCTGATGACAAGGTCCTCGCTTTCGTTGAAATTAGTTGTCGACATCTCGGCCTCTGAGAACTTTTAGAATTAATCATCAACCATCAACGTCGAATAAACATCACTAAAGAACACATAAAATCGGAGACATATACTTTCTTCAGCTGTCCATATAATAACATATTTTTGAACATTCTTAAAAAGTTCCTAACAATACAAAAAAAAAGTTGCCCATATTAACCGGTACTATTTATGTTTTGAAAGAGAAAGCAGTTTACAAGACACAATATTAACATAGATAAATACGGGGTCAAATATCACAAATTTATACCTAATGGATCTATTTACAAATTTATACACCTATTGTACTTTTTGAACTAAGTCAAACTTTACACATATGCACACCGTGTGACAGTCAAATTACGTTAACATTATTCATTAAGTTAGGAAGAAAAACCACTCTTATCACTATTTCTCAGCTTTCGTGCAAATCTGTACATGTATCTACACTCCCGATCATTTAGATTTTTAAGATTAAAATCGTTACCCTCTAGCCAATCGATATACCGGATGAAGCTGGTACACGGATCTGGACCAAATTTGCTGCAGGTCAAATTTGGCTCCGGCCCCCAATTGGGCCAGAAAATCCGAAAATTGGATGTAACCTATCTCTCATGCACGACTTTCATCCTTCCCAACGCTAAAATTAATGATCAGTTAAGTGATGGTCTCTATGCGGATATACAATCGGAACTGTTCCTGTTTCTTAATTTATTTCATGTAATAGAAATTAGGTATATTTATTTCCATCTTTGGAATCTTTTGTGATTTCGACTATTATATATTCATGTTCTTTTAGTCCGCCATGGGATTTCATCATAATTAACGTAATTAAACATGAGGAATCCACAAATGTAGGTTACTGCCCTTACAAATTTAGTTATAATGTAATCCATATAATTTAGGCATGACAAATTTAGTTTGGTTTATCATGCTTAAAAACATTGCAGTTTTATTGCTATTGTACCAAATTTCCTTTTCGTTATTTGATCGTTGTTGTTAACATGTTTCAAATCTGATTCATTGAATGTAACATTGTATTTAGTTAAATTTACAGCGAAATAACAAATGCTATATCAAACGGTTCGGTTACTTCATTGAAGCATATATTTTTCTTTGTTATGCTTAGGTAAAGAACGAATATCTCAAGATCTGGTTGTCTCCACTAAAGTACTAGTTCTTCTTTGGTTGGTGACTATTCGTTATATAGCTTCGAATAACAAAACCATATATCAGTACATCATTCTTCAAAGCAGATATTTCTTGACAGCTAAGATTATTATATTTTTTATTTACTAAAATAACTATAAATATGCAACTGCAAGAGCTTTCTAAATATTTTTGAGTGTTACGTTACTGTAAATAATAGTTTCCGCCAGCAGTACACAATGAGTTACTCTATACGAGTCATGATTATAAAGTGATTGCTAATAGTTTTCAATTGTGAACCTAGTTTTATACACTATGGACAAACCACTGGCAATTTGTACATTTCTGCGAGAAATCCTAACAGTGTTGTGGGGTCTTGCCAACATCTCTTCAGTTATATATTCTCATGTCATTAAAATTAGGATACTAACATAATTTGTGTAATTTGACTTAATGTATTCTCTAATAATATGTAGATAGCCACGGTCAATATTGGTTATCATTCAGTAAACTACAATTTTTATATGACCAACTATAATCGCTTGATTCCTAATGCAATTTTTATCCTACTTTCCTAACTGACCATACATTTCAAGATCTAAACACGAACGTGATTACACACGATCACCATGGTCATAACAAGATCATGATCACTACACTCGTAGTCTGTCATCATTCAGTTAAATATGATTTTTACCTTACCAACAGTGATCATTTGATACCTTTTGTTATTTATACCCTAATGTTTCTATAAAAGTTGTACAAGCGTTTACCTTCCTATCTCTGTGTGTTTGTAGGCGTTTATGTGTGAGATTGCGCGTGGACACTTAAAAACCTCTAACTCCGCACTGAATTTCACCACTCTCACAACCCTTACTGAAATAGCAATGATACCCTTAAATTAATATTAATATTTCGAAAATAAAATTTGATGTTTGTTATGGTGACACTCTACAATAGTAAGAGGGCAGTGATACTAGCTCCTGATGGATTTAAAACGGCAGCGATACAGTTGCACTTGCCGCCCCCTCTAACACTAGTGCACTTGCACATGCCGGTGCATGTGCATGATCAATTGTTAAAGTAATTGTAACTAAAATGCATTTGCATGTGTAATTGTAATTGCAATCGTGCGTGTACTTCCCCTACCCCATTATGTGTATTGGAGGTTTGAGGGGGGTGCTCTGGTGGGTGTCGTGGAGTCTGTGGCCGGCAGACTGGGAGTTGCAGCTAGCGATGCTTGGTTGGGGGAGGGGGGACTTATATTTTATTTGTGCAATGAGCAATGAGAGCAAGTAAACGTGTTGACTGATCGGGAGCTGGAAGCATATGAGGAGGATGGAGGGGGTGGTTAGGTGTTGTCTGGTCGGAAGCTGGAGGGGAAATGCATGTAGGGCTTGTCTGGTCGGGAGCTTGAGGCAGATGGAAAGAAAATACATTTGGTAGAGGAATGTGTGAGGGGGGGATGCAGTTGCATAGTGCTAGGATGTGTAAATAGATAATTTGTTTGTGCATTGAATAAATAAGATTAATTAACTATAAAAGTACAATAAGTTATTTCATGCATCTGCATGTACAGAGAGGGTATGCCCTAGTATATGTAGCAATTAATATTTAGTTGATCATTTTAAGTAAAACTTGCATGTACCATGTGAGTAGATAGCAATTACAAAATTATGAGATCTATTTGCATGTCCGTTCCCTACCACAGCTCAGTTTCAACTAAGCTCCAGTTACCACAATGGCTTATACCCCCATAGCCATATTATCAAGAGTTAGGCTTTCATAATGATTTATTTCTCACAGCTTACATTTAACTAACCATTTTCTCTTGTGCCTTCGAAATTATGGCCCTTTGTTGTTTAATTAGTCCATCACAATTATTTATATTTGCTTACTTACTCTTTTCTTTAGTGTTTGATTTAGAAGTTAAGTGTCCACTCTGTTTCAAGGTAAGGTAAATAATAAATTAAACAAACTTCAGTTTGAAATACTTTTTAATATTCCCAAATTATTTTCCATCATCCACAAAATTATATTTACACTTGTTATTTAACATTTAAAAATCACAGTATTTTGACATCATCATTTATACAAAAATTAAGCTCTTTATCATATGTATAACACTTATCTAGAGAGAGGTTCTTCACTTTTATTTACATAAAAAAAAATTATTTACACTTCTTGTATGTACAGGAGCACATTTGGGATGTCTCTTTCACTTCTATTTATATACAATTTTTACATTCGCGCACTTTGTATCTCTTAGATAAAAACCAGGTTAACCATGCTGGAGGGTATTCCTTCGCAACTGCAACTTTTCATTGAATGATGATGATCCACTAGTAAATGATGTTGAGTCAGTTCTGCAGTAACACTGTCCTTGCTGATGGTGTTGTGGTAAACTGTGGTTTTGCATGTAGTTGGTTTCGCAGTGAGACGAAGTCTATGGTTTCACTCCTGAAGGACGTTGATGACATTCACGGTTGTTGTTGCTGGGTACACCCTTGCAGCTGATGATAAGTCTGCTAGATCTGCTAGATGTTGAAACGGTGATTGTCAGGCCTGGTAGATATGGCGTTTCTTGAGGTTGGCCGACAATAAGTATAGGGGGAAATTTTTCAGGTATCATGTAGTGCCCTTATGGCAATGTCGACATGTTCTCCGGTCCAACATACTTTTTGTCATTGTTACTTGCCAAGGCGACTTTTGTTACCTGTTCGGTGTAGACATGGTGACCATGAGAACAGAAGTGAAATTTGGTCCCCATAGTGATTGAATGCTAATAGAGGCAATCCACACAATCCCAGTACAAGAGATACTGCAACACGTTAAGCTTTAGGGCATAGGCCTACAACATGTGTGATTATGCGACCAGCATATTCATCCTTCATAAATACTGTAATGCCTTTGTTCACCACCGGGAACTTTTGCAGATTGTCTGGCGCATAGTTGGAGGTATCAAATTGTGTATCCTAATCTGGAGCAACAGTATTTTACACATCATAGCAATGAATTTCGTAAATAAAACTATTGGTATCCCAATATAAAAAATGCAATGCCTGCTGAGGAAATTTATGTTTCATATAGTTATAGTGTGTCTTTGATCAGCTCCAGCCGCACACCTGTTTTGAGCAAAAGGCCATCCCATGAGAGAAAGAGAGCTGTTATGTACAGTGTGGAGTCAAAACCATATTCTGCTAAACATATGGTTCCAAAATTTTCAAATACATCAGCCAATAAACATGAGTTCACACTGTTCTGGCTTCGCTTTAGTGGCTAAGCAAACACCTTTGGGTGGGTAACTCAATTATTTCACTAAGTCATTTAGTTTAATACAATTACTCACGTCATTTACAATATGTTAAATACATCTCTTTACAACAAGTTACTTTACGATAAACTCAGGGGAATTCAATATAATTATTATTACTAAATTACCAAATTACTTGAAGTTAAGCCACGCCATTACCTAAATTATATGATCCCTACATGATCTGCTGGACTGATATCACCTTGTCTGTTGTCCAAGGCTGCTTCACATCTCGGCTACAGCAGCTGGAACCCCATCTGCAACTCCATCTTGGTCCATCGTCTGCTTAGTCCGAGCTCGACGGTCTGCAGGCCTTATAAATGATGTATGTTTAATAACTGTCGCCTTTGTTGCATTAATGTCCAAAGCTGCATCATCGCTGCACGGCAGCGACTCACTTTCGTGACCTCGTTCTCTTTAGGGGTGTGCTGGTGGGTTCAGGCAAGTGCTAAATCAAGGGCTTGCCACACCACAACAACATGTTAATACTGAATTGTATACTTTGAAAATTATCTGCATTAGAATTGGATTGAGCAACAGCATAATCTGCAGCTACAATACCCTCACCTTTCATAACATTATGAAATGCATCCTTGGGTGGGAGTGAGGTACGGCCCAGATATTTTATGGACTTAACAAAGTTATAAGGAAATACTCCTTTTCTTTGAGCCAAATCAAACAGAATATTATGTGGAAACTGTGAGCTGGTGATACTTAACTGGGCGGATGTAAAATTTCCTACCAATGTCTCCAGTGATGAGCTCATGAAATTTAAAGAGTCCAATAAGTGCAACTGCACAGTTCGCATACCTCCTTGCGAACATCTCCTATGAGGAATGTGCTTGATAATGCATTTATAGTTTTTCAAGGTGGTTCCATTCACCTTTATCTCATCCGGATTTTCGATTACCGCACCTCCCCGGGTTGCGAGATGCGTCTCGGAGCCAATGGCTTCATAAGAAAGTGGGTATCGTAACCCTGCAGATTATGGAATACAGCAACACATTGGTTCTTTTTTAGTTTGAACAACAAATTGCATTGCTTATGTGAGCAGCCTCTGACTGCGCCCATAAAATGGTCGTGGTCAACCACAAAAACTTAGCTGAGTCGCTTATTACAGATATGACAACTTGTTTTAGCCAATAACCTAATTCGCTTGCTTATTGTCGTTAACTTCATTGGTATGGTTACACAGTATGTGTCTGCAACCCTTTGTGTCAGTTCAACTAATTTATCAACCATCATGTACAAAAAATCTTCACCCACAAACTCGTAATACTGCGGCAAACTTGAATCATAGGAGCACAAGAGCAATATGCTAGAAGTATATGTAACATGCTTATTAGTGGTTGTTGTGCTGCTACAATCATTATGTGAAAAGCAAGTGGACATGGATTTCAGATAAACTTCGGTATTACAATACGCAATAAAACCCATTCTTTGTTGTTTGGCAAAATTCGTGAATTCCATGTACTTGTTTTCCTCAGTTGGGAAAGTACATCTCACAACATTGTGTTGTTGGCAAAATTCCATATGGTTTAAGAATTTCTCCTCAGTTCTGAAATATTGAAGACAATGGTCGAAAACATACATTTTGATCTTTACCTTACTTAACTTACTGCAAAGCAGTCGTAACATACTTTTGATCACTGCAAAATGTAAGTGGGCAGTGGTACTCCTAGTACGAATGGCCGACATATTCACATGGTCCTCATATCACACAGGAGAAATGCAGATGAGTACGAGAATCCCTTTGTTAGCATTGTAAAACGATTAGTAAACAATATTTATATTTTTATCTACCACAGAGTAGACATTCATAGACATATTATTGATTCCCTGGAATTGTTTTATATCATGCAACACTACAGGAGTCGACAATTGCTTGGTATTCAGAACCTGTTGAGGTTTTGGATACAGATAGGGATTCTCAGTATGGTTCTTGACAGGAAATAAATTCGCTAGAACGGCATTTATAAAGCACTCGTCTCCCGAGCACTGCACATTAATGCTAGCTTTCCTGTCGGCAATGAATTTAGGCAGCTTTGTATGAGAAGCACCTACAGTGAATAGTCTGTATTGCGAAATGTGAACATCTATTGGCAATAACAGTTTCATTCCCTAGCTGCTACCTCTCACACAAAACTCACTAATATTCGTAGTGAAATGAGGGACAATGTTTTCCTCGTTAATTTCGCCAGCATAGGACAAATGAAGTACGAGGGCTGCATTACTCAAAACATGGAAAGTCTCCATATCATTTTCTTCAGCAACCATATTTTTACAAAATTTGACTACTACAGAGACTTAAATTTTGAAAGGCCTAGGTGCATTATCAATAACTATCAAAACTGATGCCTTGATTATTTGAAAGAAAAGAACAATGTTTATGTCTGCATCAAATTTATCATTATTTATCAATGCGCCCACAATTCTATGCCTAAAAGACATAACCAAAATGATATATAGCCAGTCTTGGGATAAAGATATGTCTATGATGACAAATCAGAATCTGAATAGGAATCTGAATCGGACAAGTAGGGAACAGAACTAATGTGCCAATGCTTCGCAATGGGGTCCATGACAACCTAAAAGTGACTCTACTCACCAATACCAGCAAACCAACCCATTGGATAAAATGTGGATGTAAAACAAAGAGAAAAATAGTATAGTCACATTAAACGAATGTAAAATACCTCAAAAACACACAGAATTGATAAATGTGAGTGATGCTATTAAATTAACAAAGTGAAAGATATTTCAATCGAATTAAAACTGTTACTATTCAAAACAGCTCAACTCTCATAAAAAAAAAAAACAGATTAAAAAATAATTAAACAAAAAATTAAATCAACTTCAAAACCATTTAAACAAGAATGTAAAACTGCTCCAGAATTATTTAAAATTAATCCAATAATATTTAAATACATTAAATATTTAAATATTTAAACACGAACATTAACGTGAAAAAATTCCAATTAGTCTACCCATGTCACATTTTAAAATAAGGCTGGAGGAATTCATGGATAGTGTGTCTAACAAGGGCATGGGTGGTTATTTGTCCGTTCTCGGGTTTCACAGGTGCTATAGTTCGGAATGGGGGTGGGGGGAGGTGTGAATTGTTTGCTTATGCATGTGACAGGTTAAAATATGGGATCCACACCAATGAAAGTTGCTTTTCAAAAATGCTTTACTAGTTTCGGTTTACAAAGCACTTGTGTTTGTTTAAATGTTATCCTTAAAATTTCATATTTTGTGATTGTGTTAAATGTACACTCCCTAAGATTTTTATTATATGGAAAATAGTAATAGTTCAGTCTGCAAAAATTATGTTTTAATAATTGTTTCCCATTAAAAAAATAGATTTGACTGTTAAAATCTTTCCATTTTAAAATGCTATCTGCACACTTTTCATTAGCATGCAAACGGTCGTAGAGGTTTAAGTCAATTAAAACACAATAAATTTTATTTATTTATTTTTTTAAATTTTATATGCAAAAGTACATCACTTTACACAATACAGTTTTGTTGACACCCTTTCGATATATCACTACTAACACTACACAAATTTGACAATTTGACACACATAAAACAATTTAACAAGACACTTACAACATACATTTTTAACAATAATCAGTTTGCTTACATTAACCTATTTAACAAGTCACTAACACAAATATTTTAACAATTTAAAGAGATTTTACAAAATTATTTACAGAGAGTATATAAATTCAGTGAAGATTCACTTCATATATATTTTGACATTTCCTTTGAAATCCTTGTTCTGTGTAATTTCAAAATGCATATAATTTCTCTGTCGCCCTGGTTTATACTTTTCATCATCACTTGTATGAGTACTCACATCTTTAGAACAGTATAAAGAATATAATATCAAATTATCTATCACATCAGGAAAACTTTACTGGTGGTATAAAAAAACTTCGTCCACAGATGCTGGCAAAAATGTAGACAGACTCATTAAATGAACTGGACATTTATTTAAATCAGAACATTGAATCAATTCATGTGTTTTCTTATTTCCTAGTGGAAAATGAGCTACCCTAAAATGGAACATAGACTCGCAACTTTCACTGAATTGGTATAAAACCCCATAAGACCCAAAAGAGTATTCCACACTTGACTTACCTGTAGTTACGGTTATGTATGGCTAAGTGAGTGAGCGGAAAGATTTGGGCGGCTCTTAACAGCGAGGTCTTTAGAGCCGATAAGGGTAATTGAAATGAATATGGAGCGGCGCTGGAATGAGGGGCAGGGTAAACGGGAGATCCTCGAGAAAACCCCAAACCCTATTTTTCCCACATACAACAGCAAAACAGCCTGGAATGCAAGAACCGCCAGGTGAACTTGGTGATATTAATTTTACAGTTTGTCTTTTCAATGCTAATGCATGAAAAATTAACTTCAACATTCTCTACCCTTTTAAAAATGTTCAATAAATATTTGAGGGTAGAAAAATGCTCTTCCTAATTTTAATTTCGTATGCACAAAACAAGTAGCTGACACACATCCAGTGACCAATATATACTCATTCACTGCTTCCAAAATATGAATATCTCCATCACAATGTCCAAGGCAATGCAATGGATATGTACGACCTGGTGTTATAAATATCATGCTGCAAACTCTGACTTTTATTACAAATACTAGTGAGAATGTGTTCACCCTTGTGTATAACATTTAATTTTTGTCAGTCATATATGGTCAACATTGATTTACATGACACTTTGAACTGTCACAATCAATTACACTCGATTCAAGTATTTTAGGTTTGCTACTTTTTAGCATGAACCCAAAATCATTCATACATTTAAAATGAACATCACCTTCACACATTTCGTAGGTGTTAATATTTAATGTAAAAGGTAGCTCATACCTTACTGAATACAGACTGTGTTCAATGAGACAGTATTTAGCATTGGGTTGGAATTTCGTTCTGGATGAGAGTTGATGATGTTTTACGACAAACTGTTCCATGTAGATGGAACAGGTATCTTCCTTGCGGAAAACTGAAGGTATGGATTTCACCGCCACATAGTACATGGTATGGAACTATCGGGTCTTAAATACCTCACTGTGCATCATAGCACAAATGTTAAAGAATATTGCACACCTGCACTTGTAGCTCTCTACCATGTGGTTTGAAGTATACTCGCCTGTAGCCCACAAGCACAAACTCATAGTATGCTGTATGATCGAATCTTCATGCCATGCTTATATAGGAGAGAGAAACTCAGAAGCTCTGTCAGTCCTTACATATATATAGACAGGTGGCCATCTTGGATATTTTTTCGAAACTACAGGCACGTGTCTTACTTTGCCATACATTGCAAGCCCACATTCTGCAGGAGACACTAACATGCAATTTTCAATAGGTACTTCCATGACATGTTCAATAATATCACATATTTATGTCCAGACAGAAGGTTCAGTTTCACACACTCTCCACAACTTGTATTTAATTTTCTGATATGATGGATAGTTAGTGATTTATTCGCCTTCCATGTCCCACACTAGTTAGCATAACTATTTGGAAAATCGGTTACAGGCTTAAAATTATATACACCGCACTTGCCCCCACTACAATCTCCAACTTCTTCATATGCATAATCTGAAGTAATTAATGACATACTCTAATGATCTCCCCCATTAAACATTATAATTTGCAGGTGAGTGTTTTCCTTAACCTGAAAACATACCTTTCTGAAATCCAGAGTAAAACTCGTATACTCGAACTCTGGATTAAACTTCTCCATCACGAGCTGAACTGAATTATTTTCTGAATCACCCCCCCCCTCCCCCCCTATTTTTAACTCTATATCACCCCTTGCACACCTCTCAATTTATTTTTCATTCCCTCTCCTCACCGCAGGCAGTAGTAACCATTCTGCTATTAATATTATTTATAATAGGGGATTCAGTCGGGTCCTTCTCCTCCTCACCCCGATCCATCAGTAATGATGATTTATACATTAATCTAGAATTTTACCCTGCTGAGATGAAGGGGGATCTATAACAAAACATTTGATGTAACATTTTGAAGGAGGGACAATTGTACTCTTTTTGCATATCAATTATTTTTCTATTCCACACACTTGCTAAAATCGTTTATTGATCATGTCCACACGTATACTTTCTCGTCTTTGAAGTATGGGGTACATATATTCCGTATTTCCCCATACTCAATACACCCCCTTCCCAAACTAAACCATGGTAATTATTGTAGCCCATGTGTTTGTTCTCTTATATTTATTACTTATACATCTCCAGTCAGAAGCTGCTTTGAAACTGAACACAATTGTGTGATTGTTTACATCAGTAATAGCAATTTCCTTAATAATTAATATATTTGGAGCTTGGAATAATTGTATATTGCAGAGCATGTTTACTCGATTGTGGTTTGTCTTCTACTGATACATATTAGTACTTTAACACTTATCTCGAACATTATAGGATACTAATCTGTCATGAATGATCGAAGCATAAGCTTAAGTATTTGATGGGAATGGGTGTGTTTGCAATAATTTAAATATGGTAATCAATAACGTTATTATTTATTGTGTCATTTGGTTTGCTTACATCAAACAGGAATAAATTAGCACTATTACTAAGCAATTCAGGATTCATTTTCGCTGCACTGTCTTTACTGTAATACATTTCTTGAAACTCTTTGTACATATTGTATCACATGAGGTACTCCCCAGTTAAAAAAAGTGTAATATAATCTGTATAGAGGTAAGCTTGACCATAAATATATAATTTGATGTTTTTAATATTGCAATGGTGATATAATGATCTATCTGCCCTTAGATGTTTTTGTTGGTTGGTTTGGAAATATAAAATTACATATCTCAGTTTTTCATTTAAGAAACTATATTTTACATTCAATACAACCTTATTGCTTGCTGTAAGCGAAGGAAACATTTGCAGACTCTGCAATCTGAATATAATATCTATGTCCTTGTCTTTTCAACATACGTGAGAAATTTGATGTTATTGTGTCAATCAATGTCGTTTCCTACTTGATCACTGGGTAACTGAATTCTAAAGCTGGTAACTACACCAAGCCTGGCTGACACAAGCCAACCAATACATCCCAATTTTACTGCTGCAAGAGGTACTTACTCCTTACCCTCTTTTACAACTCTAAGATCACCTAATTAATGCCACTTTAGTATATCTGTAACTCCACTGGGGTTGAATACAGGCATTCTAATATTACTGTAATTATTAACTTCAACAAACAGTACGAACAACAATTTATTGAGATACTAATCTTTCACAATACAGTTATACAAACAATATTCATGAAATTATACTTCATTGCCCTGTAAATAACTAACTTTATCTTTTACTTTAATTCTCTCTTTTAATCACGTAACTTCCCTATTGCTCTATCTTGCACACTACTGGAAGTACACCTACCACTGGCTTATATCAGTTCGACCGCAGCTCCTCCGGGTCCTCCTGATGCAATGTAGTGGATATGTGGTGGTGCGAGTTCATCTCCTGATGTGGATGATAGTGGCCTGGATAGGAATCAGAACCAACAGACCTGCGACCCAGAGACAAGTGGCGCCTTGCATCGATGTCACCTCTAGATGCGTCTTCTGATTGTCGCTGATATTGTTCCACAGAGAGTTGGGGGGGGGGGGGGAGTGTGGGCGGTTTGGAGCCCTATTTATATCGTATTCTTCTCCTCTGACATAGATCGGCTGTTACTGGCCCTGACCTCCACAACTACCCTCTCCTGGAGTGTGGCTCGCACATGGCCTGGATTGGCGAGTGTGCACTTTACATTGCCATTCAAACTGCATGTCATTCGTGGTCCCAACATCGTGTTCACAACTATTAAATTCAATATGAGGCATCAACAATTCTACACTACTTAGCTCAAAAATAACACCCTCATCATCATTGACCATGTTTCATAAACCATTAATGTGCATATTACTAAATAGAACAACAAATTTTTGTTTGACATTTAATATAACATGCTTATAATCTTCTGCAAACCCAAGAACCATACTTAATGGTATTACAACTTTGTATTTACCACCAGGATGGATTTGTAGTTTTAATTGTTGGTGTGATCCCCCCATATAAACTCCATGTATTAATATTGTTTACAGTTTGTGAGAGATAGTTTTTAATCATTAATGTGATGCCCACATTTTTGTTTTGATAAATTTCAACACTATTCAGTAAATATGCAATTCTGTCAAACAAATGAAGTGTACCTTTGCTAATTATTCCCATTGTAACCGGATTAGATTCATCAGCTGTCTTTATATATGATCCTCTGAACATCAAACTCGATTTAGAAGGCAAAGTATAAATGTCATGATTCTGGATAGGGATTCTTATTTATGATGGGAACTTATATTGCCCTACTTTGAATGATTTGCATAGATGAATCTCAGTGTTGGTTATAGCATCCTCATGACATACAGGTTGTTCTAGTTTAAGTATGTTTTCCATATCAATTTACTTTATATTCCAAGACTGTTAGAAACAATTTGTTGCCCCATGTTAATTGAATGGGCTTCCTAACCGAAGTGGCCACTTTAAATTTACATTTATGTCTTTTTATAGATGGTTTCTTAACTGTACCTACCACTTCTATGTAGTTATCTTCTTCTGTGTATGGAACACAATCCCCATTTCGAATGTAATGTGTGGTTTGCAAGATTTTATATACTCTTCGCTCTTTTTCAACTGTAAACATACGGTTACATATTCAATTCTAAAGTTTATAAGTTGTCCATTTTGGTAGACTATTGTAACATTTAATACATTGACATGATTAACTATTACAGGAAGATAAATTAACAGACTTGGTTTTTCAATTATTTTGTAACTTGACATAACTGAACATGTAAACTAATGTAATGTGTTTGTTGGTTTTCCATTTAAATACAAACCGATTACAATATTTAAGTTTAAATGGCATACATTACCTGAGAGGATGTTAATTTGTTTTGATGATTTGTGTAGTTTATTTTGCTGGATAAATTGTCTTTTCATTACCTACCATAGGTGCAACTGAATTATTTTCTATTAAATTAATATATACATTACTATGCATTAGATATGTTAACAAGTTTGGATTGCCTGGTAACAGAAAGTTGACATTTTTAGGAACAATAGACTTTATAAAACTTTTTAAGTCTTCGAGTACATATGAACCAACTGGTATAACAATCTTGTGTTTCTGATCACCAATAATAATGTGAACAATTGGTTGCATGTGTCCATGTTGGAATTACTATTAATAGTTTCAATCTCAATTAAACTGATTTGCCAATCACCATCTAAATTCAATGCTGTGAAATAAACTGTTTCCAGATGAGAGAAGTTGCCACTTACATGTTATGTAATTGACATTTTAATAACAGGTTTTACTACTATGCTAGTGTGTACATGCATATCATATTAATACTCAAAACCTTAAAAACATATGTGTCCAAAATTATGTGTTTGGTAACAGTTCTATTTCACAATTGTACTTAATTTTTGTATTCTTTATATAGTTGTGTATCTCAATTGGCAGTCTTAAATCTCCGAATCTCCATAATAAACTGCATTTGTCAGTTTTTAATTAATGCCATCCAATGTGTTGATTCATTTCATTTTGAGTCTAACTTAAATACTATACATTCCCTTACATTAGGTTTCAGAGGCAAATTGTCTCTCATGAAAACTACATGGCAATACACAATCCTAAGTTAATTTGTGTATACACTAATATCTCTACCTGTAAGTGCACATTTCGGAATTTAATTTATGTCTTTCTGCACTTCTTCCCACAAAGGGAATTTTTTTGCCCCTTTTTCAACTTCAATTGGTTTAAGAAACAACACCTAGCCACTTGATTTAACTGATCCACTAACATAAGATGCTCCAGTGAATAATGAACCAAGAGAGGTTTGAGCTCTAAATAATAGCACACACAATACACCGCCTTTCTTCTTTCATTTGCACTTGGCTTCCTTCTTCCACATTTTGGCCTGAAAATTCCCATACATCTTTTAACTTTTGCGTGCACTACTTTGTCAACAACCCAAGCCACTTTTCACCTGTTGATGCAGCTGAACTCTTCCTAATATTTGCTCCTTTGTCAGCAAAAAATCGTATCTGCTAAATGTTATTGTTTTAAATTGTTTGTTTGAGAATATACAATGTTGTGCTGTTTACATGTGTTATCTAATTAATTAATTTCTTGAATATTACGTGATCATCTTTTTGTGAGTTTCATTCCCTGTCTACAATAATTGTATTTTGTAAATGCAATTCGAATGGTATTTTATTAATCAATCTTTTTAAAACACCTATACCATTTTTGATACATTTAGTATGAGAGACATAACTTGCAAATAAATGAGACCCTATATATGTTTATATAGTTTTTACATCAGTAAATAATGAATATTGAGAAACAAAATGTCAAACTTCCCATAAATGCACGAAAGAATGTGCCTGTTGCAAAGTTACACTCGAATTCCCAAACACAATTTGCACGACAATACAAACCTACAACACATTAAAACTGATAACGTATTAGGTGATGTGTCATTCACAAAGTATAAAGGAATGTGTTTATATTGCTGGAAATGTAAAGTATGGATTCCGTGTAATTATTCCTGAACTTCCACTATATAAGGGTCAGTTTAGATGTGGTTTGACACTTTTGTACTACCAGACGAAGAATGAGATCTCAAAGTTTGGACATAGTGGAATATTCCGTTTGCATTACACTACATGTTTAACCAGAACTTGCGATGGGAATTAGCGATGTTAATTAGCATATTTTACGTAATATTGGCGCACAACTTAAAGCTACTGATGCAGTAAATAAGTTATTTGTGGAAAAATTACAGTGTCACATTAGAAAAATTTAAGTTTTAAACAGCTGATACATAAGGCAAATCAATAAAGTTAAATGAAGGGAATTATGATGTTTATAAGAACATAACTTTAATTTCGAATATTTAAACCATTTTTTTCTGAATCTGCTGCAGAATATTTAAATTAGAATGTACGAACCAATAGATGGGTTGACAAGTGAAATTAATGCTATGATTACCTAATTCTTGCAATGCAACTTACAGATAGAGTTGAAGAATTGTCATGACTTATAAGTGTTGATTTTATTAATAAAACAGCTTCTTTAGTTATCCACGCAGAATTGCAAGAACAACTAAGAGATGCTATTGATTATATGCAAATGGACATTACAAATAAATTAGATGTGGTTTTAAATAACACTGAAAATGCACACCCTAGTAGCAGTGATGGTACAGGTAGGAAACCAACACTATAGATTATATGAATAGTGTAGACGTGCATGCATTACTACATTATGTCTTCCGAGATGTCGGATTTCCACACTGCTATAAGATATGTTAAAGAAAATTATAGAGAAAACTAAGAGAGCCTCAATGGATCATGACATTTTTAATGGACAAGTAGTAGTATAGAAATGCCGGTTCTAGCGCAGCCCGCGACAATCAGAAATCCAACAGCAAATTGAATGCCCAAACCATCAGGAAACCATCATAAAAATTACCGTTTGTTTTGCTGATCCAAAACACCAGCTGCCGATTCGAGCGCAGCCGCAAAAAAGTGACTGCAAAAGTTGCGTTAGAGTGCAACCGCAAAAAGCGACTGCAAAAAGTTGCGCTTGGGAGCAGCTCCCCAACCATCAGAAAACCAACAGCAAATTGAGTGCACGAGGCGTCACAAAATATCAGCTGCCGATTCGAGCGCAGCCGCAAAAAGTGACTGCAAAAAGTTGCGTTTGAGGCATCCGCACAAAGTGACTGCAAAAAGTTGTGTTTGAGTGCAACCACAAAAATTTGCGTTTGGGTGCACCCGCAAAAAGTGACTACAGAAATGTTGCAAAGAGCGGCTCAAGAAAATTGAATACGCAAAAAAATTAAATATTGTCCATAATAAACAATGGATCAGTTGCTAAATGTATTGAACGGAGTCCAACAATTTAAGAAACATTCCGAACTTTCAATCGGGCAGACCTATCCCATAGACCATGCTGAAATATCTGATACACTGTATGGACACAAAGTGGTAATTACTTCTGGTAATTTTAAAGTAACCTTGCCAGACAGATATCTTCAGATTTTCAGCGAAAAAGTTTTATATGGTGTTAATCGTGGAGGTATAAATTTTGCATATGATGGAATCGAGGATTGTGGCGTTAAACAAAGGCATTCTATTCGGTTTTTTAAGAGTAAACGATCGTCGTATTAGGCATCAGTTGATTTTTATTTATGCTCATATCTCTATCAAGTTTTAATGGTTATCCAATCATTAAAACACAATTATCGCTCTGACTTCGACAATGTGCTACAGCATAGGCTAATTAAAAATTTAGGCACACGTCTCCAAATTCGGCACATTAAAGTAGCTGAAACATTGAGTTCTTTCATTACACTTTCTATAGAAATACTATTCATCTTTATTACATGAAACTTTAATATATAGAATATGACTACTTCCTACCGAAAAAAAAAATATCTATGGCTTCATCTCTAATATCACAGTTCTTCCAGACAAATCAAAGTTAATTAATTTACCTTTTTCATCCTTAATTTCAACTATTATTTCATTAACTTGATTTGTTTGCACTGGGAAAAATAATGGATAAGCTAGTTCGTAATAGATCATGTCGCCAAATCCAAATGTTGTTCTTGATTTAAAAGTGGCAATTATGCTAGTTTCTTTACGGTTATTTTCATCATGTTTTAATATCATACCATTTATTATATTACAGAGTATATTTATTGTTTCAAATGGAGCTAATTTTGGAATTGTGTCGCCATTATGATCCACATTTGCTTTCAGAGTTTAATTTTCTACAAACCCAAAAGTTTTCCTATAGAATCCCGTTTTCCAAACTGCAATTTTAGCATACATTTTTCTTTCACTCTGTTTGTTATTTTATCCAGCTCGAAAGATATATATATATATATATATATTTTTTTTTTCCCGCACATTGAATCTACACTAACTGAAAAAAATTGCTTTTATAGTTTTTTCAAGATCTTTTAAACTATATTGACCAACTTGGATATCAATTGACGATTCCGTATCATTATGGCCCACAAAATATAGCTTATTTCTCCCAGAGATAATGTTATGCATTAGATAAGTAGTATAAAACTGAACTAAAGCCACTGAGTGTCCATCTGTCTGTAAAGGATATAGTGTAGTCTCTTTTAAACACTGATTTGTTATCTGTTAATTTGAATACTTTACTCATTTATTACATTATTTAAAAAATCTATTAATAAATGAGCAAGAAACATGTAGACTGGGATATTAAAATAAGAATACCAGACAAGGCTGTATTGGCAAAACGTCATGGAGAATTATTACCTAAGAATATTAGGTATTTGATTGTGGGCCCTAGTAACTGTGGGAAAACTACGCTTATGATAGATAATTTTATTTATGCTCAGGGATGGTTGGACTTTGGCATTCTCTATGTATGTTCAAAAAGTCTGGACCAACCAAAATATATCAATTTAAAGAAAGATATATATGTAGCATCAAAATTATTTCATGAACCAATAGCATACTGCTTTCCGTCAAATGAAGAAATGGGTGACGTAAATTAATGTCATAAAGAGTCTGTAGTTGTTTTCAATGATATCATACTTGAAAATCAAAAATATGGTAAGGGATTACTTTACTCGCGGTAGACATAAAGATATTGATTGATTCTATTTAGCTCACACATACTCAAAAGTACCTAAGCAGCTTATAAGAGACAATGCTAATTTTCTTTGTATATTCAGAGAAGATGATACAAATCTTAAACATATTCATAGTGATTTTGTTGGTGGTGATATGTCATTTGAGAAATTTAGGGAGACGTGTTCAAAATGTTGGAATGATGAATATGGTTTTGTTACAATAGATACGACTCGAAAGTTAAATAATGGCAAGTACCGTAATAAAATCAGACTTTTTAAATTCTTAGATTGTAAGTTTTGTTTTTAATGGAAACACTTCCATTATAAACTAACAGAAGATCATCTTTTTAAACGTATTCATATACCATAACTATTTCAGTAAACACAATTGTACCTTAGGGTACATTCTGGGCTTTTGGTATTTTAAAATATATCATATCATTAGGGTGTACTTCAAAAGTTTTATGCATGTCAATTTTTTTGGTTCATGATAACAGTTGATAACACTTTTATATTTTTCTGGTTTTATTATTATTTCAAATATAGTTCCATCTCTCATAAAAAAAATTCTATTCAGTTATCAAAGTAAAATATTTTTTCTTTTGAATTGTATTTCCCAACTAAACGAATAATGTTACATCTGTTTTTCTGATAGTACTCTAAATTGATTGTGTCCATTGGTGCAATGGGATTTCCCACATGCCTTAGTCTTTTTTGTTCAAAATCTATATTATTATCTACTTCCAAGTAAGTAAGATAGGCTTAATCCAATGATCTTTTGTTTCTTGTCAGTGTGGTTATAAAGTCGTTGAACTGTGTGTTGGTGACAAAATCATTAGGGCTGATCTTCTCATCATTGTTCATGCGTTCTTTAAATTGATCTTCAATCCAAGAGCTTACTAATGCATTTCCACATATATCCATTGTATATTAATAGTGAAATAATTGTTGGAAATTCAAAATTATGTGAAAAAGAGATTTAGCACAATTATACGCAAGTGACTACAAGTTACTTGATTGAAATTTTTAATTCTATCATCGTTATAAGAAATATTACTTCCGAGATATGCTATTAATTGTCGTGGTGGATTTTCACCAAATGAATCAAAATAATATTTGTTGTTTGCTTTTTTCCAATAGCATAACCAGTATGTACCAGAGTTTGTCGAAACATCTAGATTAACAATCCCACATTCATTATCGAGTGGCGTGTTAAGTAGCTCATCAATCATAAATACACCCCGAAAATTTCTTATGTTTAATTTTTTAGCCATTTGATCAATATCAAAGTTACTGAGAGGAGTTAATTATTTTTTTAACATTCTTACCCCACTTAACTTTCTTCAATCCCTTGCCGTATTCCTCCATAGCTAAATTATGTATGCGTTGTTCATCCAATTCTTGGTTTTTTTCATGGCATTAATTACTGCTGTCGCGATAGATGATGCATCACCATCTAACTATCCGAGAGCTCCCAATGCTGCGAAAATTAAGTGTAAAAATGCGCCCTTGTGAACTGTCAAACCATTTCTAGTTTTCATTTCTTTGGACATTTTCTTAAGCTGTGGAACTGAAATTGTGATAGCCATCACTTTGTCTTCCATTAGTTTCGTGTTTTTACGATCCAGTTGGTCTTTCGTTAGGAAAGAATCATTATTCAAACCCTTCATGTCCTTGTTAGGAACTTGAAATACAATGTTTTTTACTTTCATTTATTTGAACAAATATTTTTTCATTTTATTTTAATTCCCCAGCCAAGGTTATGTTTAATATGCATCACAGATCTAGTAACACCAGCCCACAATCTCTCATTGACATCATCATCTGAACTTAACGATCTTTTGAATGCTTTCTTTTCTAGTTCTTTGTCAGCTACATTTCTTTCAGCTAGATCTTTATGATGATAAGCTGTATCGTGTTCCATTGCAGCCACATATAGATGATTAATGGGTGTAGCGCCACGCTTAATTCTATCTTTTAGTCTGGTACCCGGACCTAAGTACTGATAACCGGGTGCGTGCAACTCAAAAGGCAGCAAATTTATTATGTCATTGAGTAACCCTTTTCTGTAATACTCCGACTCCCAAAAATTATGTGGTATTGTGTTTAACATTCGTAGTAGATATGGTATACCTTTTGGAATATTCACAACAAAGTCACTATACTTGCTGTTGAGCATAGTCATTATTCCCACTTTTTCATTGTAATAGTTATTTACAGTATTCTCTTCACCATGTATAATGAGAAGCCAATCAATGAGCATCCTAACATCATCCATCCATATGTATTCTTTGGGGTAGTCTGTATATTTCTTTATACCTTTACCCTTTTTAGGGGAGGGTCGTTTCTTTTTAATCGAATCTTAAATAGGTTCATCAATAATTTTCCATTTATTCCCTTTACTCGATTTTGGCGTTCCCAAGTTTGCATCATTGTTTTGAAAAAATGTGTTCATATCTGCTAGGATACGACTATAGTGTTCATGGTCGGTTGCAGTGTAGTCACTTTCTGTTACTTTCTTATTAGTTAGTAATTTCATCAAACCATCGGCTGCAGTGTTTGTTCGGCCTTTTACAGTAAATTTGTCATTGATGAATGTTACTTCGCTATCACCAATATACAATCTACCTTATTCAGCCTTTAGCCCAAAAATATCGTCTTTGCAGTCAGTTAAGAAATCGTCCACTTTCTTACAAATAAATGTTTTGTAGTTAGTTAACAGCCGGATATCAGATTTCAAACGCCCCAATGGTTCGTCATAGCGTTCATCATCATAGTGTTTATCGCCATAGCATTCCTAGCCATAGCATTCATCGCCATCGTCAATGCGTTTAATGCCATCGTTAAAGCATTCATCGCCATAGCGTTCATCGGTGCCTGTTTTACCAAACATTTTTCTTTCAAAAGAAGTTTCTATTGGTGTCTGTGGGTAGTCTAAATTCTTAACAGCAACTGGAACAAGTTCTTTTATTAAGTTCTTTTTCTCATTTGTTACATGTCCAATTTTTTGCCCCAAATCTTGTAACACATGTATCAATGGTTGATCATGTTTTTTATTTTTATCATATTCACCTTGGCGAAATTTTCTAAAAGTTTTAAACTTTTCAATTAACTGTCTTCTTCTCTCTATAGTCTTCTCTATATTGTTTACAATTTTTTTGTTGCCTCATTTATTATATAAAATTAACAATGATAACTTAAATGTATACTTTCTCAAATGTATGAAAAATACACTAAGTTCATATAAACTTACCAAGAAGTACAAGTAAGAATTAAATGTGTTTGTAGATGCTGTGTTACCAATAACTCCCTATTCACTGGTGGGAGTATAAAAAACTATATTTTAAATGAAATTCATAAACCAATGCAACAAAACTTCCCCAGAAGAACTGTTCTATCTTTTGGTATCTATGATCTTTGGCAAGCTGATTTAGTTGAGATGAATTCTGGATCTTTAAAAGTTACACATAGAATTAACAAAGGGTTTAAATATATGTTAACTGTGATAGATATTTTTTCCAAATATGCATGGGCAATACAAATCAAAGATAAAACTGGTGAAAATGTTACATTAGCATTTAAAACTATTTTGATAGATCTCAAACCGATGCATTTACAAACAGATGAAAAGTAAAGAATTTTACAATAATTCATTTAAAACATTAATGGCCAACCACAACATTACACACTATTCAACAGTGAAAAGAAAGTTAGTGTTGAAGAAAGATTTAATAGAACATTGAAGAAGAAAATGTGGAAGATATTTACTATGCAGAGAAACTATAAACAGGTGGCTATATTACATAAATTAATATGTGAATACAATAACACTGTTTACAATACAATCTGAATGAAACCCACCAATGTAATTGCAAAGAATGAAAGTTCTATTCTATCCAACATGTATGGAGGAGAAAGAAAAATAGTTTAACCAAAGTTTGCAATAGGAGATAAAGTTCGTATAAGTAAAAGTAAACATTTGTTTGAAAAAGGATATACATCAAATTGGTCCACTGAAGTATTTGAGGTGTGAGAAGTATTGCACACAAAACCCACGACATACAGAATAAAAGATTTTAAAAATGAATTTATTAAAGGTATTTTTAATGAGCCAGAGCTGCTTAAGACCAAATATGATAAAGACTACTTAGTGGAAAAAGTTTTGCAAAAAAAGGAAATAAGCTCTTAATTAAATGGCTAGGTTTTGATAGTAGTCAGAATTCTTGGGTTGATAAGAAAAGTGTAGTTGTTTAAGAAATTTTTTTCTTTACAATAAATGGATCAACAAAAAATTGAAAATTATGAGCGTCAGTTGTTTCCGCCAAATGACCAACCAGAAAATAATATGAACGAATATAACAAGCGCATTGAGTTTGATATTCCTATTGGCGATGCATTTTCACATCCGAATGAAGCTTATGTATACCAACAGTATAAGCTAACTAAAAGAGATACAAAAACAGATTATGAAAAGAATTGCAACTATTGAATTTTGTGAGAATTTCTTCCCATTCCAATTCTCAAGAATAGAGATTTCTAAACATGGTTGTATAATCGAAAGTATTGACAACCCTGGCATCACTTCAACAATGATGCATACATTGCTAGTTTCGAAATCAGAATCAGCATACTTCCAAATGTCGGGGATAGAATTAGGTAAATATATTAGGAGAGATAAGTCTAGCGAAATTACCTATGCATTAAGATATTTGTTTAGTTTTATGAGAGATTGTAATGAAATACTCTGGAAATGTGGGTACAAGATCACATTCATTCAAAATTCTAGTAACTATGTTTCGCTTTACTGAAGACCTCCAAAGAAAGCAGATGGATCTGATGATGCAGATAATATACCAGATGCTGGTAAAATTGTTATTGAGAAATTGGAAATTCTGAGGCCTATTGTTGAATACAATCCTATTTATGGAGACGGAATTAAAGCAAAATTATACAAACATCCCAAAATTCCAGTTGGTTTTAATTATTGGCAATGTCTTGAAAAACCAGTACCTACTAATGCAAACTCATTTCAGTTTGATATAAAATATGAGTTCAATTCAATCCAATTAGATATGCCAGACTTTGTCATTGTTGGTTTTCAGCATAGCAGAAAAGAAGATCCTGGGCAATCCACACACGGTTCAATGTTTGACACTTGTTTCGTCAAAAATATTTCTATTAAGAATGGAGGGAATGAAGTGATTCCCAAAGAGAATTGGAATTTAGACATTGATGATAAAATTTTCGATAAGATGTATATTGCTTACAACGATTTTAGAAATTCGAAGACTAAACTAGATACTTCTTATCGTAATAATGAACTGTGCTTCAACTCCGCATCATTTATTGGGAGAAGACCATTGTATTTTATTGAGTGTTCTTACAGAAAAACAGCTATTCTAAAAGATCGAACTAATTTGAAACCTACAGTTGATTTTAATAAGCCAATATCGGCTTCAACTATTTGTAATGTGGTACTCATAAGCCAAAGAAACCTAATTTATGATGTTTAAAAGTGAAAGAATCACCAAAGCCAATAGTATGCAAACATGTATGGTTACTAGTTTTTAATGGATGGTTATCCATTAAAACCTTTACTGTTATACAATAGTGCTATAAGAGTGTTTTAAATGGGTGCTGAAATAAAAACTGTTTGCGGTTGTGCATGCTTGTCGATGATTGCGTTCACCGTGTCGGCAGGGGTTAATACTTCTGGTCGACGCCGTGCTTGCATATGGACGTCAACCCTTCTTCGTACACCCAGCACTGGAACTGTTCTGTGGTAGCCATCTTTGACATCATGATTAGTGCGTACAAGCCCGGTTCGTTGATAAATATGGTATGCGGATGCACATTCGACAAGGGGAACGATTCGTTCCCCTTGATACCAGCGTAGGTGTCGTTTGTATTTTTTCCTGACATGATCTCGGATTGCTTTTTTGGTGTTTGTATACATGAGTATACTCGCAACGTCTCACGCCCTGAACCACGGATTACAGTCCGTATCGATGATGATCAAGTACACTTCTCTACTATCATAGATGAGCTTGTGGTTTACGATGTCGATGAGCAATTGCATTTTGTTAGACTCTTACAGGTTTACACATGATACGCTAACAATTTCGAGACTAGATGTCATCTCGTTACACTTCTCGATATCTGTCGCGAATGATTTTATGCGTACATCAGCGGAGCCATATTTATTGATAAATATGGCATGCGGCTGCATATTTAAAGGGGCGAGAGAATCGCGCAAGCCTATATCCTCATATGATTGCCGACGCTTTTCTCTAACATGTTCTCTGATTGCTTCTCGCAGATCCTATTAAAAGCATAACAATATTTAATGTATGGAGATCGTCTTAATTTGTATCACTAGTTTTTTGAACTGATTAAGGATATCTGAGTATGAGGATAGTAATGTCTTTACTTTGAACTTTACATTGAACACTGAAAGATCAAATCTGTCAGCTCTGATCAACATGTTTGTAAACTCATTGAATGCATAGTATGATGTGTTCTCGAAGAAGTATAATAATCTATTGGTGTATCTAAAAGGAGAATCTAACCCAGCTGGTAAGCCTGGAAATTTCTTTGAACTTAAACCGAAAGGTTTAGATCTGAATAAGCACCCGTCCAGTTCCATAAAATACATTTCATCATAAAATACAAAATTACGACCAGACCAGAGTAGGTGTTTACAACTGCTTTTATTTTGGAATTCTGAGGTATACCCATATCATAAATAACCTTTGGATAACCAGACACGAGTTGCAGGCTAGGATATTCAAATATATGTATACATTTGACTCTATAAACATTACTATTTCCCCTGATGGTCTCTGATAAATCGATCTAAAGCTTTCAAAATTAGCAGGTAAGAAAGACAGCCAGTTAGTGATAAGCTCTGGTTTACTAACTATTTGATCTAATATGTCATATGTCCAAGCATACTTTTTATAAAAAATATACACAACTTGGTTGACTACTAAAAATGTGTTGATTTTTTTAAATTACACAAATCTACTTATTTTGTAGGGAATAATATGTTTGGTTTAGGAGGGGATAACGAATGCACAAATCTTTTAGGTTTACCATATAGACTCTGTATTAACAAAATATTATCAGTTTGTAATGTTAGCCGATCTGAGACATAAATTGGGTACATAATGGATTAGTAAACATTCGAATGATGTATTCCTAATGCATGTCCTATTTTGTGCAATAGCACAACAAAAATATTTATTTTTCCTTGAGATTTGTTGCCATGTTAAGATACCAATCTTCTTCAGCATCAATGTGAATTTCAACTGGTGAGTTATCTGCTTTCGGGAAAAAAGCATGACCTAGCACTCCTCCTCTCCCATCAAATTTGCTATTACATAAATGCTGAGACTTTTGAAATGTATTGATACTACGTTTGTTTGATATTATTATGTGTGGGTTTTGAGTATCAGAATGTTTGGCCCACGTATGAAACACTTCTTGAGTTAGTTGTAGTATGTCATGATTGGCCAACACATAATGCCATATTATTACTTTCGTTGTCCATTTGGTAATAGATGTAGAAAAGCCAAATATATCATCTGGTACCCCACATCTAGGAGTTTTGATTAGTGTTAGTATTTCTTTACTTATTTCACCACTGATTTTTATATTGTAATACTCTTGAAAAAGCCGGAGAGCGTTTGAAACTATTGATGAATTTGCGTGTGTAATATCTTTGTCAGGTATTTTAAATACCCAAAATCATTAAAATATTTTATTGTGGAAAGTGTTTGATTTTCACCTCTGTTGGAGGATACCAAAGTTAAGATGACAATAGTAAAGTTAATCATTTACTGATATATCATATTTCATAGTTTCACTCATTTTCAATTTTGTAGTGTCCCCATTGTGTATTAATGCCATATTTAATAATAAATCTTTTATCATGTTCTGGACTTAAAGCTTTTTTCCTCATCTCAATCATATAGAGTTCATGTTTCTTACTTCTAATAAGATTCATACTTTTGTACAACACTTTTTAACCAAACAAACACTTTTTGTAGTCGCCAAAACTAATCTCATTTTTGACTACAGCGTTTTTCACACCCTTTGCTCTTTTATATACACCACCCTCCACATTTATTGCATACATTTTCAATTTCAAACCAATAAATTCTTCCATTATTATTTACATAACATTCATGATTCATTTTTCCAATAATCTTTTTGTTAACTAATGGTATGCCATATGGATTATCGTTTCTATAGTCAGAAGTATCACAATGGCCGACCATTTCTTTAATGTCACTGTAGAAGTCTGGTGTTTTTATATAATAGATGTACGAATCATATTATTGGTAGCACAGTTCAATATTTTCCCCATACTTTGGCTTCATTATATTATAGTGAAAATCATACATTAAGACTTTCGCAAGATCGAGTATACTCATCCCAACATAAATGGGTTTGTTAAAGCACAGCTTTGTTTTATTCATATGAACTGCAACCAAAGGAGTTAGTAAATATAGTCCTATCTTTAAAGTTTGGTTTAGCGACTAGATTATCCATTTGCTTAGAACTTGTGCACAGCCGTATATCCACTCTGTTTCTAACATTCTCCATTGTTTCCCCAAAAACGGAATTGTTCATTAGCTTGTAGAAATATTTTTCAAAGTCATTTATAGACTTTGTTCGCATATTTGTGTTTAGATCAATATAGAACTTTATCCAATCTTATTGATCAAACTCCAGAACTCTATGGATCTTTTTCAACTTCATTCCGAGAGATAGATATTGCTTAATATTTACATAGTGTAATAAATATTTCTCTTAACTATTCAGACTAGTCAAGAGTTTGGGGTTTTTTGAACCTTCCGGTATTTTATTCTCTAGTGCCAATGACAGATCTTTGTGAAGATCGTGTAGTTCATGTGGGTATTCCAAATCAACTTCCAATATATAACCTTTTCTAGCATCATCTTCTATTTTTGTTACATCTATATTTGTATTTACCCACTTAAACCTGCCATATTGCAAATACTGACTCATAGCCGATCCATATAAGTTATTGGCATCCAGATATGTAAGATAAAATATTTCCTTTGTGCTGTCATAAGCATTCATGTATTTATTATTTGCTTTAGCATATCGCATACAACATTGAGAAATTCCATCACGAACACCTTTTTTTGTCACCAAAATCATGTCGTAATCTGTTTATAATTCTAGTTCTATTTTAGTGTGTTTGAGAATAGCATCCCACGCTAACCCTGGGGCTGTGAAATACCATGCTGGATCTAGCTTATATGTATTGAGACACACATCTCTAAAATTTTCCATTATGTCAGACAATATCAACACATCAGATTTGTTATAGAGTTCTGTGTACTCTCTTAGAGATTTTATGTTGAATTTTTCCCACACCTCTCTAACAAATTTATAATCTTCGTCTGTAATGCCGCATTTATTGAGTTTGTTGTAAAATGCATCTTTGGATGGAAGCGATGCCTCACAAAATTTTTCAGCACTATCCATGTAGTCATATGGGTAAACACCCTGTCTTGTAACAAAGTCAAGAATTTCATTGGAAAAATGCTTACATGTTTCTCGGAATTGGCTTCTGGAAAGGTTGCTAGAGAGTTTATCGATACTACTAGCCATAAATTTAAATGAGTCAATAAATCTAAGGTTTACACTTCCACATACATGATTCGTAAAATAAATATATTTTTCTTCGTTGTTGGGAATTAGATCAATTTTATTTTTATCGATGCAAAGATCTCTTATGAATAAATATGTGTCATAGCTAGATAGATTGTGTATAAACTCTGGGACAAAACATGGATTTCTATACGATAAGTTACAATCTCTGTGTGCAGCTCCCTAAATTTCCCCGTAAGATGATCATGATCTCTCACAGAATCACCATTCAAAGACTTTTCACATATATGACAATAGGTAGTTGTATCATAAACAATTTGTTCTTTCTGAGTTAGTGGGAGCATTGGTTTTTCATTTGTGTGTATATCACCAATAGACTTTGCTTCTTCCATTAGGATTTTAACGAACACAGTAGATGCATCAGGCCCTTCATAAGTTACTGGCGGTTTATAGTACCCATGTTCGTATTTTACATAGTAATATAAGCTAATAGGCTCGTGTTTTTGGTATGGTTTCGTGTAACATTCGTCGGGGTTTGATTGGCCAGTTTCGATTTTAGTCAATAAACATTCAAAATCAGCATGTATCACCAAACTCTTAAAGGATGATTTTGGTTTTGAAATATCAGTATATAATTTTTTCCTTTAGATGGTAGTTCAACTCTAACACCATCGTGATCTCGACAGTCTTGTTCGTGATCTTTTACCTTATTTACAGAGTAGAAATGTTGCAAACATCTATCACATATAAATATTTTGTGACCATTTTTCGTTACTTGTGATGCGACAAGTTTCGAAAGACTTTTTACCCAACAGTAGTGGTCGTTCTTTTCGTCTTTGATATACAGTAGGTTTATGTGCTTATCCGTCTTATTTTTTGTTATTTTTAATGGACAGATTATATATTTCTTACCGCCATCTTCTTCTTCGTATGCGTATACATTAATAGAAATTCCACTTCTCTTCTCAAAGGTTGGTATGCTATCCAATTTCATTGGAAATTCAAAACCCTTAAGTGCATCATCAAACTCATGTTCGTAAGCTTCATATTTATTCACTCTTTGAGGGTCATTTTTTTTTACTTGATGTAATGCAGATAGACCAGACCACAAAAAACATTTTTGATCATTGTTCTCAACATTAATTACCGTCTGCTTAGTTTTGATTTTTTTCTGGGAGATCAACATAAGTGCTGCCCTTGAATGGTACTTATTTATTTATTCACACTTCTAGTTTAAATATTATGTTGAGTGCCCACTGAGTTCCCTTTTCTTCGAATGCACCCATCTCAGCTATGATTTTCGATATGCTGTTGGTTTAATATTCTTCCAGATTAGTCGCTTTCAGTATAATTTCATTCTTTGTTATAAAGGAGCTTTCTACATATTCAATATTCTCACTAATTCCCCTTTTGTACTCAGTGTAGAATTTTATGTTCACTTTGAATGATTTGAATGTATACTAATTAGTCCCATGATAGTTTCTTTTACATCGTTTATGAAATGCTTTGGGTCTTTGTATGCGTTCACATTCTTTACAGCATAAGTCTTGATCCTATTTGAAATGTTGTTTCGACTTCTTCTACACTGAATATGGGTGTGTACTTATGAATTTTACTTCTCAAGTGACTTAATATGAGAGACGCTTTGTAATAGTGGCTACACATTTCACATTTCACTTGTTTCTCTCATGGGAACTTCTGTTTTGATATCAAGTGTTGTGGCACTTTAAAAATTTCCATGCATTTGTTGGTTCATGTGATTAATTATGTATTGATGTAAGACCTTTGTGCAATCTACTTTTAAGATGGCTACTTATGAGAGACGGTTTGTAAAAGTGTTTACAAGTGTCACACTTGACATACTTCTCTTTAGATTTATTCTTCTTTCTTTCCACAGACGCATTTCTTAAACCTATATTCTTTCCAAACATTACCAGTTGCGTTAACCTTTTTCATTGCCGTGGTCGTCATCATATTATACATCGGTTGATTTTTATTTGCGCTCTTTTATTATGGACAATTTTTTATTTTTTATGCATTCAAATTTTCTTGAGCTGCTGGATTGCCCCACTCTATGAGCCAACTGTTTCTACAAAACCAGTATGGCACATCGGCCGTGACTGTTCCGTACTGCACGTTGCGTTCAACACCCCACCCTATAATGACGATCGAGTGCGACCCCAATATGTGGCACTCGCTCTTTATCTGCAACATTTCAGTTTGCGTGTCCATGTCGTAGAGCGCATTGTCAAAGTATATACCCGAACCCACTTTTGTAAAATCACCCCACGGAAAGTTGTCGAGCATAAGAAACTCATCGACAACAGGTCCGCGTACCATTATGTGCTGCTTGATTGTCAACTGTGCTTGCCCAATGCTCAGCGATTCACTCGACTTGAGAGAGTATACATAATCTATATGGTATAAGTAATGCTTGTTTGAGCCGTAGCATCCGCGACCAGGGAGAAGCGATGAAACATAAGTTGCATGGCGTGTATCGAAATGCGCCATGGGATCGTCCGTCGCGCATATGCCATCCCACAGACACCAACTTTCGTCTACACAAAAATCGCTCGCGATACCGTGTCCATTCCTTATGTGTTCGAGAAGCAGTCGTGAACTGCCTCCCATACACTTTATTTGCGGGTACATTATGAGAGCGTACGTGTACGACACGTTTGGCGACCACGAGACAAGTCCCTTGACCACAAACGCGTAGCTGATGGCGTTCGCGCACGATACTGGCTAACAGCAGCCACATTTATATTGGTTGCACACACGCGAGATGATTTTTTTCCGGCGCCATTCGTCCGAATCGTCGCTCTGTAAAGAAACGGCCAAGTTGAACTCTGCTGGCACGAGCACAAATTTTGGGGAGGTAAAGAGAAGAGGCAGGCAAACATTACATTCTCTGTGTCTGACTTTGTCAGTTCGCGTTGGTACAATCACACCGTTTGGGAAGACGTCAATTGCGCGTGTTGGAATTAAAGTGTTTAACTGCTCGCGAGCCATTACACATGCCATAATGGCAGTACCTGCAACTCGTTGACTCTTTAATGAAACAAAATAGAATTACTTTGTTTAATGCCACAATCCTCGATTCAATCATATGCAAAATTTATACCTCCACGATTAACACCATCTAAAACTTTTTCGCTGAAAATCTGAAGATATCTGTCTGGCAAGGTGACTTTAAAATTGCCAGAAATAATTACCACTTTGTGTCCATACCGTGTATCAGATATTTCAGCATGGTCTATGGGATAGGTCTGTCCGATTGAAAGTTCGGAAAGTTTCTTAAATTGTTGGACTCCATTCAATACATTTAGCAACTGATCCATTGTTTATTACGGACAATATTTAATTTTTTTGCGTATTCAATTTTCTTGAGCTGCTCTTTGCAACATTTTTGTAGTCACTTTTTGCAGATGCACCCAAACGCAACTTTTGCAGTTTGCACTCTAACAACTTTTTGCAGTCACTTTTTGTCGATGCCTCAAATGCAACTTTTTGCAGTCACTTTGTGCGGATGCCTCAAACACAACTTTTTGCAGTCACTTTTTGCGGATGCCTCAAACGTAACTTTTGCAGTCATTTTTTGCAGATGCACTCTAACGCAACTTTTGCAGTCACTTTTTTGCGGCTGCGCTCGAATCGGCAGCTGATGATTTGTGATGGCTCGTACATTCAATTTGCTGTTGGTTTTCTGATGGTTGGGGATCTGCTCCCAAACGCAACTTTTTGTACACTTTTTGCGGTTGCACTCTAATGCAACTTTTGCAGTCACTTTTTTGCGGCTGGGTTCGAATCGGCAGCTGGTGTTTTGGATCAGGAAAACAAACAGTAATTTTTTCTGATAGTTTCCTGGTGGTTTGGGCATTCAATTTGCTGTTGGTTTTCTGATTGTCGCGGGCTGCGCTCGAACCTGCATTTCTATACTACTACAAGTATTTCTTCTGTTACAAGTAATTTGGATACTTTACAGAAAACATTACATACTGAGGAAACACCAGAATTTAAGATTGAACCATCTTTGAAGAAAAAACCTGTAAATGTTAAGCTTTCTCAATTAATACGAATATATCTATGTTTAAAAGTTACTATGTCAGCTCGCGATACGACATTAGGCATTTACAGATGTGAAAAAAGTATGGTTTGTTGGGAATTCTGTAGTTACGTTTTTACCTGAAGACAAGGTTTAAATAGGCGAGAATGAATTTGATTCAAGTGAAGAAATGTTTGAATTGTTATTTTAAAAACTCTCAAATAGATATTATGACATTGATTTAGGAAAATATAATTAGATTGTAAAACAAACAAATTCTTACACTTGCTTAATCAGCAATTAGGATAATCATCCAAAATTATATTTATTTAGCAAAATTGTTGCCAGTGGGATATTTAACGACAAAGTTTATGATTATATTTCATATATATTTTGGGACAACCCTAATGAAGTAGTGACTAGATTGAGATTATTTGTTGCCTCAAAAAAGTCCAGCAATAACTAGCATAAAAACAAAATAGTTTTAATTATTGAGTCCCTGACCAAGAGTGGTTATATGTATTAGATGTGAAATTCAGCAAGCTTGCACAGAATTACATGCTCCCACGAGGATTAAATACCCAAGAAGAAATGTTTTACACATGGTTTAATGACCTTTTCGAAGCTGGCTAGTAAGATATGAGTTTAATTTCCAAACACAATAGTGGATGTAAGTATATTCTAACTGTAATTGGTGTATATTTTAAATATGCATTTGTGGTTGCAGTGAAGAATAAAAATGCAAACAAGTTGCTAATGCTATGTTAAGGGTTTTATAGGAGAGGAGTCCTCTTTACTATCGCACAGATCAAGGGACATTTTACAGAATTCAAAATAAGGCAAAGATATTATATTGTTACAAACCTTTCGAATTATTACACAGACTGTAAGAAATCAAGACGTTCGCTTTAAACGATAATTTGCTCGTGGCCGAGAAAAATAATGTAATATTTTAATCATAAAACGACAAAAATGTTGATTTTGCACGTATGTCAGTCTTTACAGTTCAACTACATTGTTAAAATACTGGAACCTTTTGCGACCTATCTTAAGGTGGTTATATTAACTTCCGAGATGGAGTACGCCACGTTGATTACAGAAACCGAGGTTTACAGTTTATTTCAGTAGGAATTTACAGCCACGGAACCCAATACAGCCAACCATATTGTTACCAAAACCGGCGGCACTGCTTGTGTATTGTTATTGCGTAAAACTGTTTAGTGCTATTAAGTTACAGATAAATTAAATCCAATGAATATAAGGATTAGGAAAGATTTTACAATTTCTTTGAAATAAGGTATGTAATTTTTGGACCGATGAAAGGTATTTCTATAATTGCCTCATATTGCCCGTGGAGCCATAGTGAGCCAAGAAACTTACCGGTTTACTCTAAACCTTAACAGTGAGAATCAAGCCAAATCTGATAAAATAGTGAAAATTGAGCGATTAATAATTAGTGCCCGATGACTAATTAATTTGATAGCTAAATTTCACTTATTTATTTGTGGTTCCCACAGAATGTCAATATTCCCACTGCCGTAAGTCACTCGTTCCCAGTTCATTTACCAGTAGGCAGTAGCTTATCAGTGTTATCAATTATTTATATCTATGATTCGGGCTTAGAACGTAGTTGCTCTTTATCATGATAAGACGGTCATAACACGATCCATGAAGGTCTGCCAGAGGGAAGGGGAGAAAGAGTAAAAGTTACTTATTTGCTAACTCTGGCGCCACTGACAGAATAAATTATTCTATTGTCCTTTTTTAGTCTTATCTTCATTGTTAACACTTACGAACAAACTAACAGATGGGCACTGCTGTTCCAGGATGATCTTGGCGTTGTTAACATTTGATCTGCTAGTTTCTACTGCATTGTCTTATGGCACGGGCGAGGTGAACTACGACCTCGTGTCATTGGATTATCGTCTGCCTGACACGATCCTACCCGAGCGGTACGAGATCTACTTGGTGCCTTTCCACCCGCAGCCGTCAGGGTTCACAGGGAATGTAACCATCAGGGTAACGGTGGCCTCGACGACGGACCAGGTGATCCTACACAGCCAGGTGCATGTGAGCAGTGCCGTCGTCAGGACTGTGTCTATGCCCGCCCGCGAGTTGAGTATCAAGGGTATGGAGAACGCCATGGACCTCAGCAACTTCCTTGTGGTCTGGCTGGATGAGGCCCTGGTCCAGGGAGATCAGTACGACATCTCCTTACAGTTCTCCGGCTGGCTGCATAATGACATCGTAGGACTCTACAAGAGGTTCTACTTTGACTCGCATGAGAACAGGTACGGCACCAACGTACACTTGTAAAGTAATACATTCACTCTGATGCCTTTCATAGTGTTGAATGTCGGAATAAAAGTTTGGGTAAAAGTAGTCATTTTACCATTATCGCTAATGCATCCTGCTCGTGATGAAGATGTCAAAACGGTAATATTCAAACAATTTATAATGACCTGAGCTAGGATTTCAACACTAGGAATTTTTGTGCACAAACACGTGAAATCAAACGCAGCATGGTTGACAAGCCTTTTCGATTTTCATCTTTCATAAGCCAAAGATGAAATTTGGTTTTGCTTCTATAATACCCTAGTCTACCAGCTGAAATTTGAATAACGGTACTTATAGCAACCATAGAAACACACTAGAGAAATTGTCATGTAGATATTTGTTGAATGCTGTAAACTAGGCGTCACTCATTTTTAGTATACCAAAACAAGCATTCATAATTCTGCTTAAACCTGTGGATAACTGTTACGAATCTCGCCATTTTTTAAATAACATTCAATATAATGGTTTTCTCTGATGATTATTTCAGTCTGTATTTCAATTTATTGAAATAAGAAGAGTTTTGAAGAATTTTTCCGCCTAGAGCGAATGGTTTTAAAACCTAGATAGGAAAACTACTTTACAGCGTATTTGAACGATCTATGCAGTTTTTTTATCGTAACACAACACTGCAGATTTGTGTCATTGACAATAGGATTTTTACTCTTTTAAAATTTCTCACATTAAGATATTAGCCCTTACAGCCTGAAAAACGAATACTTGTCAGTGTTACTATATGTAAGCACATAGCTGGACGTGAGATGTCTCTGACATACTGCTGTGTTGTCAAGGTCACTCTAGCAGTGACCTTGACTTGAGGCATAACCTATGGCTCCCCACATCATAATGCTAGGAATAATGCTGGGCTGCCTATCCACAACACTTTCAGGATGCATGCTCTCCTCTTGGCATCGCAATTGTGGTAAAGGACGGCAATGTACGGTAATGGAGAATCAAGATTAGTCACATAATTATGCAGTGCCACTAGGCAAAATATATGTCTGCCCCACATACTAGTTAATTGCAATTTAATTTCATCTTGCCTTATGTAAACACACAATGGAACCGCTATCAATCTGGTCATCTATTGCAAATACTGTACACCGTAACAAAATGTAATTTTTAGTAAGTTGTTTGTAATTTTACAAATGCTTGTAACATTACAAATATATCTCTTGTAGAACTATTTGTTTGTAAAACTACAAGTCTCATGTTTGTAATAGTCCTCAACAAATGTTTGCAGTATACTGACCCGTATCCACGAGCTCCGGGAAAATGGCGGACAGTGAACAACGTAAACCGTATATAGTTGTTTCTGCACAAAGTATAGTTGCGTGTAAAAAGAAAAGCATTCTAAGTTTTAATAACGTAAAACACTTTAAAAAACTCAAATATTCACAATAAAACGACTATTTCAATCAAACGTGGCCGTATTACTTACTAACTGTTCCTTAGCTGCACAGAACTCTTAAATCGGCTCTCCAAACCTCACTGTCAAGAGCCGTCTAAATATCTCAACACAACAACAGGACTCTTAAAATGAAACAAATATATTTTTCTTAATCAGATAAAGTCATATTTTAAAAGTATTTGCAGGGATATTTATTATAAAAAAATAAGCATTAAGTTCTAAGTCAAATGATGTTGTTAAAGGTGCGGGCTAATAACACAAAGAGTAAACCTATGGATTCTAGTCCCAATGCTGGCAAAGTGTAACACGCTTATTTCGTAAATTATATTTTGAATTTTCTTTAGTTACTCTCTGTTACTAATTCATCACATTTTTTCTATGAAAAAAATTCTGTACACTTTTCAATATTGTAAGTTGTTAAACCAGGCTATCATTTGGAGTATTACAAATATATGGTCCGGAGGTTTTACAAGAAAACTGTTTATAGTTATACTAAAGATTCCCTTGTAAATGTACAAAATATATTTTAGAATGTATAATGCTTCTACAACGAACGCCCATGTTAGGCGAGTTTCCCTCTTTGAGTTGGCTCTCTGAAGCTCTGTAGATCCCATATAACATTGTCGTCATATTCGTGGTGAAACGACTAATCTACTCAAGTGGCTGTTTTAGACATTCGACATCTCTACAACTCTAATTATTTACACTCTTGGCGACGATATGCATGTGTTTCAAATACGTTCAATTTCAACCATTCCTTTTGCCACTTTTATTTTTGCCACTCAGAGTATATAAATGGAAAGCGAGTGAGAACATACTTGTCTTACACCGAGTTGTCGTTACGATGTTAGATTTTAATACCCGGTAACGGATAACAGTGAATGCATGTTTATTTAAACGTTTACTAAATACCTGTCAAAATTCCCTACCTACAGAACAATTAATTATTTATAACAATTAATTAATTATAAATACTTTGTACAGTGAATTTACCTATGACAATCGTTAGAAAATAAAGCTTACAGAATTTTTGTCCACCACTTTGTCCCCTGAGTATACCCGAATTTAGCGTAGTAGCAATACTACGAGATGTCGTTTTTAATGTCTTCGATTTTGTATGTAAGACAATTATTTTTTAAATGTTGGCCACATAAATATTTTATATTTCTTTTGACAAATTTCAACCAAACTTAGTAGGTTTACTGTAGCTACTAGCTTATGGTATTAAATGCTACCTGAATATACAGGATTAGTAGTCAGCACCTCTGTGACAAACTTTGTGAGGCTGTTCCTTGCAAAAGGTGAGAAAATGTGCGACAACGAACGCCTGGAAACCTCTCTGAAGGGCAGGGATACCTTGCGAAAATGCGGTTGAAATAATGAGATTTAATTAATTCACGTAACTAATATGATATTAAAGGACAATATTTTGTATGCATCAAGCAATCCAATATCTTAAGCTCGCAAATACCACTGTTGCCTACCGTATTCCCTACATAGTAAAATGGGGGGTGCCACCCCATTGAATAGTGGAAAATGGTTTACGTAAATCGTTACGAAAAGTTTTATAATGCGTTAAAATTACATTGGCAAGACGTAGATATGGTCCTCTTGGTAAGAAAACCTCCAACAAATGGTATGCAAGAAAACAGACGTAAAAATTACAAACACCACGAAATGCTTATGATGTTGTCTAAATGGTTGATTCCAACATGTAATGTGTTCGTTTATAACTTTCTTGATGTTATATTTGAAATGGTGGAATACATGTTTATTATTATATAGTTAATGAAATGACGTAAATTAATTAAAACAAACAAATAGCACATAAAGGAAGTGACATCATGGTAAAAATGACACTGTAAATCAGCATTAAACATGAAAGAAATTACAAATAATAAAGTAAGAACGAACAGTCGCTGATGAAATACTTAAATAAAAATAGTCATTAACAAAAATCAAATTAAATACGCTATCAATAAAACACATATTAATACTACATTCCAAATAAAACAACAACATGGGTTACACAAAGACGTGTCTATGTTACAGCAGTACTTGTCAACCGTTACCAACAATTTAGCCAACCTCCTAAGTATTACGTGGCATTTGTAATTTTTAACGTCTATTTTCTCGTCAGAGGCTTTCTCACCAAGAAGACTCATTTTTACGTCTTGCCATTGTTATTTTTAATCCGCGATCAAACATAACGTAACGATTTACGTGGACCTTTTCCCCTCTATTCTAAGGGGTATCAATCCCCATTCTACCCTGAAGGGAATACGGCAGACCAAAACAGTATTTTCGTGTTAAATATATTGAACTGTTTGACATGTATTCAAAAATCATCTCTTAATATAATATGGGTTCTCTGTAATTAAATTAAGTTAATTATTTCACCCCTTCTTAAAAAAAGGCTTCCTGTCCCTAATAGCCGCTTCCTGGCATTCGTTGTCACATATATACTAACTGATATTTTGCAAGGAACATCCTCACGAAGTTGGTTGCAGAGGTGCCCGCTCATCCTGTATAAAGTTCTTACATCATAATTCAAATCCGAAATAAAGATGGTTGGAGCGCTGAGAACCCACGACGAGACGAATGCTAGACAACAGTGTGCGGGAACACCATCGACAAAACACTACTAAAAACGCTCCCTCTCTGTACCATCTCGATGTGCTAGGGACCTCTGAGAGATTCATGTACTCCTGTTACAGGGTGATGGTAGCCACTCAGTTCGAGGCCACGTCTGCAAGAACGGCGTTCCCTTGCTTCGATGAGCCGTCCTTCAAGGCTACGTTTCAGATCAACATAGCGAGGTTCAGCAACGTGACAGCCCTGTCAAACATGCCCTTAGCATCTACATCTCCTCCCGAGTAAGCAGACTCTGATCTATTAAAACTTTTATTTCACATTCTCGATGTATTCCTCTTTCTTTTTTATGTATTTTTCTCTTATACCTCAGCTGTTCACCTAGTGTGCTGTGGAACACCAAACACATCGTACTGCGTTATAATTCTGCATATTTGTTACAGCCTACCTTAGAATTTACATTGTATAGGACAAATTTCTAATGTGTCAAACATTTCTTATCAAACTATGCGGCATGGATTTCTTGAGTAGCGACGATTCCTTGTTCTACCAAACACAAAACGGCGCATCAAGTGAACTCCTATCACCATTGCCAGAATATGTAAAACTAATTGAAAACTATACTTTACAAACGCAAATTAATATATATTTTTTATTTAATGAGTGTTGTAGAATTTATACTGACTACTGTTTATGTTAAATGACAACCTTAGGTTTATATTCTCCATTGTTATTAGGGATGGTTACAGTCCGTTCATACTGATTGATATCTTAAAGAAATCAAAACAGACCTTTAATTTACGAAGATTATTGTGTCACAAAACTTCAGTTACACATGGTGGCATCTACAAGATTCGATCATTAATTTGCTTGCCAGTTGTGGATCGACAAGAAGATTCCGTGGTTAACGTTCCCTTTTTAAAATGCAAATGTACGTTTTTCCATGCGTGTGCAGGCTGTTCACGATATAGCGCGTATTGACATTACGACTCAGATCCTTGAAATGAGTGGTCTAATGGCGTGGATAGGAGTTGAGAAATTCGGGCGGCTCTTACCATCCAGGTGTTATGAACCAATGAGGACGAAACGAGGGATGGAGCAGCGCTGGAATGCAAGTGCGGGAATAACGGGAGATCCCCGAGAAAACCCGCCAACCAGTGGCATCGTCCGGCACGATTCCCACATGCGATTCACATCTTTTATCATTGTTCCGCATGGAAATTCACTCCATGATTCAGTTTTTATCGTCTAATCATGTGACTCACAGCAAAATCTATGGGCAAATAGTAGAGTGGCAGAAAGTTCAGGAATGGAAGAATGGGCGTTAGCGACGAACATGGCTGCAGCAACCCAGTCGTCGCATTCAATGCCATCAAAATATCCATGTTTGAGGAATTGATCCACGAGGAATGCGACTGCCAGTGCGGGACATCTCTAGGGCGTAGGCCTTTTTGTTAACGGCACTATCCGCCGCAGACGAGCTGTACTGTCGTCAAGTGTGGGCACATTGGAAGCCGACATGTTTAACATTAAACCAAAAATAATTTTATCTCCTTACTCCTGTAACGAATCTGCAGCGTTTTAATGAAGAAAAGGCCTACTTAAGTGCCGTAACAAGTTGTGAATCACGGGTGCATCATCACACGCCTGAAGCTTAACAGTCTTCGATAGAATGGGATTATTAACGTCAGCACCGAACAAGAATCTCACAGAAACGTCCTTGGCATTCTGTTCTCAGATGCACAAAGTCTGCTTCACTTTGGGTTTCTTAAAACATGAAGTGTGCAACATTAATTAATTAAAGACGGCAATTCGCAGAAATATTTATTGCGATGTTACCCACATGTGTTAGGCTTCCACAGGATAGTTACAGACTTCACAATTCGTGGACAACAGACCAACTTTTACAATTTGGAACATTATGGAGCATCTACTTTACTGAAGGGAATGGGCTCCATAAAATATTAACTTCTTCGATCACTAAAAACACATATTGGTGGGAGGCGATTTCGTGATGAAGCAAGTTTCCAAGTTGTCCGATATTGGTAAAAAAATCAAGGTTTTTATAATTCGTTTTGAGTAAAAATTCTAACATGCGCCACACTGTAATCAGAGTATACATTTACTGCGAGACATGTAAAATTACGAAATATTGTGTTCTTTAACAGAGTAAATTTCATTCGTGTGTTCATTACATCCACAAAATGTAGCATCACAGGGAACCTTACTTATTGATCCGGTGTCATGAGTATGGTGTGTTAAAGTATTTTCTGTACTATAGTAACAAAGGTATAAGATATAAATAGGCCTACCTAAAACTCATTATCTCCAAAAAGTTTTAATTATCTGCCCACGTGTTCTAAAGTCTCATTTTGGCATATGCATATACGAGCTTAATAATACATATTTTATCCGGAAACATGAAAGTATAATTCATAGGTGTGCGTGATTTTCGCCGAAACAGAATTCGCGCATATTTTGTGTTTCTGTGTAACACTTCGAAGAAAGCCTACTTTGCGTAATGTTCATTTGGTGAATGTTTAAGTGGAAATTTGGACGCGATTTGCAAACTGAAAGCATCTTGTTGGTTCATCATCAAAACAACATGTCTTTAAAAGCTCATTTCTTATTTTTACAACTCAAAACGTTATGAACTGTAAAACTCCCCACTGCTATATATTTGCTGACCAGTGTTCAAATTGGAGTAACTTTTTTCTTGGTTGGTGTGGAGTGGAAGGGCAGTTTTAATTTACTGCACCATGTTAATCTGCTGTATGGTTTTACAAAAACAAAGTTATAGTGTCACTGACCGTCATGTTGTAACGTCAATCGACCATCATAATGAATTTGGGTGACCTTGACCTAGTACCCGTGACTTTGACTCCGTCCCCATGATCTTGGATTACCTTGAAATAAAACAATAGCAAAATATCTTAATATATTCCTATATGAGTGTGAAAATTTCTAAAAAAAAATATTTGAAATTACAAAAAATGACAAGTTAAAACATTAAAAAATTTCGAACAAATCTCGTATAAAAACACTCAAAGAAATACATGCAAGAGGTTCGAGGTTCGAAACAAAGCTGACGGAAGTATACATCCTTCCAGCACGATGACCATCAGAAGAATAAAACTCTTTCCACCTCAAACCATCAATTTTTGGCTTAATACTAACGTTCGCTCGACTGATTAATCGGGTCCCCTCCACCACTTGCATATCTAATACACATTCGTGCTGGTTACCCAGGATACCCTCTCTAACCACCATCACTGCCAATTTGTATTAGTATTTTAATAGACCCAATTTTCCCCCTCCCCCAACTAAAATCTTTTTTTTTTTTTTTCATCAGACACGGCCACGTCCCCTTTCTCACCAATCATTTGACCCAGTGGGTAATAATTCTGTCACCCTTATACCACACCGCCATATACTATTGATTATATAGTCGACACACCATTTGCCCAACTGCCTCCTACAACAAATCATCGGCTTACATCACACCTCATTATTCCCATTCGTTCCACTCTCCACTCCCTCAACACCCTCCCAGCATTTACACACTACAGCTCAACCCACACCGCTACCATTATACCTATGTTGCCATGTATTTGTTTATAAAAAAAAATAGGAAACCACCGAACTTTAGTTGCTTCATAATATTTAAAGCGTGTTTTAAAGTCATTCATCACTAGAAACAATATATAATATATATATATAATATATATATATATATATATATATATATATATATATATAACACTCACTCTGTTTGTGACTTCTCCATAAATGATTTAGACACATATTTCTGTTTCAAAAAACTTTATAAACTTCCTTAATTTTATTGCACTAACAACCTTTAATAAAAATAAATTCACAAAATTTCCAAATGCATCAGTTGGATTCGACAAGTATATCTCTCTGACAATAACATGAGTAAAATTCATTTATAAATTCAAAATGCCAAATATTTACACACTCCAAGTACATTAAAATATTTCAGTTAGTGTACAACGGTAATAGTGTGTTGCATAAGGCACAATTATAGTTTCAAAATGCCAAACAATCTTCAAATTCTAAACCATTATATTTATTTAAAAAGCTTAATAATGTAATAGCACATTGGGTAAATCTCATTTACCAAATTCAAAATGCAAAATCTTGTTTCGCAAAAGGAATATTTTCATGAAAAGAAATTATTTTAAAACTTATTTATAACACATAAGACCATAAGAGGATTGCTCATCCAAAACCATAATGACTTAAGACATAAGATTCAATTCCTTTTGGTTACCACACTCAGATATTCGTGTTAGTTGCTGGTCACAAAATCGAGCAAAGTTTTGAAACGTTACATCTTTTCCACTCAGATGCAAAACTAGTAAACAAATATAACATTACGTAATCAATCTATACCAGGAGAGGTGCTGTGCAAGCCCAATAAATCCTGCTAAAATTTAAATACATGACTTGAAATTAGTATGAAATAACGTACTCTAAACTATAACGTGACGTGAGCAATGGGAAGACAGCCGTGTCGGCCCGGTAGAGCGTCTCTTTAAATAAAATACAAATTAAAATTTACTAAAACCTTACAATAAAATATGGAATACGCCTCTCACTGGAGGCAGTCAATGGACCCGATTACATGTCCAACAGATAAAAAATAATATCGATACAATATGGAATACAACTATGGCTCCTAACGATCAAGTAGTGGACACGAGGTACAATGCAAACAATTAATTTAAATGGGCGTTAGGAAAACAAAACTGCAATTTAAAATGAAAGGAAAAACACAGCAAACTAGAATTCTAGTTACACCGAAACCAAATTTTCACAAACGGCCCAAACCAGAATATATAATGAAAACTACCTTACTCTCTCCGCAGGACTACACAAACGCAACACTGACTTAAAAACGGTAAAATTTGACCCATTTAAGAAGCCATCGATCCACGACTCGCCTTTATTTGAAAATCTTGCTGGCACTACTCAGGCATCGACACAACACAAAAGGTGCCTCATTTTAAAGTGACGTCGGTTTATCGACGAATTAACATTTCACATTGTAATTTCAGCCTCTCCAGGACACTTACAGGCTACGATCAGGGCGTAGAGTAGGAAGGGGGTATTTTTCTTCTCTAACTACTCTATGTCTAAGTGTTAAGTGAATCCCGGTGGGTAGTGCGGGAGCTTATTGCGTCTCATGACTAACCCCTTACGCCTACAAGTAAAGGAAATCATGCAAGGAGACATGGCCAGCGATTGGAGCCATGGCCACCTCCCTAAGTATGCTTATAGCTAAGCTAACACTAGAAGAGACTGGTAAAAACTGGCATAGGAACCGTAAAAACCCAGTCGACAGGAAAGAATAAAATTATTCATGCATTAAACATAAATTCTACAGGAAACAGAGTCTGTGGAAAATGCTCGTGTTAATAGAGATGAAAATCTAGTAGAGAGGGGACAGGAACTTTATATCTTCTTTGCCTTGGCTACTGGGAGGGACGCTGGACTAACCAGAGTGGTGTCCGCACACCACTCTGGCGGGAAGAGTAGCGCTATGGAGTAGGAGGGGTTTAGAATGTGTAGCCACTTAAATAAACTACCCCAGTTCAGAAAAAAGTGTCACGCACATAGGAAGGGGAAAACGGGAGAGGGTGAAGAGGGGAGGAATAGGAGGGGAGCCGAGTCGAACACGGAGAAAGTCACCCTGCGGAGTTAAACAGCTGACGCCTAAGTTTATTCCATTATCTACCATTATGTCTTGTTATTTCAACTGTTAGCTCGTCGAACTGTGTTAAAATCCATGAGTGTGCAATTTTTTTAATCTTTTTATCTAATAAACTATTCTGTAGCTACACACTGCCACGGGTATTATGACAAATAAAGTTTATTAATTTTGATATCTTCGCTAAGTATTAAAATACGTAATTATGTATTGTTTATGGCTCATAACAATATATATTATATTTTATATTTATATGCGTGTAAGCACATGTATGTATACACATAGAAATATAAAAAAAATTATATTAATTTTATTTGAATTATATATATATATATATATATTTCTGTCTTGTATTTCTATGATTATGCCTACACACACACACACACACACACACACACACACACACACACACACACACACACACACATATATATATATATATATATTATATATATATATATATATATATATATATATATATATATATATATATATATATATATGTATGTATATACACACACATGGAAATTACTATATCTGGGTGTTTTCCAAGTATCTTTGACTCCTCGCGCATTTAAAAACAATTATGGCAGAAAATCTTCTCTGGGCAAAAGCTAGGCTTTAGCTGTAAAAATAATGGCGATTGTATAGAAAATGACAGTTGTTTGACACCGTGACGTGAACATCGATTTGATATCCATCACTCTTCTTGCACTGGAGATTATTTGTGCGTACGAAGGCTTACGACTGATTGTTGTGGAAATGGAGTCGAAAACAATGCCTTCATCGTCAAATCACCAACGGTGTCGATACTGCGACAACGTTTATGCTTTCGGCCATACAACCAATCAGCATGAAAAGATAGAATGTTTCAATAACATATATCGTACCATATTACGTTATGGTAACGGTTCTAGGCAGTTCGCTTGAGGTGATAACATGAATAGACATGCCATAGTCTGTAAATAGTATTTTCCTTCTCCTTCCAAAATATAGAATGTGTCGAAATCGCTACCAGCTGTAATATATCGCATAATGTGTTCGCAGAAGTTTAGATGACTGTGGTCAATGTAAGTGCTTGACGAACAGCATGCAAAGCAGTCGATTCGCATGGAATATAAACTGGCACGTGAACGGAACGAGCTTCGAAAAAATAAGGTAGCAGCATTAGCTGCTAAGACGAAGGTGGTGTGCAAAAGAATCGTAACAGGAGGAGGTACTAATTAAATCTCAACCGAAATAACTGTTCACGAATGTGGGTTCGGAACTGTTTGCACGCAAATTTAAGATACCAAATTTTAGGCGGGGGTTTATGTGAGATGCATTCCCACCTAAACCTTACAAATAGAATGTGCCTTAATTAATCTGGATGTGACAGCTCAGCCCTGCATGCACTGGGTAATGTATGTTAAACATGGCAAAGTGCGGTATACTACAACAGTTTTGGGAATTTGCATCCACCACCCGAACTGCGACTGTACCTGAAATATTGCAAACTGATTTACAACTACAAGATGGAGCTGTTGCCGAACAGATGGAACTGTGGACACTTGTGTCTTCGATTTCTTGTTCAGTGGAATAAAAATAAATCGTATGCGAATAATTGTTCGGTATCATACACATAAAAAGTGTTTGCAACTATGTTCTCAGGTCAGTATGTTGGTGTCTATCATTCTAAGTGGTAAGACATCCGAGTTGAGGTGCGACGTTTTAAGCACCCTTGGAGCTGGAAGGTTGGTGGGTCGTAGGACTTATGGATTTTCAGAAATACAATTCTATATCTAACATAGGAGAAAATGTGAATTCCACATTCCAGTACGTAGTGGCAGGAGACACGAAGGAAATCAGTGTTCCCACTGGCGCATATGAACTGAAGGACATCGCCAATTCCAATGACAAGCCTTTCTAATTGAAATGACTTTGCGGTAATCCAAACACGCTGAAGGCAGAAATATTTGCAGTGCTGATATCGATTTCACCGAGCCGTATACGACCGGCCAATGCTGGGGTTTGAGACGTGAATCTACAAAGTTGGCAAAACGCACAAATCCTCGCAATTAGTGAACCAATTTCCGGTGAACATGATACGCATAATCTGTAAATTGGCTAGCAGCTGCTACGTCAATGGCAAAACAAGCATACGCTGCACGAGTTCATGCTGATGTGTCCTCCATGTGATAAACTGGTAGAAGTTCCTAAAAGAGTCATTTACAGTATTGTGATCATGAAGAGCGCACACAAAATGACCGTGTCAATCGTCGATCAGGACAGTAAGCAGACAAACTAGAGAAACGAAGAAATAACTTTGCGCTTGCTTTTGAAATGATGAGATTGACTTTGGCTAGGTATAACGTGCATAAAGCCGAGCGCAGCACCAAACCTGGAACCAGTAGAGCTAGAGAAACTGGCGTGCTAACATGTGCCAACAAGCAGTTTCCATGTAGCCTAGGGTTGAAAGTGAATAGGTATGGAAGACAATATATAGAACATGCCCCAGCAGGCCGAATTCGACAACACAATCGACAAGTTTGAACTGCATTGCTGCCAGCTGTATCTGACCAGCCCCTACATCCTCGAGCGCGAGGTTTGAATCCCGATACAGCATCAAAATATTTACACCCTGCCTTCGCAAACATTCCTGCGCATCCAATGTATGCTCACGAAAGTGGACGGGACCCACCCCACCACCACCGTGTTCGTTCGCAATTTCTGAGCGAGTAATGTACGAACTGAATGATGTTACTATTGCCGAAGCATGATGTGTGGGCATAACCATCACCATAAAAAACTACCTCTCGCTCACTCATAACAATCTCATCATGGTAAAAATGGTAGTCTGGGGAATGGAATATGACTGCAAATTTCCCATTTTCGCAGAAGGCGAGATCGAGGTCAGCGCGCCACTATCGATGCTACTTGGTTTCGTCGAACATTATAAGAATGTAACAATAGGAGTCACGCTAGAACTGTTGATAATGCTAGTCACCTCGCATCTCGATGCAGTGTTGGGAGCCAGAGAAATCCCGCAGTATGTCACTGTAACCCTGACCAGCATGGAGTGATTTGTTTCCCATGAGACTCAGAGCACCTGCGAACACATGAAGCTACTGAACTACGCCAAGAAAGAAAAAATCATCGACATAACCTTCTGGAGTTGAAGTTTAGTTACGTACTCGGTCCTATCATATGTCATGAGGAACCATGCACACACACACTATTACTTCTTTTAAACACTTGTCCCAGTGCATCTCCCGATAGCTGAGTGGTCTAAGGTATCTGCATGCTGATCCAAGCCAAGGTTCGGCCGATCGATCCCGCCATACTTCAGACGATATTTTGAGCTCCGTGAAATTTAAATAAAAAGCAGCACACCTAGTGGCCAAATTTAGAACCAACATGGCGGCCGAGCAAGAGCGACACCAGCACCCATAGAAGCGATAAAGGAATGACTGGAAACAAGATGGTAGATGGTAGCCATGATGACTACATAGATGATGGCTGGAAACAAGATGGAGTCTAGAAATAAGATGGCAGCCAGAAACAAGATGGCGGGATGAAAAAGGTGGTGGCATACTGGCTACCAAGATGATGGAATCCAAGAAGGGATATGTAAGATCATCAAAGATTGCATAATCCAAGATGACGGCTGGCGCCATGGCACCACAGATCCATCCCCTGTACTCGGATCTGCATTATCTATATACTGCAGCAGTGTGTTACACATTGTTTCTCTACAGGGGCCTAATTATCTCCGCTCATACAAATGCCCATGTAGTGTCTGAGCCACCTAGTAGCACTACAGAATGAAGTCCATCTTGTCACTACAACTCATAAACGTTTTTAATTTCACACAACATGGTGTAGGTCTTTGAGTAAACTACTGAACCTCGCTGTTACTAATACCATGCATGTGACTTACTTCAATAATTGACTGGTTGTTACTAGATCCCTGCAGCGAGGGCGTGTTTTTGGGACTCGATCACCCCCTCCCCGATCCTTGCACTGACGGGTTTACGATTTACCCAAATACACAAAGGAATGCATAATTTCTTATGTTCTAAAGTCCGTGAACCACCCACGACAAATTTACCACGGTGAAAATGGATTACATAAATTTTATGTCAATAAGTGCCACCACTGTTCACAGAAAAAACATGAAGCCACCATTGGAGAGAGTTGGACAGTGGTATGTTGTCCAGCTGTGAATTACAAAACCTTTCACTAATTTTCTGATTTACGAATTTAAAAAAAATTTCGGACATTTTTGTTAACATTTACAATTTAAAATGTTACATATGGTTTCTTTGCCTGGAAAATAACTAAATGTGGCCAAGGAGTCATGGAACTATTAGTAACTAAATAGAACATATGCACCAATTTTCAGATTTACAACTTTTTGTACAGGTTTCCACACAATTTTGTTTAAAATGCTTGGGCTAATGGGCATGCCTAATAATGATAGCAACCAACAAACGAATGCACAGCTACCATGGCTCGGCAGTCCACGGACATTCTTCATAGCACTCCGCTCGCCATCTGATAGGGCCTTGGGAAAATGAAAGCATTTATTATATTGCTTCGAGAAAACATCTTGTTGCTTTGTTCCCTATGTTTTTTTTTGTATTCAGAGCTGTTACTCTAGCGTGATGTTACTCGGTTCCCATGAATAAGATAATTTTAGATGGTAAGTACATACTGGTGTTGCATGTTGTGGCAGGCTTGAAATTGAAGGGAGGGTTTGGGATCGCTTCGCGGAGTCGCCGATGATGTCGACGTACCTGGTGGCGGTGGTGATGGGAGACCTGGAGGCGGTGGCGACCTCTGACCCACGGCTTGTCCTTTGGGTGCGCCGCGGCGTCAATGACCTGGCGAGCTACGCGGCCTCCTTCAGCCCGCGCCTACTGCGGCTGCTCGAGGACTACACCGCCCTGCCCTACTCCCTGCCCAAGCTGCACCAGGTCGCTCTGCCAGGCTACGCTGTCGCCATGGAGAACTGGGGACTCATCATATACATGTGAGTCACCCATCACCATACCTGCTGTCCTGCCAGCCTGCCTTACAGCAAAAATACAATTTCTTGTACCATACATTGTTTACAGTAAATTCAGCACTTTCGAAATCTGCTTAGTATCTGCATGTATACATATTGTGTATTCTTCCGCAATACATAAAATTAACTTTGCAGACAGCTTGATAACTTTATTCGTTGGTCGGTCAGAGTCATACTATGAAATTACTAGAAAACTTAAATATTTGACAAACAATTTTTCTTACACTGTTATGCATAGAAAATAAACAAAAACCAGAAATACGATTACCTAACAATTTTAATTTAGCGGTAACCCATGGGATTAGTTTATATCTGTTCTTACTAACTTTAATGCGGGCTTGTCACTTAGTGCGTCCATTTAAATGTATGTGGGCAGGATGATTGAAAGTTTTCAAAAGTTAATTTCAAAAGTACTTAGTCAACATCCAGTCAGTTCATGGTTAGTTAAGGAAATTTGAAACCAAACCTTGGAAAATGTCTTCGCCTATGCCTAAGCATATCTTAACAGGTACACGAACTGCCAAAGACACAGTACGTCTATGGTGGGTAACAACGAAGATAACACATCAAGATGTAATAATATTCTTTTAAAACTGAAAGGGGAAGATTTTAAACTAATAAAATGATATTTTGCTTTCAAGTTTTTTAATGGTCATTAGTGAAAGAATGGGCATTTGGTAAAATATTAACATTCCAACAATTTTCTGTTTTACTCTGCTAATGCATGAATAAAGGGCTCAGCAGTATGGTAATGTTATTGAACATACGGTTTAAAAATTCACAATGTTTTTACAAGTAGAATTTTAGCAGGGTTTTAGAAAGTGCCCAATTACCCGTGAAAAGCCTATACTAAAATTAATAAGCAGACACTTGCTTTAAAAAATTATTATATCTATAAACAGGGGCTTTGAGCTACCTTATCAATAGGAACTCTAACAATGTTTCCCAGCAGAAGCCGGGCCTGGCTTCACCACCTTCTCCCAGATCCAAATCACATTTCTGTTTCCGTCCTCTTAAGTCAAATTCATGTGATTTGTATGTTCGGTGATTAGTTTTAGTTAGGAATTATTTGCCTCCCTAGATAGGTCTACAGTCGGACAACTGAGAAAGTCAGCTTTGGATTCCTTGGACCATGACACCCTGCATTCCCACCTGACCAGGCGAACAGTCATCAGTGGGGAATCTTATTATCAATGCGCATCCCTTGAGACTCCAACTATCTAAGGCTAAATATCCATATATTCTATCTCAGTTTCATATTTACCAAATTATTCGCCCAGTCCATATTTAAGCATGCTAGAGCTGAAAGGACAGATACTGTAGTACCTAATATTTGTTACATCTGTCAGATCTAGCATATAGGACCAGCTCTCTCCAATGGCGAATAAAAGAGCCCAAACTTAAGACCACCGGCTATTCGTGGGGATGCTCACTCGTCCTCAATCCCACCAGTAAATTGGGTATAGATAAATAAAACCACGACCCCACACCACTTATCCTATCATTAGCAATACATGAACATCTGTTACAACCACCACCTATTGCATCAGCCCTCCTGTTGCCTACCATGAGTAGCTATGACTGTGACATTCAGCACATTCAGCATAACAGCCCAGTGGTATGAACATAGGTAACATATGGTAGTGATTCGCACATTTTCTTGCGACCCAACAGAGCATCCAGTCAGTATGCACCTTACGTCTAACAATACCACCTTTCCACCACACCCAATGCCGAGCAAGCCACATAATACTCAAAGTTCATCTCAGAATAGGTGATTATCATGTATTTATAGACATTGTTCTAATAGTCAGTGTTCTCGGACATATTATTATACCATTCATCAAATTCCTCAAGACACTGCCCAAGTTATTCGACATAGTCCATCCAGACATGGTAACCTGGCCTCGATCAGACCCCTGAGGACACCTCGAATGGGTCGTATCCCATAGTACCCTTTCTTTGCTGGTATGATGGTCATATGTCTATTACATTGGAACGCTCTGCCATTATATGACCATCGATGTCCTCCATATCACACCGGACAAAGAGGTGTGTCTATTAGGTTCAATACAGAGTTTGCCTTTGAAATTACCATGTCCCATCAAGTACTGAGCTTGGTAATGGCCCATCTCAAGTTACTTACCCTTAAACCTTTCCCCGATATCAGGAAATATTTTATGCATTATTGGCCCTTCTCAGAGCCATCCCACCTTTCTTGCCATTTGAGAAGTGTCTACGCTCGTATAGCTTTATTCTCATCGCTGATAGGTTTCCAACCTCTGCAATTAAGCTACAGGAGTCCCCTCGCCTGTATAAGTAAGTAGATAGTAATAGCTCTAGCCACGACATGCAATGCATCATTAGAGACCATCTTTTATGTCTTAGTTACAACGAAAAGGGCAACTCTTTGGGTTTTGACAAAATTCCTTTTTATGTGGGATTGAGCAGCAACAGTATCCCATGATGCACTATATTTATAATGGCTATAAATATACTATTAGAAATTGTCACCATTGTTTTAAAATGGTGAAATGGTTTTAAAATCAGTCCCCAGGCTGATAGAACAACAGCTCCCAGGATTTTTAATGTTACCACTGCTTTGTTTGCAAGATACCACACATATTCGTGGAATTACAGGTGTTTTCCGACAACCACACCACTTAATCGAGGAAAAAAATCGCAGTGGTCTCACTTCAAATCGTACAGTAGGTTTCATATTTAATGCTGCTTTGAACATTACATGATTGGTATTTTCTACAGCGAACTGCAACTTAACAGTTCTAGACCATGCACTAATTTTTTTCGAAAGCCATTTCTGCCTTCACGTCAACATCATACCTTGAATTCCTACAAATAAATAGGGATCCATCATTTGCATATCCGAGTATAGTGCAAGCATCAGGCAGTTCAAGTCTCAATAGTATATCAAATAGCACAGTCCAGAGTATGGAACACAGCACTGACACCTGTGGACAGCTTTTTGTAGTTTATTTTCGCATTTGTGAGTCCTTATCTCACAGATACATTTGCGATTGTCGAAAAATGGCAATATAACTCGATACAGATTTGCTGGCCCCTCGTATTATCAAATGTCCTTGTGATATCCAGTGACATGCCAATGACATCATTTTGTTCTATTCCTCGTAACAGCATTAACCATGTCATATACAGCCATCTCTGTGCCTTTTTTATTTTCGTAATCCATATTGCCCTTGATGCAGACCATGAGTTGACTCCAAGTAGGACATCAGCCTCATATTGACCAGCCCCTCAAATGATTTTCCCATCACAGCGCGGATGGTGAATGGTCTGTGAGATTTCGGGTGTGTTACAGCTTTGCGATCTCCATTATATAATTATATAGGATTTTCAATAACCCTATTTTCCAACTATCAGGGAATTTACCCTATGCTAAGGCATCGTTAAATAGGTATGGTATTGCTGTTTTAATTCTTGGATATTTTAGGAGAATCTCCACTGTCAACTAACATATCCCAGAGGCCTTCTTAAGTGTTAGGCCTGTAACCACTTTATTTATTACTAGCATCATAAAGGGCAATGTGTATTCTGTTAGGTACAATAACACATCTGCACTAGTTTAAATTTTTGGAGTGTTCCTTCTCCTTCACGACTATCTTCTGTCAACAGTTTATTCAACAGGTCCTAAATATTATATTTCATAGTCAAGAGACTTCTTTCATCAACACTGAGCCCAGGCACTATACTTGTATGTTTCATTATATTAGAACACAACCGATATACTAGATACCACAAGCCTTCAGTACCTTTTCTTCTGACAAATGCTCGCCAAGATTTAACCCTATTGGTCTTCACCCAGTTCCTGTATGCCACCTGTATTCTCATGGCACCATTTTGTCACCTTAATTTTCCTCCGAAGAGATCCAAGATCAGTTCCGTCTTTCTCCGAAACATTATCCCACCAAGAGGTGGTCAAATTAATGATTGTCATCTTCGTAAGGGTAACTTCATAGATTTCAATAATGACTCCCTCCAGACCATCTGCCCTTGGATTAACATCGATCGAACATGTGAGTTGATATCTTTTCGTATTTTTCTGGAGGCAATTATTAATTCGTTTCCTGTCAGCACTATGATTAAGGTAGGGACTATAGCAATTGGAAAAAAAATCCACATTTGGCTATTGCTCGATGCGGGGTCATAGATGTGAGGAGACTGGTAGTGATCGTAGCTGACAACCCTATCCAAGGGACAGACCTGTCACTCCAGCCAGCCCGAACAATGGATATGGTGAGGCGAGAGAGGGGTGGAGACGAAGCTGAATGAAAATGAGCGAGACAGCACGACAGGATTGGGAAAACCCCCCAAATAACGATAGTGAACGCTACACATCCTACACGAGAACACCTCTGTACGAAAATTTCTTGCACGTCACGACCTGATATTGGAATCGGATCCCTCAGAACTAGGAGGCTAGTATCTGACCTAAAGAGACAATTATGTATCCACTATGCCAAATATTTAACCTATATTTAACCTTGCCAACTGAAATTTCTCCTACAGATTATTAGCATATAACACAATGAAAATTCTACTCGAGAGAACATCATAACATTGGCTTCAGTACGCAGACTTACCGGCACCAAACATCAACCATTTTATTAACAGTTATGTCATCAAAATGTCACATATCCTCTCGGTACTACACATACGTTTCACCTAAAAAGTGACTAAAGTTTTAAGTTCTTCCGACAGATATCATATAAATTAGCTTAAATGAAATATTGATCGCGTAGATGAATTAAACGATCTTAATTAGGAGGCTTCCTTCCTATTTCTCCAGGGGAAAACTGCAATTTTTTCCTGCATATATTTTCATGGATACGGCAGGTTTGGAAACTCTGCACGACTTTCAAGACGAACTCCCGTTGATGTTTACAATTTTTCGAGACTTGTACAGCAGTAACACTAAATACCATAATTACGAACTCGTAACTCTGAATCTGAATTCCGAATATGTGGACAGCAAACACAGAACGTTTTAAAACATAGATTTTAGATTGTATCATTTGCAATAATAAACGATTTTTTTTAAATTCTTTTTTAAATTTTAAAACATTGTCCAAATGTTGATCACTATTTTTCCTTACTACAAATTTTACACATTTAATTGAAAATTGTCATGAATGTTCCTAAAACCAAGCTAAAACGGTTTAGCATTAATTACTGGCAAACTAGCACTTAAATATATAAAACGCATTCTGTGCATTGCTAACATAAATTCTCATAACTACTATTTCTGTATTGCTCAAAGGATGCTTGATTATATCTACTGTATAATAATGAAAGGCACTTAAATTTGAAAGTATTCGACTGCCTCCCACCCCCCCCCCACCTCACAACACACACGCCCGCGCACGCGCACGCACGCACGCACACACACAACGTTTATTAAATAAATAGTGGTTTTCAGAGTCTGTAAATTGTTTACTGTATAACACGGCAATATTGACTAAATAGAGCATTCAACACGACCAAAGACAACATTAATTTTTAACCCACTTTAAGATGTTTGACTGAAATCCGTGTCCCCCACAAATAACTATCAAACCCGACAATATATTTCACGAAACAAGGTTCAAATACCTTATTTATTAAGGACATCATACTTTTATGGTTTTTTGATTATGCTGGTTACTGATTTTATAATGGTGACAATTTTTAAATTTAGGCCAATACATTATATCGCCAGAAATAACTATCCAATTTAAACCACATTTGGAACATTGACAGTACATTATGTATGCAATGAATTGAAGAAAAAAAAAACTGGTAAACTAGTAGTCCATCATTTTGTACGATCGCGCAAATGAAAAAAAAAAAAAAAACACATATTATATTATATCTCGGGAAAGATTTCGCAGATTTAAATATACTTTTCCTCATTAGCAGAGCATGATGTAAGAATTGAAATTAGAAACCGATAATAGTACTGGATTTTCCGTTTTGGAAGACAGTGCAAAATTGAAAATATAAAGCTTGTATATTATATCTCCGTAACCATTTTACTAACGGGCCATTTGAAAACTAGTTTTACATCAAAATAAAGCATTTGTGTTATACACACACATACACGCACACACACACACATATATATATATATATATATATGCAGCTAAACAACTGATTCCTGCAAAATTTGGCATATATGTATTGCTATTTCACACCATTTATGTATATATGCAATTTAAATAAATAATATGCTCAATTTTAAAATGGCGGCTATGTAAATGTCTGAGGTTTATTTGGAATATGTAACATACTCTTTGTCGAATTTCCAACAACTTGGTATAGTGAAATTATATTTTACAAGTATCAAATGTGTCTATACATAGCCTCTTTGGTACGCCACAGTAAAACAAAGTTTTAATGTTGGAAACAATCACCTGACTACTGTCAAATATGGTTCTCAAGTAATACTACGGTGGGTCCTGTAAAATGACATGTTTTGGGGGGTTAAACTATTATTTCGAAAATGGTGGCCCTATAAACAATTTACGAAAACATGCAACAAATCTCAACCTAATTTTGTATATTACAATTATCAAATTTGTCTACCCAGACCTTCTTTTGTCCCCAATTTGTATAACAGCGCCACACGAAGAAGTAAAGTTTTGTCATATCTCGGGAAATTTTAAACAAATTCCCTCCAAATCTGGCAAACAAGTATTAGTGTGTAACCGTAGGCCATATAAACTGGTACACTACGTTTTAAGGGAGCCAGGTGCTTATTTACAAAATAGCGTCCATATAAACATTTTAGCATAGCATGCTATATCTACGAAACAATTAAAGTAATTTCAACCTTACTTTGTATGCTTACTATTCCTATGAACGCATCACATGAGCGAGTATATATACTACTTGTTAGCCATTTTGGAAAATACCACCATATGAAATTTAAATTTTCTGTGTTGTGTCTTGGAAAACTATTAATTGATACCCATCAGATTCCGGCGATAAGTAATACTTTCGTAAGTAGTCCATCTGTATGACTTAAGAAGATAGTCACATATTTTCAAAATAACAGCAGTGTAAATATTTTGTATCAATTTGCCACTTATCCCAAACAATCTAACTTAACATAATAGATGACAAAATGTATGAAAAACATAGAATGTGCAAAAATCTCTGTTTAGTTCATTTGTTCACAAGTAATGAAGATACCACATGAGCAAATTGAGCTTTTTTGTCATATATCCGGGACCAATCAACCGATTCCCACCGAACTTTGCACACCTGAAGTGCTACAGTAGGCCATCTTTAAAGTGTATTTGGCATTATTTATTTACAGTATGGCAGCAATTTAAATAATTTAGATGCACTCGTCATTTCTATTACACAATTTATAAAATCTCAATTAAACTTTGTATATTGAGAGTATACATTAGGAGAATCAAATATACTTATAAAGATCATATTTCGTCGCCTTTCTGTTAGAAAGTGTCAGTTGATAGAATTCATCATTAATGACATATATTGGGAATAAGAAATTTTTCCCTCCCCAAACTTTTCTCGCAAGTAATACTACAGTGGGCCATGGAAATTAAGTCACATATTTTAAATTCAAAATGATGCAATATAAATTACTTACATAGTTAAATCGTTTATATTAAATATTTTTTCATAAATCAGATTCTATTAAAAGCATCAGATATGCTAAGTAAGAGCCTGTTTTAGAATGTTTTGTACAATAGCGCCAAACGTGAAACTAAAGCTTTTATGCATTAGCTCGGGAACCGGTGAAGCCATTTCCACCAAATTCTGCAGAGAAGTAGTGTTACGGTCATGAAAACTTACATGTTTTAAGTAACTCACACACTTGGTTTCAAAACCATGTCCCTGTAAATATGTATTTGAGATTGATAATCCCAATCTAACAAAATATTAGACTGATTAATATCGAAGTTGATGATCCGAATCCTACATCCATAATATAGATGGTCGCACGTCAGCTTACACTATGAGGCGTTGTGTATTATTGTATTTGTTTCTGGCTTCATTTCTAATGATATCGCTATCAGCGAGGTATCAAGACCAACCTATCATATAATATTTTAATAACTTCCATGGAGATTAAGACTGGTGTATCTGTTACATTTTGGGCTAAGGTCCTACCCTATCCACATCCAAATTTTATTTGTATAGGTAATATTTTGGATTAGTGCGAAATATTAACCTTTAAATTATTTCACATCACAATACAAATTTTTTTAAATCCTGGTGATTTTTAATTTTAATCAGCTGTATAAATAACTGATTTTATACTGTTTGAATAAGTTGATTTCTTTTAACGGATGAGATCAGTAGTTTTCTTTTTCTACTGATTCCGGATGGAGCAGTTCCAACAGGCAATATGTTAAAACATATTTTCTGATTCCTGTTTAGAGTGTGGAGCAATTCTAGTAGGGTAGCTTCAGGGAGCTCCTGCACACAAGCGGAACCTGTAAGTGACACTGCTTACCAGTATCGCAGAGTCTACCAATTACAAAAAAATTGCAAAACTGTAAAAATAATCCAGTGGAGGAGAAGTACATTCGAAGTACTAACCACCGTGTTCCGCATTGAGCAATGTCGCGTACTCACCCAACTCAGTCTAGTCACACAGGAGAGCACGGAGACGGAGATAATGGGGGCTAAAATGTACTTCAGAATGAATCAGGAAACCAATGTAAATGCTAATTTACTAACAAACAAGAAATACAACTGAGACTGCCCAAATAAGACCCCAGACATAAGCAATTGCGAAATTGGAAGATGCTAGTAGTAGGGGAGTGTCGGTTCTACTTCACTTTTGAGTCATTGAAAGGTTTAAATTGATCTCGAAGGGTTAATCAAATTGATTGAAAGGGTTTAATGTATTGAAATGGTTAAATGGTTTGAAAGGGTTAAATGAATTGAAAGGGCGAAATAGATTGAAAGAGTTAAATTGAAAGGGTTGGTTTTTAGTCTGATTAAATCTGATCAATATTTTTTTATCTCATTTTAATCTGAACAATTTTTTTTTGATTCGCTCTTAATCCGATCAAATGTTTTGGTGCAAGAGTGCACTAAGGGTCAAATTTATTAGTTTCTTTCTTTCTTTTTGTGTGTTGAAGATCAGCTGTGGTACGTCTACGCCCTTGGAGCTCTCTCTAGCACTCGACTGAGGTGTGGCGTTTTGGGGACAGGGTGTGGTGTTGGGTTTTGTTCAAGAGTGGCATAAGTGTAAATTTTTCGTGTTGGTAGTGATATGGCTTGTAAATGGTGGTGGTAGTTAGGCGACTTTGAAATACGTTATTATTCCAAATGAATAATAGCGTTGCACAAGAAAAAAAAATCAGTGTGTTTAAACGAGTTCTACAGTCTTCCTAAACACAAGATATACGAAAGAACTGACACAAGTTGATGCCTCTCGCACATACCTGACAATATTTTAAAACACGCCCGTCTGCCTGTGAAACTAGTGAGAAACTTTAGAAACGGAATCCACGAGTTAAAAGAAATTAATGTATTAACAAACGTAAAAAATAAAACATATAATATACGTCCATTCGTTCGGGAGGTCGCTGCAGCACTCACTTGGATATAGCACTTACATGAACTGAAAAGCTGCATTGATAGCAAACAAATCCTGAGTCGGCCTATATTTGATTATAGACTGAGGTGAAAAACTCGGAAATTTTAATGAAAATACAAAACGAATGTTTCCAAATAAATTAAATGGCTAACGAACACAAGTACATGGAAAAGACTAAACACCTAATGAAATCGCACCATGAACTCCCCCAAAACACATCCGTCCACCTCGGAGGCTGGTGTTTGAATGAGTCGAGCTTATGTCGATAGCCTGACTATATACGTAGAGCATGGGCAGCGTCTGACAGGCGACTAAGGTTAAGACTACTGGGAAAGAGATGTGAGTACATTTTTGTGACAAAATGAATGAAATTTGGGTAGTAATGTATAAATTAGACTAGTTGAATTAACAACGAATTATAGAAACACGTCATGAAATCGCACCTCTCCCAAAACACATCCGTCCGCCTCGGAGGCTGGTGAATAAATGAGTCGAGCTTACATCGAGAACCTGACTATATATGTGGAGAACGGCTGAGTTGCAATTTATGACAAAAACTCTGAATCCACTATTTGTTCTACAACAGACAACGAAACGATATTTTTTTTTTTAAACTTACCTATATTTTTAATACGAGGTTCACTATTGCAAGAATAATTCACTTTTAACACAAATTTCAGTCGAAGTGTAGGGATGCTAGGATGGTTTAATACCGCAACACTTTATAGAAACGTAATGTATTATATTTTTAATTCACGAAAATCCTTGAAGAAAAATTAGTTAAAATATGGGATGTACTGCAAAGTTTTCCGTTCAGAATGTGAAATTAACGGCACTAGATATCGAAACGATAGTTGAAAATGCTACCAAGTTTCGCCGACCGAACTCAGAAATGGAGTTTACACGAAAATTATTTTATTCCCGATAAATAATTTTGTTCCCAATAAATTAAAAAAACTTAGAAATTCTTTTTATATTAAAACGCGTATATAATATCGTTTAACGAGAATAGTGGCTAGCACTCTACGAAGACCGCTGGCCGACACACAAATCGAGGACCTCGCTACCCCTTGGTCGCGTCATGAAGCCCGCTGCCTACCTCGCCTAGTGATGTCGAGAGAGCTAGTGTATACGTCTACCCAAGACAAGTGTTAGCGTGAAATTAAAATGGTGCAAAAATGGTTCACGTCGGTGCTGCCCTCCCCCAACCCCTTCCAATTCCTCCTTCATCACTAATGCAAAGTGCATTTTTCGCCCGAAAAGACAGTTTCTATCCAAGGTTACGCACCCACCCCCTCCATTCCTTAATACCCTACCACCGAAGATCAACCTGTATGCAAAACCCCCTCCCTCTGCCCTCAAATATGAATTGACATTGCCTAGCTGCCTGCCCCTCTCCCCTCTACACAATAAACATTTACTCTCGTTTGGAGACTCAAGCGTCGTGAAAAAAACTATTTCTCCAATGCAAGAACCTGTTTTGCAGAGAAATAAAATTTCACAAGAACCACCAATGAAATAATTTCCCTAAAGTTAAACATTACCTAAAATCTTATTCCCCAGATAAAATTCCAAAAAATTTTTATACCTTAATCAAGATATGAATTTTACTCCAATAAATTTTTATCCCGTTTTCCAGCAAACTTGATACAGTTTCCCAAGAAACCAAGCATGTTTTCGTACAAGAGATATTTTCACTCGCAAAATTTTAAACCATTGAAAAACACCATTTTTCAAACAAGTATAATTCAATTTACCTAAGTTTCAGCTATTACTATGGAAGACACAACACGTGCATACATATTAAAATTTTCTCTCTGTTTATAAATATATGTGTATAGCAGAGAAAATACGTAATTTACGTGCAAACTTGTCTACAACAATAAGATTTAATTGTAACCAAAGTTTCAATTCAAATGATTCCCAGCATATAATTTTAGATACACCATCTAGCATATAATAAACATATTTGAACTTATTTACAAAGCCATTTTCCTAGAAAACAAATTTTGATGTAATTTTAATAAAATTACACGAATGAAGGTTGAAATGACTTCTATCAGAGCTGGATTATGATAATTTTCAAGGTATTTCTATACATTTAAGCAAAAGTTAAAGTAAAGTCAAAACCTAACCAGTATATATATTTTTGATACGCCATCTAGCATAAAATTTCTATATATTAACTACAAATTGATTTCCCTAGAACACAAATTTCGATGTAATATTAATTAAATTACATGAATGAAGGTTGAAATGACTTCTATGAGAAATGGGATATGTCAATTTACACGATATTTCAATACATTTAAGCAAAAGTGAAAGTAAAACGACGACCATTTTGTTATCATATATCTTTTAGGATAATACTTTCCGACATTCAAAAAATTAATAATATCTTAAAGAGATACCCAAAACTAATAATTTTTATTCCATACTACTTAGGGAATCGACATAACGAACTATCAGACAAAATTTACTGGGAAAAACGAAATTCATATTACATACGCACATTTAAAACAGGACCCCATTAAGACAATCACAGTTCAAAATCGCTTACTCAAGAGATTAGCTTCCGACTAACACAATCGTTTAGTAAACAAAGTTTTTAAACATTCGATACAAAATATTTCCAAACCCATCTCTCCCTTCTACATTCCTGAAATTAAATTATTATATAATCATTTAGTCGAATACTAAGTAAAGATGTAGTCCCTCTAACATATGAAGATTTACTCACATGGTGAATTAGTATGCATATTTCCACAATTAACATAGGAATATTATAGCGGAAGATATTTTATCATCATTAATTAAACCTGATACTTTTTGAAACAGTACATTCATACAGAAACAAGTTAGTTGTCATTTTGACATTGTAGGTGAATATCTATACGGAAGTAAACTTTCCTCCTCACATCGAAGATTATTCATTTAATTGACATTGATGACTTCACAGATTCAACTACACTGCAACTTGTGTGGGAAAGTTTTCACTTTCGCCTACAATGTTCGTAGGTATGAGAGGAGCAAATGATTGAAGAATTCATCTCGTATGATTCTTAAATGCCAATACTGTTTTCGCCAGTTCGCACGAACGGATAACTTGAGATGTCATGACAAGATCAGGAAAAAAAAAATTTATTCTCCTCCTGGGGAAGTAAATGTACCGTCTACACTACATAATATCACAGAAGGATAGAGAAATAACGAATTGGATTGTATGAACTATACAATAACACGTGGACATAACAATTTTTGACATAAAGTACCGCAACTAGCTGCTGAGACCACTCTCATTAACGATGTAGCTCGTTCAAAGCAAATTAAAGTCCATATTTAAGAAGAAACATCATGTGAAAAGAGCAGTGGTGATTGCACCACAAGTGTTGTGAAGAAGGCAGAAGGTGTCAACAACGCTAATAACATATTTCCCAAAGACTCCAAAGAGCTTGTAGACAGACTTAGATATTTACTGGAGTTTAAAAAAATATGGTGAATATTACGGAATAAAATAACAGGTTTTGATTATAACAACACTTAAGAAACAAAGTTACATCGAATGAAGTAATATCTGCAAACGCCTTAGAAGTATGGTACTAAATTTTAGTTAATTCTATTACTTAACTGAAAAAAATTATTATTTCAAGTAAACATTGCATTATAGGAATATGTTTCAATTAAAAATATTATGTCTTCCTCAAACCAAATAAGTTGTTCGAATTTGGTTGGAATGTTAATTAGGATTTTTTTTGGGAATAAATTGTATTATTTGAGGAATAAAGTATATTTCGTAGAATAAACAGTCTTATTTGAGGAATCAACCGAGTTTTTTGATGATTAAACAGGCTTATTTGAGGAATAAATTATGTTTTTGGAATGGTTTTATTAAAAATTGTGTAATCAGTAATACAATTTCTTGGTATCTGTGTTTGTGAATCGCCTTATACCTTCGTGTCGTATGATTTTTGTAACATATACTTACTTGTTTAATGCTGTGCATATATTTTGTAACCGCCTGTACTTACTTGTGTATGTTTTGGAGCTATCTGTATTTGTTGAAATGTTGTATATAAATTGTGGAGCAACATGTACTAATTTGATGCTATGTGTGATAATGTTTTGGGGTACCTGTAGTTACTTGTGTATGTTTTTGGAGCAATCTATGCTGAGTTTTGTTAAAATGATTTGATAACATTTTCAATGTTTTGTGTCATCCTGTACTTGTTTATGTGTTTTGGGAGCAAGATGTATTAAAAAGATATTGTATACAAATTTCTGAAAAAAACTGTATATATATTTTTATCAATAAATTTATCTTGTAAAATGAATTCCCTTTTGTAAGTTTATTTAACCTATTCCTTTTTAATAAATTGTGAACTTATTTTCCTAACAAAAAATTAGAAAATCCTCTCAACATAGAGAGAGAAAGAGAGAGAGAGAGAGAGAGAGAGAGAGAGAGTGAAAAGTAATTAAAATGTCGTAACAGAGAGAGAGAGAGAGATTCCTAAATTTTCTAAAAAAAAAAGGTATGTTGCATTAACACGAAATACTGTTGAAATGAAAAAAACCCAGAGTAAAAGTTCTGGAGCAAGCACTCTAACCATTTTTCCATAACTAAGTAAATTGTACACCATATCTGCTAAGGAATGGTTAATATAAGTTACTTTCTGGGTTCGAATCCCTGTTAGATCATGTATAATTGAAATCTAGTTTCTAGCTTCGAGTTGCGTATAGGTATGATTGTAATAAATAGATACTGGGTTCGAGTCCCAGCTAGGTCATGTGTGATATTAGTTACTTTGTAAGTCAGTCACCTTATAAACATAAAGTAACAACAAATGAATCACTATTAATTAAACAAATATAAATTCATTCATGTACGTGAAAAAGTTATACATAGCGACGAAAAATTTCTAATTAAATATTATTAGCTTATTAATATACACTAGCTTAGAAATGGTAGACTTATAGCTTTGGCCAATATCTAAAGACGGTAAAAAAAAACCATTACATTTAGTGATCTACGACCTTAGCAGTGTGATCGCTGCTTCAAGGATTAATTTCAATGTTTTTCAAGTTGTGCCAACTACAAAACTGATATATCTGAGTGTGCCCGCCTGACTCCAACTAACCCCCGCAATACGCATTTCGGTTTTATAATATCCTGGGGAAAGTATCTATTTTCACAAAGCAAGCTGCCAACAAGGTCCTTGGCCCATCGTGCTGGGGACGAGACTTCAGGTCAACGATTTTATCCGTCAAGGATACCAAGGGCAAAATGTCTTCCAAGCTGTTTGGAAACTCTCGAGCAAATATATTCTGTTTTCTACTATATAATTAATATTCACTTTGCAAGCTCCATTATGAAGGAAAAACTATACATTAATTTTTAAAATACACAAATCTTATGTAAAAATTAACAATTATTTATGAAACAAGTTTTGCTTCCCCGTACACACTAACATTTACCACATATTTAAAAATATCTTATAAAATAGCATTTGAACTGTATTAAAAATATGTTCGGGGACATTAATGGAAGTAATTTGCATATATGGATAGCGTAAATATGATTAACAATATACAGATTAAATAAACTGGAACATATTTACTTAAATTAAATTGGAAAGCATAACATATTTCTTGAACTAGACAAGGAATCAAACTGAAAACTGTCTCTAAGCCAGAAAATTCAATTTTCCATTTCACTGTTGGACACCAATACCACTGAAAGATTTTCAGAGCTACCAACATAAGATTATCGGCTGCACTATCGTATAGGAACATAAAATGCAATATAGTTTAAATTTAATATTCCATGTTAAGTAATAATTTGTTTAAATTTTATTTTAAACAAATACTTTCTCACATTGGAATTTTTCTTTCCTACTATGTAATTAAGTCAATAAAATGATAAGTAACAGAGTTGAATTAAATTTTTTTTAAATCTTCAATTATGTTTTCTGATTTTGTATAATGTATGAGTGTGTTTTTACCAGCAAGCATCTTCGTGTCGAATCTTCAGCAGCAGTTGTAATCTGGTTGCTGTGAGAAAAAATAATTTTTATTTTAAAAATATTGCTGGATTCTCCCAGATGCAGAGTTGTAAACGTTCTTGGAGCTCTTCCTACCTGCCCCCTGAAATGTATTTGTGTGACTTGGCTCTCGGTTTCATTTAATTACCCAGGGTTCTTTACCTTGACTAGCGGCCCGGCAAAGTTTTCTCGAGATACAAGTCTGTTCCCTCTCCTTTCAAATTTATTCATATGGGTTTGATTTTCTCCAACATTCTTTTGTAATTTTCCCTTTCAAAGTTGGTTGTTTTTTAATTCCTATGATAGTTTTTAAATTATAATCTTTTTCTCCCTCATCGTGAAGGAAACGAGTAACTTGTATATTTTTTTTTGTGAAAGTGAGGAAACAGGTATCTAGTTACCTGATTTTAAATTCTTTTCAAGCTTCAGGCCTGAAAATCTTACCAGCACCTATTTGCCTCAAGATACCAACATACTTTCTGTTAAATATTTAATATAGTCATATGCAAGTACTTTGTATTCAGACACATCCCATCTCCAATCATTTAGAAGAGATATAATGACATGAGGAATTTTAAAACTAATAAATAACAAGAGACAGTATTCCATTTTTAAAATTGAAATTTTTGTTTATTTACAAAAAAATTCATAAAAAACAATTTAGCTAACATTCATAAGAAAAAGTCTCTACATATTCACATGGAACATGCTACGATTGTAAAACTTTAAACATGCTACCACTGAAAACCTTACAAGCTTAAAAAAAGTATTCTTAAATCTAAATATTTTCAATGTTCACACAAAATAACCACACGCTATGTGTTACTAAATTAAAGAAATATATACGTAGACCATTTTTTTGACATACTTTAAAAACAAACATAACAAGAGAATCAAATATACAACATTCATATTCTGAACTAAATTACGAAACATATTTCTCAAAGACATTTTTATCAACAACAAGAAATTTAATGAAAAACTAAATTAGCAATTACATCAACATAAATTTTCAAAGTTGTGTACATCTTAACACTATTTTGGTTTACTACTAATACTACAACTACTACAACAACTATTACTACTACAACTACAACTACTACTAATACTACTACAACAATCCAACATCATATTACATATAATATTTTAGAAAAAAAATACAAAAAATGATTTAAAAATTAACTAGTAACTTAATTGATATGGGTATACATTGATTAAGTACAGAACGTCACATCCGGTAGTATAATTTCCAAACACACACGCGTCGATGACAGGGTACAACACACACCCACACGCACGCAGTTTCCAATATAATATTTGTCACACTGTCAATTTCTTATTATTATTTGGCATGGGGAAAATATATTGAAGACAGTTGTATTCCTGATAGTGTAGCAATGCCTTACAGATAGGTACACAGGGAACAGCAGCATTGATGGTGATGCAAGAGATGTTGCAAACAGTTGTAGACAGGTGTAATAGATATGAAGTTGGTTGTAGAATAGGAGATGCATGTAGTGTTGGCAGATGGTCGTCATTGACAGCTGTGATGTTGTAGATGACAAGGCACAAGATATAATGACACTAACTGCAGTTTTGAGGGGGAAAAAATTAGACATATATTATTTAATAGCCTCTAGTAAGACACCATCCGATTTACGGATTTCTAATTTGTATTAAAACCTTGTGGCAAACATTTTTTATCTATGCATTAGAGCAAATGAAGAGATTTTGGCGGTTCTCGAAACCGGGGTCTTGAGAGCCGATGAGGGTGAAGCGAGGCGAGCAATGGAGCAGCGTCAGAATGCGCGAACCCCGTAGCCATGAGCTCGTATGTCAGGTCTGGCAAAGCTTCCACTGAGGCTGGGGAATCTAATTACTTTCATCCCTGAATAAACACAGCGACTTTTTGAAGGTAATGAAATAGGTAGAGCTGGAAATTCTAACTGTGGAGCAAGTGGATATTGCGTAGAATCAGTCTTAGAAGTTTCACAATATCTCTTTAAAGCAACACTCCGTGTAAATTGCCTCTGACAGAATTTGCATTCAAAAGTTAAGGTCGAACTATTCCTCTTACGGATTGTTATTTAATGTTAGAGCTGTACACTGTTTACAGTAGACGCGAGATAGCAAAGACATCATTCCTTCCCCAGTATTCCAATTATAGAAAGAAACTGCTTATAAAAGGTTATATGCAATTTTAGGAATTGCAAATGGGAGCAATAGGTAAATTCTAGGAATTGTAAATTATTAAATTATTCGTTTTATCACACAATACCTCTAAAACTGGTCTTTTCATTAACGACACAGAAAACGAATCTCATGGTTTTTCTCCTAAAATAGTACAATTAGCGTCATAATATACGTAGATCGTGCTGAAAACAGAAAAAAATAAGTCCACTTTATTCCCTCATCACGACATAGTTGAATTTAACACTACCATAAAACATTGTATTCTTTTATATAAATAACATTTTTTAGTAAACTTAATGTTTATTTAGGAAAGGCAGTCGAATACAGCGACATGTTTTTACAAACGGTACTGGGGACGAGTCATTCTTAAGCTTCGTGGTCAAAGCCAGCTAGCGGACGCCAGAGTGTGTGCGGGAGCGAGCGGAACTTAGGTCTTGAGAGCCGATGAGGAGCACGCGCGGAGCAGTGCAAGACATCGCGGATTGGGCCGTGTGCGGAGCTGTGGACTACGTAGCCGAGAGAATGAAAACATGGTTTAGTAAACCGTCACAGTCCGCAGCGTGCGCCACCATCCAGGTATGCTCCCCTTCCCCCTACACCACCAGAACAACCACCGCTTCCTCCCAGCTAGCACTCATTGTGCAGAGCTTGGGGGTCGCCTGCGCGCATGCTCGCCAGCAGGAGAACTTCACCCCGTCCCTCCCCCTGCCATTCCATGACATGAATTGCCATCCCCACAGCTCGCATCCACTTTACACAATGAGTTTCCTTTGACCTGTCTCGCTTCGTCTGTTTTTCACAAGTTTTTCATTTTAAAGCAAGCAGACTTGGATTGCATTATTTAACTTCAAACATACGCTGTTGCATTGAAATTTAAGTTCAGTTATAAAAACGTTCCAACTTAAATGCGCCTTTTTAAAAATATCGAGAGTTACTCGACACCGTCGAAGTAGTGTACACCGTAAAAATTATGAATTTTACATCATAAAAAATTTATAAATTTTACACCGTAAAAATACTTTACACTGTAAAATGAAGATTTCCATATAAACGTTTAAGCGAGGGAGCAATTCTCGATATCAATTATATCAACTAAACAAACACTCTTAAAATAAAACATTTTAAATATAAAATTTATTAAAATTTTAATAAAATACTACTCAACTCTCTCTTTCTCACTTACGCCCTCTATCTCTCTACCATACTCGCAGGTACCCAACAACTTTGAAAATGAAATGTCTTAAAATTAACTTAGATACCTATTCCACCCTGTCACATACACATCAGAAAACATGTCATTCGTTAGGAGTACTCATGGCTCATTTATCCATCACTGAAACATTCGTCACCAAACAACTCATTCAGAACAAGCTTGGAAGCTCAGGTTATGCTTCTCCTGAATATACGAGGTGTATCCAGCATATTTATTCCTTTATTTAGCTCATCCAAACCTCCCCTTAAACAGCTCTTAAAACTACGCAAAACTAACTAAATTTTACAAAATATAGCAACACTTTTCCCTTGCACTCACACTCGCAGTCATACACCTACTAATTTTTTTTTTTTCAGAGTACCTGATATTTTATTCTATTTGGTTTTAACATACTTTTGCGAGTATTTAACGGTGTAGAGAAGGCCCGAATTAAGATACTGTCTCACCTTTCGTCCATAGTGCAATACTGTGGTGGTCGCAGTATCTCCTTCTAAACTCTATTTAATTCCTCTCAAATATGAATCAACAACCCAGCTAGAATTTATTTAAAACTCTTTCACATTGCACTCATACTTGCAGTCATGCACCTTTTACGAAAATGAAATATCTTAGAACTACTGACAATTTAAACAAATTAGATACCTAAACCACCCCATCACACACATAAAAAAACATTTCATTCGTTAGAAGTACTCAAGGCTCATCTATTCATTATAACACACATCCTTCTACAGACAGTTGACACAGAACAAGCTTGGGAGCTGAGGCTATGAACCTCCTGGATATGCTAGGCATAACCAGCTCAGTTCTCACATTTTTTAGCCGTTCCATAATCCATACTCATCATATACACACAACAACAACACACAATTAAAATCTCTCAAACTATCTAAAGATGCTTAAGAAATAGCAAAATAAACATAAATAGCAAATTTCATTCAATTTGTTAACAGTTGGAATGATTTGCTAAGAGAGATTAACGAATTTTATAAAATTCCATTCAAATTCTAAATAATTGCAATGATTTTAAGAAAATTTAATTCAATTTGATAAAAGATAGACTGATTTGCTAAAAACGTTAATTAATTTAATATAAATTGGTAAAATTGTGTAACAATTTACTAAAAGTTTAACGAAATCATAAAAATGTTAAACGATTTTAAGGAAAAAGTTAAAAAATTTGATAAGAAAGTTACTAAAATATTTAAGAAAATGTGGTAAATTTTTCAAAAAGTATTAACAAAATACCGCAACATAAATAGAAAACCAAAAATTGTTTAAATTATTCATTAAACTTAACTCTAGTAGCGAAACTGGTAGGTGTGGAATGAGACCTGAACCAAGGTCAAACAACTCAAGGCCGGGAGCGGTACCTCGTTCCGCTAAGTGAGCGCCCCGTTCCCTACCCCAGCAAGCAGTCAGCCGAATTCCCCAGTGAGCAGTAAGCTGGCAGTGAGGCTGAAGGTTGGATCTACCAGTTCCCTGACCGAACAACACCATCGCGGAAGAGTCAGACAGAGCTAGGCTAGCGGTGGGCAGGCGGCCAGTGACCTTGAACAAAAAGATTCCAGGTAGCCGTCCGAGCATTGTGGACTGGTTCACAATCTGAATGACAAACTCGCACACAGCAGCGAAGGGAGGACTGGTTCCCCTAGCGATAGTTCAGCAAATCATGATCTGCGGGTCGGAGATCCTATTTTCTCTCTCCTTCGTCGCAAAAAAAAAAAATACATTTCGTAATTTGCTTTCAAAATACATAAAACGCACATATTACATATTAGAAACATGTTTTAATAAATTTTATATTAATTTTGTGCAATTAAAGGATTTTACGGGATTTTTTTAAAATTTAGCGTGTATATATTGGAATTCAACGTGTATTTATTCGGTTTTAATCCCTTAGATTTTAGTTATGTTTATAGTAAACAATTATTTACATGAATAACTGTAATTCCAATATTTTTGCATTACGGGGTGTTTGTAACAAAAATTTAATACAATGTTCACACCATCTCATGTACACGAACAATGATTATCAAGCTATTCTCTCTCTCTCTCTCTCTCTCTCTCTCTCTCTCTCTCTCTCTCTCTCTCTCTCTATATATATATATATATATATGTATATTTCAATAATGTGATTCGTTCGTTATTACTTTTATGTTCATAATGTTAATAAATTACGAAGTAACTAATTCACACATGATCTAGATGGGACTTGAACCCAGAATTTATATGTTACAATCATACCTACCTGCCACTGGAAGTTAGAAACTAGATTACAATCATACGTGATCTAACTGGTATTCGAACCCAGAAATTAACTTATATTAACCATTCCTTACCCGATATGGTATATAATCTACTTGGTTATGGAAAAGTGGTTAGAGTACTGGCATCCAGAATTTTTCCTCTGGGTTTTTTCTTTACAATAGTATTTTGTGTTAATGAAACATATTTTGTAGAAAATTTAAGAATTTCTCTCTATTATGACATTTTAATTACATTTCACAAACAAACACACACACACACACACTCTCTCTCTCTCCCTCTCTTTCTATGTTGAGAGCATATTCTCAATATTTTATTAGGAAAACAAGTTCACTTCTTACTAAAAAGGAATAGGTAAAATAAACTTACAAAAGGGAACTCATTTTCCTAGATAAATATATTGATAAAAATATATAAAACACAATTATTTAAAAAAAAATCTATATACATTTTTTAATTCAGCTTGCTCCAAAACATGTAAACAAGTACAGGATGACACAAAACATTGAAGAAGTTATCAAATAAATTTAACAAAACTTAGTACAGATGGCTCCAAAAACATACACAAGTAACTACAGGATATGCCAAAACATTACCACACATAGCATCAAATTAGTACAGGTTGCTCCACAATTTATATACAACATTTTATCAAATACATATTGCTCCAAAACATACACAAGCACTGGAAGTTACAAAATATATACACAGCACTAAACAAGAAATACAGGAGGTTGCAAAAATCATAAGATAAGCAGGTATAGGGTGATTCAAAACATAGATACCAAAAAATTGTAATACTGGTTACACATTATTCCGTAAAACCATTCCACAAAACAAATTTTACTCCACAAATAAGCCTGTTTATTCCTCAAATGAGACTGTTTATTCCACAAAACATACTTTATTCCTCAAACGATGTAATATATTCCTAAAAAAAAAAAAAAAAAACCTATTTAACACTCCAAACAAATTCAAATTACTTAATTGGTTTGAGGAAGACACAATATTTCAAATTGAAACATATTCCTATAACACAATGTTTACTTGAAATAATTACTTTTTTTTTCAGTTAAGTAATAGGGTTAACTAAAATTTATTATCATACTTCTCAGGTGTTTGCAGATATTACTTCATTTGATGTAACCTCGTTCCTTAAGTGTTATTATAATCTAAACCATTTCTTTTATTCCATAATATTAACCATGATTTTCAAGTTCCAATAAATATGTAAGTCTCTCTACAAGCTCATTGGAGTCTTCGGGAAATATGTAACGAGCGTTGTTGACACCTTCTGTTTTCTTCACAACACTTGTCGAAGGAAACTATCTGGTACAATCATCACTGCTCTCTTCACCTGATGTTACATCATAAATATCGACTTTACTTTGATTTGAACGAGCTACATTGTTACCGACAGTGTTCCCCACAGCTAGTGGCAGTACTTTATGTCGAAAATCATTACATTCACGTGGTGTAGTATATTTATTACAATCAGATCCATGCCTTTTCATGTAATTGAGTTATTTCTCTCTCCTCTAATATAATGTAATGTAGATAGTACATATACTTTCTCAGGAGGAATATTATTATTTTTTTTACAGATCTTGACATAATGACTCAAGTTATCCATTCGTGCGAACTCGTAAAAAAAGTATTTGCAGTTAAGAATCGTACGAGATGAATCCTTCAAACATTCTCTCGTCTCATGCCTATGAGCATTGTAGGCTAAAGTGAAAATTTTCCCGCAGTATTTGCAGTGTAGTTTATTCGGCGATGTCGCCATTTTCATCAATGTAGATTAAATGAATAATCTTCGGTGCGAGGAGAAAGTTTATGTCCAAATAGATGTTCACTTCACAATGTCAGAATGACAAGTAACTTGTTTCTGTATGCATGTACTGTTTTAAACAGTATCAGTATTAATGACGATAAAATATCTTCAGTTCTAATATTTGTATGTTAATTGCATAAGTATGCATACTTATTCACCATCTTTTTATATCTGCGTATGTTAGACTAACTACGTCTATACTTGATATTCTATTAAAATTAGTAAGAAGTATTTTGTATCGATTGTTTAAAGACTTTGTTTTTCTAAACGATTGTGTTAGTTGGACACTAGTCTGTTTTGATAGTCATTTTGAGCTGTGATTGTCTTAATGGTGTTCTGTTTTAAACATGTGTATGTAATATGAATTTCGTTTTTTCCAGTAAATTCTGTCTAATAATTCGGTATGTCGATTCCCTAAGTTATATAGAATAAAAATTATTTGTTTTGGGTGTCTCTTTCAGGTGTAATTAATTTGTGGACAGTCGGAATGTATTATCCTAAAAGATGGGGTATACGATTACAAAATGGTCGTCGTTTTACTTTCACTTTTGCTTAAATGTATTGAAATATCGTGTAAATTGACATATCCCATTTCTCATAGAAGTCATTTCAACCTTCATTCATGTAATTTAATTAATATTACATCGAAATTTGTTTTCTAGGGAAATTAATTTGTAGTTAATATATAGAAATTTTATGCTAGATGGCGTATCAAAAAAATATATGCTGGTCAGGTTTTGAATAGAAAATTTGGTTATAAGTAAATTTTAGTGTCGTAGACAAGTCTACATGAAATATACACATTTTTCTTAGCTATACACATACATTTAAAAACAGATTGAAAGTTTGAATATGTATGCATATGCCCTGTCTTCCGTAGTAATAGTTGAAAATTAGGTAAATTGAATGATACTTGTAGGAAAAACTATGTTCTTTTAATGTTTAAAATTGTGCGAAAATATCTCCTGTACGAAATTATACTTAGATTCCTGAAAAGCGGTATCAAGTTTGCTAGAAAACAGGATCAAATTAATTGAATTAAAATTCATTTCTTGGATTAAGATATAAAGTTTGTCGAAATTTAATCGGGGGATCAAGATATTGGGTAAGATTTAACTTTATCGAAATTATTTAATCGGTGGGACATGTGAAATTTTATTTCGCTGCAAATAAAACACTCTCTTGCATTGGAGAAACAGTTTTTTCACGACGCTTCAGTCGCCAAGCAAGAGTAAACATTTGTTTGTTAGAAGGGAAGAGGGAGGGCTTTTGCAAACAGGTCGATGCTTTGGCGGGTAGCGGCTGGAGGAAAATGGGGTGCGTGGCTTTGTATAGAAACTGATTTCTTTTGAGGCGAAAATGCACACTTTGTTGGTGAGGAGGAGGTGGGGAGGGCAGCACTGGCATGAACAGTTCTCAAGGGGTCAAGCCATTTTAGTTTCAAGCCAACACTTGTTTTGGATAGACGTATACACCAGCTCTCTCGTCTTCACCAGGCACAGCGGGCAGCATGCTTTGTGACATGACCAATCGAGGTCTCCGAATTGCCGTGTCGGCCTGTGGGCTTCAGAGAGTGCTAGCCATGATTCTTGTTAAACGATATTATAAACGTGTTCTAATATTTAAAAATTTTCCAAGTTATTTTAATTTATCTGGAACCAAATTATTTATCAGGAATAAAATAATTTTCGTGTAAACTCCATTCCTGTGTTCGGACGATGAAACTTCTTAGCAAAGTGTTGGGGGATTAAGCCATCCGAGCGTCCCTACGCTTCAACAGAAATATTGTGTTAAAAGTGAATTATTCTCACAATAGTGAGATTCGCATTAAAAATCTAGGTCAGTTTATTTAAAAAAATTATAGTTTCATTGTCTGTTGTAGGACGAATAATGTATTAAGGGTTATTTTAGTAAATTTCAACTCAGCTGCGATCCATGTATATAGTTAGGCTCTCGATGTAAGCTCGACTCATTCATTCACCAGCCTCCGAGGTGGACGGGTGTATTTTGGGGGAGCTCCTGGTGCAATTTCATTACATGTTTAGTCATTTTCATGTAGTTGTGTTCGTTGGTCTTTTAATTTATTTCGAAACATTCGTTTTGTATTGTCATTAAAATTTCCGAGTTTTTCACCTCAGTCTATAATCAAATATAGGCCGACTCAGATTATATTTCCTATCAACGCAGCTTTTTAGTTGACATAAGTGCTATATCCAAGTGAGTGCTGCAGTGACCTCCCGAACGAATGGACGTATATTAAATGTTTTATTTTTTACATGTGTTAATACATTAATTTCTTTTAACAGGTAGATTCCATTTCTAAAGTTCATTACTAGTCTCACAGGCAGACGGGCGTGTTTTAAAATATTGTCAGGTATTTGCGAGAGGCATCAATTTGTGTCAGATTTTTCATATATCTTGTGTTCAGGAAGACTGTTGTTTAATTTATACATACTTTTTTTGCTTCGATAAGTAATTCATTTGAAAACATCTGGAGACTCACGTAATTGTGAGAGTTTTTGAGTTAGCACTTGAGGACAACAGGTTATTCATGTAGTTGTGTTTGTTTGAAATTTGCGATTCGATGAGTTCTTCGGGTAATTTGTTCATAAGTAGTACACGTTTAAACATTCTGAAATATATTTTTCTCTCTTGTGCAATACTGTTATTAATTTGGAATAATAATACCTTTCCAAGTTGCCTATGTACCACCAGCATTTATAAGCAATATCACTACCAACCAAAAAGATTTACACTTATGCCACTCTTGCACAAAACCCACAATATATATATACCCTGTCCCCAACACACCACACCTCAGTAGAGTGCCGGAGCTCCAAGGGTGAGGACGTACCAGAGCTGCTCCCCAATACACAGAAAGAATGCAAACAACTAATAAATTTGACCCTTAGTACATTCTTGCACCAAACAATTTGATCGGATTAAGAAAGGATTACATTTTTTTGATCAGATTAATCGGATTAAAATTTCTTTGATCGGATTTAATTTGATTAAAAGTCAACCCTTTCATTTTAACACTTTCAATCCATTTAACCCTTTCATACATCTAACCATTTCAATCCATTTAACACAATCAATCTACTTGATTAACCATTTGATATCAATTTAACCATTTCAATCAATCAAAAGTGAAGTAGAACCGGCACGCTCCTACTACTGATGCTCAAATTGCATTATAAATGCAACGTGCGTAGTATAAAAATGCATTAAAATAAGATACAAGCAGCAGTAAATTAACTGTGTATATACATATATATGAATTGATATTTCAGAAACAACATACTTCAGAAAAACTAGAGTTTCGAGAAACAAGACAAATCTGTTTAAATTGAAATATTGTGGGTATATTAGGAAACCGCTATTTTGGCCCCTTATTTTGGGATAAGACGCCCATACTGTTTACAAACAAATATGGAAACACATGTTATTAAGTCATGTGTGAAACATTTTTGAAGATCTCTGACATGTGCTGTTTCTAAAAAGAATGTTATATATCCTCGTAGAATATATCATACATAAGTTTATTGTATATAACGTTGGCATATAGCATAACATCTAGCAAAGAAACAATAGTTAATAAAATATGACTTCCTACTGTCATATGTTAGTCATACTAAATAGTTTTTACAGAAGTATTTAATGCCATTGAGTACATGTTGCAGTACTTTAAACATATTGTGTTTATATTTTTTATGATCAATTTACACACTTTCCTGTGTAGGCCATATTATAAATGTACTTCATTGAATGTTGTGGTGGCGTACATGCTGTAGTAGTTAACTTAGATTTTCTTGTTTATTATTGTTTATAAGTACCCTCCCTTCAAATGAGTCTTTGTCCCTGAGTAATGGAATATAATTTTGAGTGGCAAGCTTGAATGTATGTGGGAACAAATCATTTGTATATTCTCTAGCTTGTACAGTGACGATTCTTTCACTTCAGTACTTAAAGTCATACAATTTGTAGATTTGAAACAACTGCATTTCATGTCTGGGGATGCTTCTTCCATGAGATTCCACCGATAAGCAGATATTTTTAAACAGCCCACGTCCCTAGTTCATGCAATCTAAAATGTCTCTGCTGTCTAACACTTTGACATTAAAGTTGAAATGTTGGCTTGCTGTAATAAGCATTTCAGTATATTCATGAGGACAAAATATCTTGTCATCCTTTCAAATTACTTTTACGGGCATTGCAAAATCTCTGTAATTCGGGAGGAGTGAATGTCCTCTAATGGGGAAGTAGTGACTAACTGTGGTAAACAGTCCAGTTTTCACAAGAACAATTCAAACAACAATATGGTAATGACCAGTGCAGCAAATATGAAATTGTTATGCCTTTTTCGGGATGTCATTGTTAATGTAGTATTATGAAAAGGAAGTCACGTTATTTAAAACTTTTATGGCAATACCTTCACAGGAAGTATAAAACATTGCACTATTTTGCCCTGTGTTACGGATGTTAAACATATCGTATAGGTTAACTGTCTCATTCAGAACACTTCCTTTACAGTAATGACAGGATGTTGCAAATTTTAATTAAAATCGACTCTGTATATAACAGCTTATCATACTTAATATATTCCAGTCGTGTCAACATGTGAAGTAAACCTTTTTTCGTCTCCATATATGTCGCTATAAACTTGTTTAGGTAATAGTAGACAGAGAAACAGCGCATGCATTGACATCTGTCTTTTCTCCAGGCACTGTGGTATTATCATGGCCCGTAAATAACATTTCCAAGCATGGTAGGTATGCGATTTCTGTGTGGGACGATAGGGGGTTCATGTTGGAAAGTGTATTCCAGCAAGAACACATTTTGTGAAAAGAAGAAAAAGGTTACATGGGTTTTTTCTGAAATGACCGGTTCATAAAAATAATCTTGAGTAGTTCTGAAATTACATGGAAACCATGGCGTGCTCCCAGCTAAAATAAATTTTCCAGAATTTCATGTAGGCAACATGAAAACGGGACTGGGACTTTGTGTCACCACGTAACACAAACGTACGCCACACAATTTCAGGTAACAGATAAACTATGGGCGAACTATTAAACATCCAATAAACCTCACTATAGTTCGAACTATCCAGTTAGAAATCCTGTCGGTCTGAAAACATACTGGGGTGGTTCCGAGGCGGCACAAAACCAGGAAAAACCAAACAGGAATAAGGTAAATGGAAAATCAAACCCCCCAAAATTAAAAGAGTACAACTTTGTGCCACCACGATGTCAAGCACCCCACAAAAATCTCCCTAAAAATGGCTGAAATCTATTCGTACTAAAATACAATAAAACCAGCTCAAATGGCCTAACAACACGCGGGTCAACGACTAAGAATCAATCTTTAACATCCATAAAATAATCACTAAGTCTCTACATACCTTGGCTGGTACCGCGCAGCGTCACAAAGAACAAACCTCGAATCAGTAGACGTACAGATAGCATAAAGACAGCCCTACAAAGAAATGCACTAAGAACGCCACGCGCCATTAAATATACACCCTAGACCACCCTGTTAGCACACTGAAGCAAGTCAGCAAACGTAGCAGGGGTTCGTACACTCGGCGGAACAGCCAAATTTTACTGTTGAGATTTCCATCGCTGGCCATGCGAGCGAGTCGAGCCAGCTACGTGACTTCGACTGTTCGACAAACAAGTTCACTTACGCTGCCGCACAATCAGAGTCCCAGTTGTTGATGCAAATTAAAGGCGGATATAATTGTAACATGTTTACGTTAAGTTACGCCAGGGTTATCGTTCGCATAACAACTACGACTGGACTATAGAGAGATGTCAATAACTGAGCAATTCTGATTCGGTGTAGAGTCTGGCATTCATACGAAACAGAAGTTTGCACAGCCCTTGCGTGATTTTCAACCTGCGCCTGCCGATCTGCAATACACTTCCTGGCAAAACGACACTTATTTGCTTTTATGAACCCATTTACTGTCTTAATGTCACGAGAAGTGACCCAGAAGGATATCCAACTCTGGTTCACACACACTTGTTCTTTTCCGAGCTCGTGCACACTGAAAATCGATCAGGGGCGATGTGACACTATTCGTTGCTGGTGATGCTCCCAACCGGTTCAGGTAGTTCCAGGCTCGTTTTTCCATCTCCCACCTTGATTTCGCTTTTGAAATAGCACTAATGCGAAGGATCCTGTTGACAATGTCATCAAAGCAGCTAGTAAACGCAGAGAGTTGCCTCATCAACGAATAAGACATGTGCGAATATGTTCGACACACGCTCTGCCAAGTCCTTGTCGTGTACGTGATGCAGAACCTGCATATAGTACTTCTTCTTCTTAATCATGAATTGCAAAACATTATGCATAGTCGTATGCGGAATGTTAACTTCTAGTACCAAACGTCACACCGATTTTGGACTTGATTCTATGGACATCCTGACGGCTTTAATGTTATCGTCGGAAGTCGATGAATACCTATTTATGGGCGCTGTTGCCTCCATACTGGTGCGCTTAAGTTTTTCCACCAATTTTAGAAATGTTTTATCAATAGGTCCAGCTGTATGGAATCTGCATTGACAACTCGTCCGAATGGTACCATATGACAACCGCCACACCACAATAAATTACTCTCTCTTGTCTGCCGAAAATTATGCAGGGTTAGCCATATGCAACAACCGAACAAGCGTTTAGCTATTGAAAACGCCATTATACGGACTACAACTACAGTTACACATACAATACACTGTCATACATATAGCACTCCTAACTACCCTATGTAAAGAAAGTCGATACTTAATTAATGAGCAACCTGTAGTTCATGCCTGTACGAGCAGATCGTGCTCCTTAAATGTTTAAACTTTTTTATTAACTTGATAGTAGCAAGGATTTGTGGTAGGGTAACTGCTGGTGTCGAATGCATTCATACATTGTGATTCACTGGCTAAATCATCATACAAGTCCGGGGTTCGAATGAATGTTTCACATACAGGAATCTCTATCCATATAAATCAATTTCAAGGCCATTTGGTATTTTTGAATCATTTTTACATAAGTCGAGTACAGCAAATCCTGCATAGATTGGTTTATCTCATGCTGCAGACGCATGAGTGTCAGTTTTGCTTTATAAGTACAGCAGTCAAGTAATGTAGGTTTTGGTGCCAGTTTCTTTAACCAATTTTAACTTCATGAAAGTTTTAAATTTTAAAATTTCGTTTGTTATCCGTTAATTTTCCGAATGTTGCAATACTCGTCAAATTTAAAACGATTTGTTACTGATGTAACTAATAAAATGATTTTCCTCAACATGGAAGTAAATAATTTTTAAATACATTCTTAAAAGCTTAGTTAGTAGGTAGGACTTGACTTCTCTTTGAAAGTAATAACATTAGAAGTGAAGCCGACCTCCCGTGGCGCAGTCGGTCGGTGAGCCACAGATCTGGGGTGCGGAAGGCTTTGAGTTCGAATCCCGGGTAAGGCATGGGTGTTAATTGAAGTAATGTTATAAGTTAGTCTGTAAGCGGTCCCATGCTATGATTTCAAGCATAAAACTGGGGGACGTTAAAAATACCTTTACATTACATTACATTACAAGTGAAACCAGAAACGTATATAACATTGGGTCAATGACAAATACACACATGCCTTATCCGGACTTTAACCCAGAAAACCCTGTACAATAAGCTAGTGTGCAATGCACTGCATTATGGATATCCGATTCAGAGCATCAACTTAAGAATTAATCAGGCTAATGTTTAGAATTATAGGGTATACAAACCTAAAATATTTAGAGGGCCGTCATTTATAAAACAAGTGAGTGAGCCACTTAAAACATGTAAGTTTGCATGACTTACCATATCGCTACTAGTGCGAAGGATTTGGTGAAAATTGGTTGTTTGGTCCCTGAGATATGCCATAAAAAACTTGAGCTACTTATTTGATGCTATCGTACAAAATTTCCAAAAACGAAGTGTCTTTATATACGATACTTCTAATATGTAACGCCTACATACGAAATTTGGTTGAATCTGGTTTGATGGTTTAATATATGTGGCATTGGGTTGATTGTTTCCCGAGACATGAGACAAAAACACAATTTTTTTATTGGTGGGGCTATCATACAAAATGTCAGAGAAATGAGGCTCTGCATAGACATATTTGATGGTTGTAATTGACACTGCCAGCACAAAAACATAGGATGGAATTTGTTTCGTTGATAAAATACACTGAGCTAAAATATTTATACAACCACCATTTTGAATAAAAGTGCTTGGCCTGCTTAAAACAAAAAGGTTTATGCCACCTTTTGCAGTACTATTCGTTTGCCAAATTGATAGGAATTGGTCAATGATTTCCCGAGATATGACAAAAACTTTATTTATTGGCATGTCACTACCCTACAAAATGGATGCTAAAAGATGATCTGTGTAGATACAATTGATTGTTGTAATATCCTTTTCAAGCATACAAAGCTATGTTGGAATTTATTACTCTGTTTAGACGAAATAGCATACTAAACTAAAACGGCTGTTGGAATATGGCTTTTTAAAATAAGTATTTTAAAACACCAAGCCACATATCAATTAACATCATATACATCAGTACTATGTGTTTACCAAATTAGGTAGGAATAGGTTTATTTTTTTTACCGAGATATGACATAATAACATTATTTATTCGTATGACGCTATCTTCCAAGATGGCTCAAAAAAGTGGTTATATGGTGGTATATATGATGTTTCTAACAGATACTTTCAGTATCAATAATTCGGTCGAAATTGATTAAATGGTAAAGCAGATATACCAAATAAACCTAACAAAAAAAATGTATGGCCGCCATTTTGAAAGTAATTACATTATAAAATTTAATCCCTTAATTTTACTTGACCTATCATAGTATTACTTTTATGCTGAATTGGTTGAGAATTGGTTTAATTGTTTCCGCGATATAATGAAAAATCTTAATTTCTTCATTTGTAATGTTTTCACAATGCTCCGCTAGCATACAAAATTTTGTTGAAATCGGTTGAATGGTTTTCGAGATATGATATATCACCCCATATCTAAAAAGTGTCTCAATTTTGAAGGTAAGGGGCCGATTGGGTAGAAAACTACAAAAGTCAGGTTTAATTACTAAGTACTATGTGCGTACCAAGTTTCGTGAAATCCGGCGCATGCGTTAAAAAATTGGAAAGGGGGGGGGGGGGGTCTCACACAAGCACAGACACACACAGGCACACACAGAGACAGAAAAGTGATATCATAAGACTTCCTTTTCTTCGGAACGCAGGCTAAAAATTGGTTCTTCGAAGTTGTTCGTGGTGGCCTAATTTTTGCATTGTTGAGGACTATGTATGCCTTCAACAATGGCTTTTGTTCAAACTGTAACATCCTCTGCATGTTGGTGAGCTCAGTGATTCAGTACCTGACTCAGGTTGCGGTAGTGTGCGATATACCATTCCTTGTCTTCGAGTGTCGTCATCAATTTCAACTGCTTGGAGCCGGGCGGTGCACTTCTGCTGATGGGCAAGAACAGCAGATCTGCGTGGTGCCCTCGGGTACTGGAAGCCGATTGTTCGAGGTAGCCAGGGTGAGCGGATGCTAAGTGGTATTGGTGCTGAGATGGAGATATGATGTATTCAGCTGCATGAGGTCGACATTCATCTGGTCAGCCGAACCACTTATGTTTTTTTTCTACTGTGTGGTGCCTTCCATAATTGTGGTGGTGCCCGTGGTGGCTGCTGATGCCGATCCCGTGCCTTGCAGCCCTCGAAACACTACCTGCGAAGCAGTCTTGGCCCTGTCGCCAGTATGCAGGTAAACAGTCATCAACAAATGTAAATTTACAGTTAACATTTTTGGTAATTTTACAATATTATGTGTAATTTGTAAACACAACCAGAGAAGGTCAAATTAACTTTGCAGAGAAGAAAACAGACATGGGTGTTACAGTTTATTCTCTGCTACATATTAATCGTAATTTTATGTCATTATATGAAAAATTAGTAGTAGAGTGCATGTGATATTTTACTAATTTTTGATATAAATTTACTCGAACGCATATAAAAAAAAAAACACTGATATACGTAGAATAAAACCTAAATCGACGGAGACACTACTGTCACATACGTTCGTGTAAAGTTACAAACAATTTTATAGTGCAGTCTGTTGTACACCTATCAAACTCTGTGCCCAGGAATAAAATTTGGCCGGGCGAACATTGGCTCAACGCCGAGCCGAAATGTCACTCGGGTTTACATTGGTCCAACATGCACTTAAAAAAATGTTCCTGCAATCTTTCTAAACTGTAATGGAAATTTTTAACCTATACACGTTGTGTAAATAATACCACATATCAAGCTGCAGACAAAGGAATGTTTAGCGTCTCTACTATACAAAATTTGGAACTTCCCTACGTATTTAACTGTTTCCTGAGCAAATGTAGGAACGCTACAATGAATGTATAAGGAAAAAAATTACCATTCCCACTTTCCCACTAAGCGTATACATTGAGTAAAAATATCTCTAGAGTGGATATCCCCAGGTTAAATAATATGACCACTCCAGCAGGAAAAAATTTGTAGTTCGAGTTATGAACACTACTTCGCGCTAGTCCATTTTCGTTGCACGTGCGTGGGGAATGTCGCTGGCGTGGCCACAGTGACATCTCTCACTCATACTTCATCTCTGTCACCCTCAGTCCCAACTCCGCAACAGTATAAGTGTTCTGGAATTCCTCTATACCCACAAGCTGGGACAGACAAGATGGCGGACACCCGAGTTCCTAACTCAATTCGTTTCACATCATCACTTGTCGAAGGAAACTCGTTGGAAAAATGTGTGGGGCCGTCGAGGGAATAATCATCGTATTCAACACTATCACTGTCGTCATAGTCATCATCAATGCTGCCTTTATGATCGGCTTCACTTCCTCCTGCATCCTCAGTATCCAGTTTATTTTTCAAATTATTACTGTTAATGTAAGAATGTGTTGCCGCGAGTGCTAAACAAGTGACTGCCAACAACGTTTGGTTTAAAGCCTACAAAATGACATGTTACAAAATAACAAATTTGTCCTTTCGGACACGACCTTAGTTTGGCTATCAGTCGTTGCATTCAACAGATGTTTAGTGTAGAAAGAGTTATATTTTGTAATGTACCTAGTCTGAAGTAGAATATTGCGACTCTCTTTGTTATGTCTAGTTTTCACTGATTAACACTTCTGTGTCAACGTTTATCTCACTGTTATGAGTCAGCGGTTTCAGTGTAGAATATGCAATGGTCCGCTGTGTTACACTCGTGTAAATGTAAACACACACATCTGCCAACTTTTCACACAATATCCACTAATGCACATCATTATTGTAAGCTTGGATCTTACAGATACTACAGTTGTATTGTCGCTTTAATACAGAAATATGTTAGAGTTGAGCCTTATATGTGATCATTAATGTCGTTTCCCGCAGTGTGCATGAGGTTTTCTGCTTATGACATGCACGTTCATACGGCGTTCGCATTAGTCTACGTACATAAATGTTTTACATGTCTCGGGAAATGACAAACGCACGTATAGGGAGAAACGAAAGTGTGTAAGTGTCGTTCCGTTACAGCCCTTAAGCTAATATTTTGAAAATCGGTTCATATGTAGTTCATAATTATTATTCCTAATATTGCTCTTTATAAAGAATGGAATGAAGGAATTAACTTTTGAGGAACGCCACTGACCAAAGTTATTAACAATGTATAATCTATAACCTTTAATGATCTAGAAGAGCAAGGATAAACCTAACCAGTTTCCTTCGTGATTTGTTGGCGTGGCATTGAATTTATAGTTATTATGCAGAATAGTGAGAACACTACCAATGTTTTACTACCAATGTTACACGGCAAGGCATGGATGAGTGAACACAGTTATTTCAAAATCTGCCATTTAAGTTTTAATCGTACCGATGTTAGTGTTAAACGGACATTTACCTCTAGTTGTTATAGGTTTTAACGATACATGATTGATAATTTCGTTTACTGACTAATTCATTCATTTCTTGTAAAAATGTCAATGATCGGTTAATAGGAATACTATCATGGCCTACCACTTTCCACCTACAGCTCCTAATGGGTTGATAATTATAAATCTATGCATCTACGTTCCAGGACATATTGAGTATGTGTTTTCTGTCAAATAATGCGTTAGCAAGATGTGCTATTGTATACACAATGCCAATCAATAAGCAACATTCTGCCAAGTGTTTTACTAATGTTTTAAACAAAATTTACCCATTCTAAAATAAAAATGAAATGCGAATACTGTTATTTTCATGACTTTCCCTTCATAATATGACCTAAAAATTTCTTTGCTAGATATTGGATTCGAACTTTAAACTTTTCGATGAACAGCCCGAGAAACGAGTGGGGAAAATAAGTATATATCCTCCTTTTGCAGTTATGTATACTGTATGATAACATTTATGTTTTCCAGTCGGAATTTACAACTTTGCAACTGAATTTAAAACCTATTAGTTGCAAAAATATTTTTTTAACTAATCACCAAAACACAACTGACAACAAACAGTTGATCTTTAATGAATATCCCTGCTAAGAAACGTAAACCGTAAAGCAAATGAATATATATATACGTTTTAATTAGAATAATATTAAAAATATCTTATGATGGCACATTGTCTGCAATACACGGTAGTCCACAACGTAACAAAAAACATTATAAACAACTATTATGTTCACAACATTTTCTTAATACATAAGGAACAAAAAAAAAGTTTAATGAAGTATTACAATTCGTAATTCTTTATATGCTGTGAAAATTATTGTTATTTTTTAATTTTAAACTATTATTTGCTATTAATAATCTTATGTTGGTTGTACAATGTTAACTCAACAAATGTTTACAGTACATACCAAACACCGATGGTATGTTTTTAAACAAGTAATAAACACACAACCAATGAAGTTATTTTCAAATAAGATATGTTCGGTTGTTATATATAATAATATAAATTATATTGTTATTTCATCAAAAATATGGAAATTTTCTTTTGTTGGCGTAATGTTCCATACGAAATTTTGGCCAAACAAAGCTTTCCGTACCGAATGCCAACCGTATGTTTCCCAGGTGAACAACGAAATCAATTTTAAACAATAAATGGCTTATGTGTTTACAATTTACCTTTAAACAAAAATACAAAACTGTTGTTTTATCTCGTTAGTAATGTAGACAATTATCTGTGTTGGCATAGCCTTGGTTACACATTGCTGGCAAAACTTAAAGTTTATTAAAAATTACCAAAAGTTGTTTTCCTAATACTGACACAAATTGTAACACACTTATTATATTTTAAAGATAAATATATTACGTATTGATGTACCTTACTATTATAAAAAAATTCGAGAAATTGGGATGGTTTTTATTCAGAAAGGTTATTTTATAACTTTGTATAAAATATTGGTTGACCAAAGTTGGCCCAAAAGAAACATACACACCTATTGCTAACTGTATGTTTACCAACTTTTTACCATCCAAAAACCAACCATTTAATATTATACTTACGATAGGTTTTGGCATTTTTCTGGTTTAGTGAGATCATTTTCTGGAGGGTGCTAATAATGTCATAACACTTTTGTGGAAGCAAATTTTTGTTGGCATTTTCCGTTGGGCCAGCGTTGTATTAATACGAGTGCTCCAACCTAACATACAGCCCCCACCACCACCCAACGCCAACCAAGTGTCAACGTTGGGCCAACGTAGGTCGCTACTGGGAGTGGCTCGCGTACGTCAGCAGGAATTATTTCGGCAGAAAGGCAAGTTCGTTTTCCGTATCTAGCGCCGCAAGAAAGCGTAGACTTCCACATTAGGTAATGGCTGAAACTGTTTTCTGCCCTCTGGGATAACGCAAACTTCTGCTGCTTGGTGATGCGAAAAGTCGAGACGAGAAAAAGAACTGCATACTTTAAGGCGAGCGCCTCGAGCAAGTAACAATGACGTCAGTATCAGGAGAGAGATTCATATTTATTTTTGTATATTAAGCTAATTTTTAGTGTCGGGTGTATGTCCAGGTTAGGGATGGGATTTCGGTTCGTCTCAGGGCTGTGCCTCATATGCCTACAGGAGAAGGAATTCATGCAAGGAGGACTACGTCGCGGCAGAGAGGAATTGGGCAGCCATGGCCGTGATTTTAACCATGTCTACCTTCCTATAAGTACCAATAATTAACATATAACTAAGAGGAGAGAGGAAAAAAACTGACATAGACTCCACGAAAACCCTCCCGGGAGAATATAAGTCTAACTTATTCATGCATTTATTAAAATGCTGCTGGAAACAGAACAAATTGAAACCATATTCTTTAAGTAGGGTGTGAAAAACTAGTAGAGATGAGGCGGGTATTTCTTTAATTTATAATTTGCTGGTCTTAACCAGAGTCGTGAATGCACATCACTCTGGTGAGGAGAGTTGCGCAATTGCCCCCCCCCCCCCAACACCGAATGATCAGTAGATTCCTGAAAACCTGGAAGAATTGAAGTGAAGTAAGTTTGACAGAGACTGTCATCTTGCGCCGCCTCTTGCGCCGCCAGTGGCTGGCATTAATTGTTTTAAAGAATAGTACTTGGTAATAATTACACAAGTTTATTAAAATCTAACCCCGTGGGGCGCAGTTCTGTGTGTTATAAGTGTAAATTGCTTTGCATTCTTGGAGCACGCAAGCCCCACTGTAGTCATGCGTAGGGGCACCTATTTCTCGTGAAAATATTTCAGGACGAGTTGTGTTCCTACGTACTTCAGTTCAGAACCACTTTCATGATTGGATCACTTTTTGTTACGCGTTTTATCTGTCTGCCCCCGAATCACGGACGGTCAGTATCGGAGAAACATAATTCTGATTTGTTTACTCATATAACAGACTGTCTTCACACAAAAGCAAGTGACAAATAGTCAAATGAAGACTTCAAGTGTACACATAGGATATTTAAGTCTAGCTTCCGCGTAAATATCTTCGCGAAAAAGAGGTGGCTCTAGTCATGGGCTGTAACAGTTTTTTTCCGCCTGTATCGCTACGAGAGCATGTAGCTTCGCGGGGTGCAATGCCGCACATCACCGTCATCTCCTCTGTCATGGGCTACTCAGAGCCTGATTCGCTGTAAGGTTTTATAGTGCTCCACAGTAGACTAACTAAGTCAGTGATTGAAGAGATTTGGGCAACTGTAACCTCGAGGTCTTGAAAGTAGAAGTAATCGAAGTAAAGAGTGATGTTTAAGCAGCACACTGGGTTCCGAGGCCTTCTGTACATACGCTGGTGTATGGATGCAATGGATTGGACAGAGGAAGTAGAACAGGTGAACAATTTGCCGAGCAATTCTGAAGGTGGCTTGTTGCTGTTTGGAAAGGGTGGAGGGGTGTTGACAAACTAGCCAATAAAATATAATGGTGCACTGTTAAAAAAAATTTGTCCTTTTTACAAAAAAAAAAGCTGGTAAAAATTTATCCAGACGTGTCCGTAAACTCTCCGCAATATTTCGGACACATTGATTTAAAAGAAACGGATTTTCCGTAAAATTCACATAACCTCTCCATTAATATCCTAGTTATGTTTCTGTACTTCTAGTTAAAATAATTTTAATATATATTTTAGTTAAATTTTCAATATCAGGGTGTTCTACTGTGTATAAAATATATATTTAAAAAAGTGGAATTTTTTAATACTTAAGCAAGATTTGAGCCCGAGTCAAGAATTGCAAGTTCACGACCCTACCCACTTACCTAGAATGCCCACATTGTGAAACTGGTATAACTTTTGAATTTATATATTAGTCACTTAAGCAACTCTTGTTAATTTGTGTTAACGTTAGTGTATTTTAATTGTTGCTATGTTTTACATACACCTGTTGTTACTTTTTAATGTTTGAAAGGACAGGTCTTAGTGACATGGATAACCTTAACTGCCGCAGAAACAATAATTTTCTGGTTATAGTGGAGAAGAAAGTTACAGGAACTACGGAGATTTTCCGTATTTTGTATTGACACACTTAACTCCGTTTTTCGTCATTACGGATTGCGTTTCCATATATTTACTGCCATTTTCATAAAAATTTCCGTAAATATGCGGAAAATTTGAACACTATGGGAGTCGACGTATTGTGAATACCTAATTGGAGCAAAGGCGACTGATTGGTTGAACTATGGTGAGTAATTGGAGACGTAAACGAGGTTCTGAGAAGGCGAATGATTGGCGCTAGCAAACAAGCCAGTGCAGAAATTGATAGGGGTGGGAAGAAGGGGTGTTCGTGTGTAAGCGTGTGCATGCGGTCTGCATTTTTGGTGAGGAAAAATGATTGGTTCGTCACTGACGGAGGGGATAAATATATCTTCCGATGCTGCGGGCCGCGAAAGCCGTAGCCACATAACTCGCTTGCATTTCTAATAAACTTTTATAAAAACAAATTATTAATTTGAAAAATGAAATTATGATTGGTGACAGCACTCTGAAAATTAATTTTTCTATGTAACTCGAATTAATTATTAACGATCCAAGACAAGAGCACGATATTTATTAATTTTAAATTGAAATAATTGTTTCCCCACTTTACTAGTATTTTAGACTTACGGGCTGTTGGTAAAAAAGAGGAGGCGGTGGATGTAGATGAACTCGTAACGTTATCCATCATCTAGCACGACCGTCGCTTGTGACGTCAACCAAAGTGTGGGATGGCTCCTGGCCCCTGCATCCTAAATCCTGCACTAGATCTCTCAAAATTCTACTACTTATGCGGGAATTTTCTTTTAAATTATAGACAATCCGAAAGCATTATTAAATTTAACTGTTGGATGATAAATTTTTGTCACGGGATAGTTTGCAATGAAACTGGAATTAAACCTACCGACTTATCTTGCTGTAATTGTTAACACTACAACGCACTCCTCCTACATCTCGGCCACACTGTTCTCAGTTCCGGCGCCTGGCCAACAAGCTCATTTCATGTAGGCCTACAAGTAAAATACGAAATATAAAATGTTGGTGTTAAGAATTTATGTTTATGTAACATAAATGTGTTGCAATAAATATATTTCATGTTCTACGGTTCGTTAATTCGTGGGAAAATAAGCTGTTCACAGTAAAGTGAGCACCTTTCAAGGTCCTCTCATTTGGAATAATAACGAATAGCTATATTTTGTTTTAGCTTTGGACGTTAACCTCCAAGTGCGGTGGAAGACAGACACTGTGTTCATTAATTACACGGTAATATTTACTTCAAAAAGTTGTTAAAGAATAAAATATAGCTGAAAATAAAAAAGAAACTAGGGCCTCAAAAGTGCTTACTTTACCGTGAACAGCCTATACTCTTACGAATTACGAAATAATTACCGGTATATTCCTCCCTCCCCCTCCCGAAACTACCAACACTGTCAATAAGTTTGGGGAGTGCTAAAAGTACGACTTCACACTGGGCTATTAAATGTGTTCGCAACTAACGGTGAACAGCATTTGTAAGTTAGGGGGAATGGTGCATGAAAGCAGTATATTTACCCGATTTTCGATATAAGTCGTTTTCCAAATGGTTTGCCGAAATTTTTGGATCGACAAGACGCAAATATTAATTTTCAACGCCTTTTTACGTTGTTCGATATTCACTTCCGTCATTATTTTCGGAGCACTGATGGAAGAAAAGAAATAATTTTTGTATTCTTATCTTCAATCAGTGCTCCGAGAATGGCGAACACAGTGAGTTTGTAATAATGTAAAAATGTGCTAAACATTGTTATTAACGTCTTGCCGAGCCAAAAATAATATAAAAAATCCGCTGTAAAAGCAGTTATGACAAAAATTATATAAATATACGGTTTGCGTGCATCATCCCCCTTAAGAAAACGCGGCAGTTTTCTGGCGTTGGCAACGAGAGAGTGTACGACGCTTGAACAGGGAGGATTGACGTGTGTGTGCGTGTTTGTGTGTGTGGCGGTTGCAGGGAGACGACGCTGCTATACTCGAGCAAGTGGACGAAGACGACGGCGGGCCAGCAGGAGTCGGCGACGATAGCGGCGCACGAGCTGGCACACCAGTGGTTCGGCAACCTGGTGACGCCCTACTGGTGGAGCAACATCTGGCTCAGCGAGGGCCTCGCGCAGTTCTTCGCCTACTGGGCCCTCGACAAGGTCAGCCACGCCTGGGCTGAAGCCAGCACTACTTGAAGAATTCCAACAACAGCGCCCTTTCTCTATAGGCCGTTCACGATAAAGTGAACACTTTTGAAATGAACCTCAGGAAAAAGTCACTGCCCCGTGCCTGCGTATATTTAAACGGGCGCACTGAGTAGCATGCGCCCAGTAAAGTTGGTAACGATGGATGGAAAGTAGTTCCATATCTTAACGTCGAATAAAAAGTGCTCATTTTACCGTGAACAGCCTTAACTAGTCTTTCATCTCTACTAATAAAGCACGATATCCAACCTCTGTTTCCCGTAGCTTTTCTGTTTAATGCATGGATAATTTTGAATTATTTCCTGTCAACTGGATTTTAACGTTGTCTTTTACAGTTTTTCCCAGCCTCTTCTTAGTTATAGTTTTAACTACAGGTACACTCAATGAGGTAGTCATGGCCCCAATCGCCAGTCATGACTGTCCAATCCCTCTCTGCCACGATGCCTGTCTCTTTGCATGATTTCCTTTCCTTGTAGGTGTAAGGGGTTAGCCCTGAGACGCAATAAGATCCCGCCCTACCCACCTGACTTTCACTTAACACTTACTAATAGGTTAGTTAAAGAAAAAAAACTAGCCACGTCCTCGCACCTCTACCTACCCCGGTCTTAAAAAACTCTACAGCTGAATATGTGTTATTTTGTAGGGATGACACACAAAGACAATCACATAACACACACAAAAAGGTAGGTAAGTAATTGAGCTTAACGTCTCGTCGACAGCGAGGTCATTAGAGACGGCGCAAGTGGCACAGGAAAGAGGGATTGAGGAAGGATTGGGAAGGAATCGGCCATGGTATTTATTTGGGACACATCCCAACATTCGCCTGGAGTAATTTCGATGGACTAAAAACTCTTCGCATTTCGTAATATTTTAATTGCATTAATTCTAGATGGCAATTATTAGTTTTCAGACAAGTTCAATTTTTCACTTCAGGAATTTATTTCCTGTCAAAATACGAAATAATGAATTTAACTGCATTGTATTTCGCCCCAACCTTGCTCTCTCCTGCGTGGAAGTAAATGTGGATAAGGTATACATTAGTTTGATCATATTATTATCAGCTCTGTATTCGTAACAGGTCACGGTTGTGTAGTTGTCTGACTACTTGCCTCCCACCTAGGCGAATCGGGTTTGGTTCCAGTGGGATCACTCCCAGTTTTGCATCTGTAGTAATAGTGACGGACGATGCCGTTGGTCAGCGGGTTTTCTCGGGTAGATCCCGTTTCCACACCTTTGTACTCCGGCGCTGCTCCATACTGACCTCACTTCACCTTAATAGGCTCTAGATACGTAAATGTTATGAGCCGCCCAAACCATTTCCTGTACCTGTACGTATTGAAAATACGTGTGCAACAAATTACTTCTCAATATTCATTACAGTTACAGTACAATAAAATATGTTAACTATGGGAGATATTTAGTAATATACAATGCTAAATAAGGCATTAAACCTAGTTTCGCAGAAATTTTATACCAATTTGTTTTTGGGCTTCTTTTCAGTACGTCGACAGTATTCATGACTGTAGAATAGCACACGAACATAGAAACCGTCAAGGCACGTCAAATAATTATATTATTTTTCATAAGTAATACATTTTATAAAAACTGTATTATTTGAAATAATTTGTTTTAAATATAAAAGTTTTTTTATTGTTATGTTAGTTCGTAATGCCTTCGTGACCATTGCTTTCTCTTGAGACTCTACTTTTAACAGAGGCCGGCTAGGTATGCTAATTGTTTATAATATGATAGGAAAGTACCAACAAGTAGGCCTAATATGACTTTGGATTATATTACGTTCTTATGTGAAGAAAATAATGAATTATTTCTCAACAATAAGTAAGTCGTTAATTTAAAAAGGAGCAGTCACATATACGTTATGAAAGATCAGCTCCCATATGAAGGCTAAAGTATTCCTTACTGGGATTCGGTAAGCTTTTCAGTGGAGGTCACCAGGAAGTCGTCGTACTACGAATATCCGGGTTCATATCTTGGTTAATGTAGTCGGAGAGGGGTTTCTACCAGAACTTTGCACTCGACTGTACAACAGACAGAATTTTATCAAATGTTGTATACTCACTACCAAAATAGCCAGACACAAAATTACGATTTATATTGTACATGGAAGATTAATGTATATTTTTGTAACAGTGTAAAATATTCTTCTGAGAACGATTTCAGTAAATCTTAAAAAAATGAGTCAATAAAAGAGTATTTAAAATCAAAATTCATAGTTTCAAATGACCACAGCAATTATTATGACTGCCCTATTTGACTAGGTTTTATTGCAGAAAGTGTTTTGAGAACCACGCAGTGTGAAACTACTCTTAAATTTTTATTAAAAATGAGACTAGGATTAATTTAAGTTTAAAACATTTGGATGTGAATACTCTAGCAAATTATTTTTCCCTTTATCAAAATTATGCGTACGTCTTACATATGCAAAATAAACCGTACTTTTGTGACTGTTTTGGTAGAATATGAACGACTATTTAATTTGTTTTACAGGTTGTGCAACTGGGTGCAGTGCTTCTTTGAAACTTCTCTCCTTTTGCCTTACGGCATGTGTGTGTGTGACGTATTTATATTAGTGTTTATATTCATATTATATATTTATATTAGTGTGACGTATTTGTATCGGGTTATATTAGTGTGCCAATAGGTTGTCCCATATTTATTAAGCAATAAGGTTAACAGTTAAGAAAATAACTAAGTTTATTCCCAGGCGGAGTCATCTTGGAGGATGATGGAGCAGTTTGTGGTGTCGCAGCTGCAGCCGATGCTGAAGGCGGACGCCTCAGCTACAGTCGATGCCCTGGACAGCGAGTGCGCCACGCCGGCGGAGATAGACCACAAGTTCGGCTTGGTCTCATACGCTAAAGGTGAAATGTAGTGCCAGGAAGAACAACGAGGAGGGATAGGACATGAAGTATCATGCCTGCGTTGCGTTCGACACGCCGCATGAGTTCCATTAAGTAACATATACTGATGAAATTTGGCAGCAGGTTAATCACGGAAAAAGGAGATACGACCTAATTGTCTAAATGGATAATGTGTAACGGAGCAAAGGTATGTTACACATTACCTATCTGTAGCTATCATCTAATTATTTCATGGACATATTCACGGTTACTATCGTTATTACGACTCAATGTCCATGCAGCTGTAGAAAACTTAAGATTTTAAAGAGGCATTATTAATCCTCAAGTAACAATTACACACTACGCAGACACTCAGTGTTTCATATTGAATATTACCTCCAATATTGTAATAAACTAGTTCTTCACGTCCAACTTCAAAGATGTGTACCTACCGCCCTCACGATTCCCATTAGATCATAGGTCGTATATGCGTTTTCACCTTCTTTGTCGTGATTCACCTGTTGCTAAAGTTTGTCGGTAACATGAAGATACAACCTGTTTATTGTTTTGAAATAATACCACTTGTTAGGCTGTAAATATGGAAATGTGTGATCATTGCTGTTATATATAGTTAGAACTTTCATACAAATTCGACCCTTAACTTGGAAAATATACGAAAGCCGTCGTGTATGCATAGGAAGAAAATTTTACCATTTCCACTTTATCACTATACATAACTATGAAGTGATGTAGTAAATTTGGGAATAATTTCTCACAGTATGGTAAGGCCGTGTGCACTGCCAGTATTTTATCTCAGCTGGTTCTCCATATCTATCCCACGCCTTACAACTGAATCATTGAGGATTTCACTGCTTAAATCAGTTAACAGTGCCAGACATATGAAACATTCACTTAAGTCAATATAACTGACGAATTAGTGAAAAATTACAGTTTACCTTCACTTCTTGACTCGGTGAGATTTTACACTAATCCGTCAACCATTTCATTTGCTATTTTTCGAATATTCATTTATTGACTTATTATTAAGTTAAATAAGGCGTATCGAATGAAATAACAACTCTTATATAAAGTGATCAAACCAATTAAATATATATTTAAAAATGTGAGTTTCCTTATTAATAATCCCATTTTACATGTCAACATGATAATTTTGTTTTTCGTTTCACGTTTACGTGTTTAATTTCGTTTTCACGTACTCTTCATAGCGCTCGGTTTGAAGGCATAACCTGCATTTAATGTTGTGAAGTGAGTGAATTCATACGTACTATTTGTTTTAACATTTCTAATGTTACAAATTAAAATAAAAACGAAAAAAAGGGCATACAATTAAAAGCTGTATACTTTCGACAAAGGAATGTAATACATAGGGCATACTGTATATTTCCCCCCTCATAAAATGAATGTTGGAATCGTAGCTCGAGCGGTGAGGTAATGACATGGAAGCGAAATACTATTGGTTCAAATGCTGGATACCGTATGCATCCTTTACATTAATTTAATTACGTTAAACTGTACAATATAAACAGTGGTTTTCGGAAACTTGTTTTTTTTTTCTCACAATTATTTGGTTAAATTCAATGAAAACAATATTTAACTCACTATACGCTGTTGGCTGCCACTTATTAAAATCAGTGAAATTGTTTCACTGAAACAATCAGTGGTATTCCATCAGTTCTACATGGAGTTAGTTTCGCTGATTTTAATAGTTGAATTTCACTGCGATACAGTGGTTTTTAATCGATTCGAGTTTAGAGTGCAGGCGAGTGCTAGATCAGTTAATTCATTAGTGTTGGTTTTCCACGTTCCTTAAAATCAATGGTTAGTAACTGATTAACCCTTTTGTATAAGATGTGATAGACATGGCTTTGAACATTCATTGTTAACTGACATGGAAGAATCTTAACTTAAAAGTTCTGGAAGTTATTGAGCCAACGCCATTTGATCAATGTCAAACTCGTAATACGTTTGAGTAATTTAGCCTTATGGTATTGATAATGACAAAGTTGGCTTGCAGCTACATTAAATTCTTGGAAAGCAGAGACTGGCCGATTTATACTGAACCATATCAAAACTTCATCCGTATTTTTTAATCTAAATTATAACTGTGGGAAAAATGCTAAATAAATATGAAATCTAGCTCTCTGGCGATAAGTTACGATAATTATGTGGTTTTCAACCCACAACTACTCGTATTTAGTTGAATATTATTCGGTCACGTTGTAAAGGAGTGACTATGCATAATATAAACTGTATTCCTTTCATGTAGAAAGTTATCATGATCATAATGTAAACAACACGTTTTCGAGGAGTTATAGACATTGTTCGGAAACTCACTCGAAACATTTTGGAAGGCGATTCCTTGTGTAAATTCGGGAGACTCATGTATTCCAACGTGTAGCCTAGTCCAACTTCTAAGGGAGATATTTGCCTATGAAAATCGTGTATATGATTCGCTTTTCGCAACATATCGAATACGGCTTTGACTTAGACCACGATTTTCTGAACAATGTTTAGTGTTATCGAGAGCTTCAACATATGGAATGAACCAGTGTTACGAATGTCCGCCCGCATACAAATAATAGGAGTGGCCACCCTCTAATCGCGTACAATTGTTTTGCCGTCATGTGAAATGGCATTTAGATGCGGTAGCCGTAACCTGTACGTCCTACTTCAGAAAAAAAGGTTATTTTATTGCAAGTGCTCCAAACCCACTATGTCCTTTTAACACGCATACATATATGTCGGAGTTGACATTATAATACCTGGTATGTAGGCAATACCCGTCTACCATCATGACATCACACATGTACTTTACGACCGAAACGTAAAATGTTAGCACCAAACAAAATAGCTTTATTACTCCAGGTTTGTGACTTTAAAGTATCTATAACAGGTGTTCGAAATGTCCACCGGCATATTTTGTGCAGAGGGTACAGCATCGTATTGTATGGCCTCCTCGTTACCTAGTTTTTTGATAACTGTTACTGGTCACCGTGAAGGACGGAGTACTGTTACCTCTATATTGGTTTTTTCTGTGATCATGATTTGGTGCTGGCTGGTAAAATCTCGTGTCCTCGTCCTGCCTCCGGTTATCTCTTTGTCCTTGGTTGTATTACGTGCCGCGAAAATGCCTCGACTTACTGAACTGTGGGCGGTGATCGGCGGATGAACATTCTATTATGATAACGATTGGCTGTCGCATGCCGTGTAGCGTGTAGTTTGGTTGGTACCTGCCCGTGCGGTCGTACTGACGTGTGTGGGACTCTCTGGTGGGTGGTTGAGTGTACTTCACGAATGGCCTACCCCTTTGTACGCCCCGTTACGGGCCTGACGTCTGCGGTGTCTCATTCTGACTCTGTAGCTGTGAGATAGTTCAATTCGCGATATCCTGTTTCAATTTCGCGATCTCAGTGTGTAGTTTCTCGTTTGCGGGGTTGTGTGTGTTTGTCCTACGGCTAAGTGGTACCTGTAAAGACCGAACTCTACCCTTTTCAAATTAGCTACCATCTGCTCAATGGTATCATTATCTAATCCAATTATTTTGTCCGCAACAGATGGCAGTAGCGACGTCCACAGTATAGTAAGAATATCTGCGTCACTGACATTGGAGTTGAATTTCCTGCAGTAATAAAGCACGGTCTCTACATGTTGCATACATCCTTTATCTAATGCCTGCCGTTTCTTGTACAAATGTTTGTAATTCTCACTTTGAGCTGTGAATGTGAAAATGGCCTTTAACTTCGCCTCTATTTGTGGCCACGCGAGTTGGTTTCAGTGTGTCAGCATAAGATTCTCAATTACATGTTTGGCTGTGCCCTCGAAATAAAATGAATCCTTTTAAATTTTTCCGTTCCATTCCGGCCGTTGATTTCACTAGCCGTCTGAAACTGGTCTAAAAATTCGTCTATGTTCTCGTGTTTCTGTCTGCTAAATGTAGGGATTTTCTCCAGCTGGCTGACTATAATGCGCTCAGATTGAGTGTCGTTAATGTTGTGTAAATGTACATTGTCGTATATGTAGTGTGACTGTAATTGTCAGATAGGTATTGGTGTCAAATATGCGTTGTTGTCAGGTGGAACTGTGTGTACTGTTGTAAGTGACGAAGGTGTGTTGTTGTGTTTTCTGGACTGATGTTGAAGGAATATTATAAATTAGTGTTCTGTGTAGTTTCCGAACTAGTTTGTGTTGGATCGTGTGTACTGTGAGAGGCTAGTTCGCGTTCTTTCAAAATCTTTTCCACCTCGGACGTGTATAATTTAATTGTGCTTTCATGAGTAGTTTAGATGGCTATGAAGCTGTCTTACTGCAGGTGTTCATATGCAAATGGTGATCTGTATGTCGCGTATTGAGTACTTATAAATAATTTCTAAAACTACAAGCGGTCTACTGATTGCTCCTCAAAGGCACGCACTAAAGCTCTATGAGTAAGGAGACTTTTAGCAACTACTGCACTGTTTAAAAAAATTTCCTTCATTTTTCGGAAAAGTACTGATAAATATTTATCCAGTGGTGTCCGTAAACTCTCCGTAAAATTACGGACACATCGATTAAAAAAAAACGGACTTTCCGTAAAATTCACAGAACCTCTCCGTTGATTCCCTAGTTAGTTTTCTGTACTTCTAGATTAAATCACTTTTAATATCTATTTTATTTTAATTTTCATTCAGTGGGTGTTCTACTGTGTATAAAAAGATATTAAAAAAGTTAAAATATTTTATACTTGCAGAAAGATTTGAACCGTAGTCAAGCAGTTCCAAGTGAACGACTCTTAACCACTTACCTACAACTCTCACGAGAGCATGTTAAAATAGTTAAAATGTTAGTCACATAATCTACTTTTTTTTTAGGTTTCTTTTAAAGTTAGTGTATTTTAAGTGTTGCTAAGTGTTACAGACCACTATTGCTACTTTTAATGTTTGAAAGAACGGGCGTTGGTGACATAGATAACCTTAACTTTCGCAGAAACAATAGTTTTCTGGTTACAGTGGCGAAGAAAGCTTCGTGTAGATTCGTCATTATTCGCGCCCGAAACCCGAAGTTATAGAAAACACGGAAATCTTCCATATTATGTATTTACGCACTTAAATTCGTTTTTCGCCATTACGGATTGCGATTCCGTATATTTACTTCGCATTTCCATAAACATTTCCGTAAATATACGGAAAAACTTAACATTGTGGGCCGAAGAGCGGCTCGGTTGAAAACATTCTTATGTATTCTAAAAACCAAGCAGATTACACTACACTACTAAACTGGGTGCAGGCGTGTGTCTACGTGCGTTGCTGGTTGCGCGGGGAAGTGCAACGTACGCAAGGCTGTCGCGTGTTACAAGTGCTGAATCTCGCTCCCGATTGTCCTACGCACGTGGCTGTGGGTTTTTAATTTACCTAGGCCTGCCTCGCCACCTGTGGTTAATATTAAAACTTTGCAAAACTGCCAAAGGTTCTAACCATACAATAAACTCAAGAATAAAATTGTCCAATTTGAGCTAATATATTGACTCCTGGCATGCAAGAGGAAGGATTCAAGCCGCGCCTCCACCACTGTAACGTTTTTACCTGGTTGACTACTCTTACTCTTTACGAAGTGTATATAACACGAGAATATGAACCATTTGTCACTGAGGCCAATCCTCTTAACTCTACTATACTCTGGGGGAATAACTGAAGACAGTACAATGACACAAGACAATTACAAAACTACTAATCCTTTTATTACACTTTCTCATACAAAATGATCTCATATATTTTAACAAACAATACCGAATAGTTATTGATCTGAAATATCTTAATAAACAATACTGAATAACTCTCGACTCTTCCAAGCTAGAATTACATTATCAAATATTAAGGCTCTTAATAGGTGAACCTCTAAGAGTTCGTTGCAAGTAGTATTTTTTTCCGGATCTATCCTGCACCCAGAACCAAATATCTCCTTACCACTGGTAATTAGCGACACCGGACCGGAGATCCTCCACCTCGTGATGTCGTGTTGTCGTGGTGTAATTGGCTGATCTGGTCTCGTCTCTTCAAGACGTCAGTATCTCGGCTCGCTCTGCAGTGTTGTCCTCAAGTGGTACCGACAGAGTGGGTCGAAGAGTGGGGGTGTCGTCATGTACCAGCGGCCTTATATACCTTTCGACTGGCCGACATACAGGGACACCTTCTGCCAGCCTAGCTACTAGCTAGTTCCCTTCATCACAAGCCAGCTAGGATAGCGCTCCGTCATCTAAGTGTGCTGGTTCGAGTCCCTTGTCCGCAACTGTATCAATGACTGGCGCGCGCAACGACCAACATACTAGGATTATCCTTTACATCACCAACGGCGATCACAATCCGCCCAATAAGGTCCTCAAGAGAGGTTACAGGACCTGCGCGGCCAATCCACCTCCGCATGTAGGAAGTATTGCCTACATACCACCAGACTAACGTCACCGCTGACATCTTTGTATGTTTTTTAAAAGGAAACTACGGGTCCTAGGCACTTGCAACACGAGGGCCTTTTTTGTTACATTGGACGCACTGGTTCAGATGACCGCATCAAAATGCCATTTTGTATGACGACAAAACAATTGTATGAAATTATATGGTGGCCACCCATATTATTTTTATGTAGGGGCTCAATATTAACACTGAATCTCTCATATCCTGAAGATGTCGATAACACTAAACATTGTTCAGAAAATCGCTATTTAATTCAACGCCATTTTCTATATGTTGAGAAATTATGGACTAGAAACTCGATTTTCGTGGATTTTCGTGGATTTTCTTTCCAATACGGCTTAGGTATGCTACTGATTCACTAAATAATGTTCATTTAGTGGTACATAAATTACATGACGCAATTTTGACATATATAATATTCCGTTTCAGTATTTTTTCTGGCTGAAGAAGGAAACAATAAACACAACGGCATTTTGTTATGCATCGACCTTTCTACCTTCTGTGTGGAAGTGTGAGGAGTGAGGTATACATTTGCTATATTATGTTATTATGAATGGTTTGGTCTCAAAATATAAGAGTGCAACAAATGACTTGTGAATTTTCATTACAGAAAAATGGTATTAAAATATCTCCGCCTTTCAAGTTATTTAGAAAGTACTAATGCCTATTTACGTTTGAAACCTTGTTCCGCAGAATTTTTAAACGTATATATGTGTGGGTAGCTTTATGGATTGTTTTCAGCGGCCTTGACTGCAGAACAACATCTGTACGTAGAATAATTCATTTCACAAAATTCGATTATTTGAAATAAGTCGTCTCGAATGTAAAAGTACTCCAAAGTTTTACTATTGTTTCGAAGCTACTGTTAACAATACATTTTATTGTAGACGGTATATTTACAGGGGCCAGCGTAACACGTATGATCCAGCACGTTTTGACTGAAGAAACCTTCAGAAAAGGAATTCACGACTACCTCGTATCTAGGTAATGTATTTACAGTGTACCTCACAAGAAAAGACAGGAAAATGTTTAACATATTTTCTTTCATATAGGTAATAAACAGCTATATTCAAATTCAAACACTTTACTAGTATATATATATATATATATATATATATATATATATATATATATATATAAATTTCATTACAATAGTTGCAATTTGTTTATTATTCATAAATGTGTTTTAAGCATTCATTAAACAATAATTCGTCATTTGATTAAAAAAAACAAAGCAAAACAATCCAAAACTGTAATAATTGTCGTCTTTTTTATATCGTATTATAATCAGTTTAAGTTTTATAAAATGTGTTACAAATTTTCTGCCACCTCGAATTACAAACCATACAGCCAGTTTCAAGTAGTTTTTATTGAACTTTCTGGCAAAAAGTCGCTTAACTATATGCAATTTTATTTTGAACATTATAATTCTGGATTGTGTATTACGTTACACATGTATAATTTAAGACACACATATTGTAGTATCTATTTCTAATATGACATTTTCTTTTGTGCTACGAATTATTGACACGTATTTAAGAAAATTATTATTACGTGGTATTAGGTTATCTATTTTTGCTATAATTAACTTACAATCCTAATTTTACAAACTTCTTTACAAATCTCCTCGGTTTTTTTAACATAAAAACTTTCTCATATTTCTTCATAAACGAGTTTAAGGAAAAACTACAAATTCGTATTGTAAATATAGCGTTTATAAATGTGTTTCGCTGCTTTTCTGAAATTTGTTTTATAGTTAAACTGAAAATCGAAAACATTTTTTTATCATTATTTGAATGTTTGCTTTAACTGGCCAATTTCAAAAGGCATTTAGAAAATTAACGAATTTAAACATAGAAAGGCATCTTATTATGTTTGTGACTTATTTTTCAAGAATATCTCATAGCTGCTGTAGGTTGTATGAGCAAAAACCAAGAAGTTAGAATAAATGTAGCTCACATAATTATTTGTTCTCTTCTAACTCATTTAAATCTGGTAAAGATCAGTTCATTAATTCAGTTATGTTATCAATTGTCAAAAGTGGTTTTCTTTATTGGTCGTATTGAAGTCTCTTCTTCTAAGCGTGGAAGAGACTTAGGTGCCAAACTGAGTCAGACTTACATCAGAAAACGGTCTACATATCCGTAGTTTACCCGCCTTTTGAACCCAACACCAGGCCAGCTGAATATTTCAAAGTGGCATCACAATTGTAGATGCAATATATCAAATAATTTGTTTTCATATTAATACTTTATAAATAAAATGTCAATTATCAAAGCAGAAACAGTAAGGTAATTATGTAGCAGCAATAATCTCAATACAGTTAACTGAACAGTGTCATTTTAAGCGATCATATCTAAAAAATTAGGGAAATATTTGTTTATTATGGTCTGTTGGAATTGAAAAAAACTATGTTACTGATCAAGGGCTTTAGAGACAGTAATTTTTTGATAGAGACATGAGAAGCTTGAATGCCCACCTACTTAGGGTCGACTCCACAGTGCATTGCAACGCTCGGCTTGTCGGCATGTATTCATTATTGTGCCTTTGGGTATGGTTCATAAGTATTGTACTCTGGCCAGTGGTAGTTTTAACAGCAGTTTGAAGAAGCATTTTATAGACACGGTGAAACTGTTTTCTAATTCTGGTCTAAAGGCTCTTCCTACACTTCGAAGTTTTAAGGTTGTTTATTTCTCTTGTTTGAACGTTGTTTCTGTATCTACGCATTAGATTTATATTTTGTCTCTACTTGGTTCTCTGTTGTGGCCCCAAACTAACGATTCTTCTTATTTCAATCCAGTTTTATTTGTAATCACTTACATACTTTTAAACGTATTTATAAATATTCTTGGATTAATAAGAATAACTTGCCAGGTTTTTAAATACAACAACGGGAACATTATATTTTATAAAGTCGAAACTCGATCTCATATCCAAACCACGCCTCTCTCTCTCTCTCTCTCTCTGAGATAATTTTTTTAAACTTATTAGCCGTTGCGTATAAGCACTTATACTGAAAAATATTCTGGTACTTGTAATAACGCAACTGTAACTACTTCAATGCAATAAATAAAGATAGAGACAGAAAAATTGCTAAAGGAAAAATGCGAATGAATCTTTACATATCAATAAGACAAAATTAAACTATTGTAAACTCTGGAGGATTCTCATTGAAGGTACATGAAACGTTGACAATAATTCACCACTACTGTGTCGACCAGAAGTACATGAGTTCACGGACTATCTTATAGCATCATAAATAATATTATTATATAAGCCCAAAAATGCAAAACTTGAAGAATTAATTTATATTTGTCGTTTCTATACCTCAAAGACTGGCACTAAATCAAAATTTTATACACTGATAATTTATGTTACATAAGCACTGAAATGAAAACTTCAAGAACTATTTAATGTTTGTGGCTTCTATAAGTGATAAACTGCCCTTAAATTTAAAACTTTACGCACACATTAAATTGAAACTGATCATATGCTGTTTAATTCTGTACACTAAATATTATTGTATTATGTAATTACGTCACGAATTTATATTTATATTTAATATTTGGTAATGTTGTTAAAATATTTCAGTAGCCTTTCATAAGCTCCGTGAGTAGGAGAGTTTGACCAAATCGGTTGACCAGGGGACAGGGGACAGGAGCTCGGAGCTAATCATGCTCCGTCAATCCAATCGCCCATCCGTCATATTTGAAGCAAATAACCTTCGATCGTTGACCTTTGAATTTTGCCTTTTTGAACTTTGACCCCAAAAATTACAATTTTTTTTTTAATTTCGAAAAAAATCCAAATAATTTGAAGGAAAAAAAAAATGAAAAAAAAAAAAAAAATACAAAAAATACAAAAAAAGTATCAAATACGAAAATGTATAAAATATTTATTATTAAATTTTCTTTAATATTTAATAATAATAATAACATACATACATTTCCAGAAGTTCGAGCACCACCCCTCACCAATACTAATTCCGCAATCTTGGAATTTTCGTCTGTCATTTTATTTGTCGTTAGTGGAGGCCACCACCTTGGATTTTTCGTCTGTCATTTTTTATGCAAAGCTGCAGGCCGCCATTATTGTTGATTATTTTGTTTATATATTGCTGCAGGCAGCCATTTTTTCGTTTGTCATTTGTTTATGCATTGCTAAAGGCCACCATCTTGGATTTTTCATCTGTTATTTTATACATTACTGAAGGCCGCCATCTTGGTTTTTAGTGTATCATTTATTTATACATTGCTGGAGGCCGCCATCATTCATTTTTCGTATGTCATTTGTCTAAACATTGCTGAGTTTGTCTCTCAGTTTCGTTCGACTGTCATATTGGATTTCATATGTTTTCAACACCTATGTAGTGCTAGTGTATAATAATCGATATTGCCACACGATGGAAGCTATATTTGTAAATTTTTTTTTAAGGTCTAAGTTGCGCTGGTAGCTCCCTCCATGTTGGATTCTATTTTCAACACATAGCTGGCGTTTATTTCTCAATTACGTCACCAGATGAGCTGACCGCACTCATATTTATTGATACAGAAAATTGCATTTATTTCATCGTCCTACATGCATGATGCGGGACTTTAGCTACCTGCAGAATTTAATAAATACATTTGCCTTACTAACATTCTATGGTTGTTAGCTTTATAAAAAGTAATTTTAAATGATATAATTTTTCATATAGTACAATGGTACTTTATACTATACATTTAATTAAATTTGTGTTATTTCTGTACCTTTAAAATTTCCATTTTATTCTGGCAAATTAGATAAACATGAAATAGGACACAATTTTATTCACAGGTATTTTTTATTCAATTAATTTACTACAGTCACTCATACCCACAAAAATTACAATATTCTTCAATAAATATATGCATATCAATGTATGCAAATTTAGTGTAGTTTATAGTATTTTTTGAATCTATCTATTCACACACTTGTGTTGTACTTGTGCGAAAATGTCTCCATATTTATTACAACGACACACTATGCAGGGAGGTTTCTGTAGGTAACCTCACTTTTGAGGACATATATTGAAGTCACAAGAGACCTGCTTGCAGTAAACCTGGTACCGAGGTACTGATAATAAATGCACTTCACCTCTACAGGTATTGGCATGTATAATAAAATGGTCATTAAGTATGATTAGCTTACCGCACGTGCCACACAAATATGACATGCAACAGGAATTTTTTGGGACAATTAAAGCGCTTATGTCGCTATGCCGCCGAGCACAGCTGCTGCTCATGAAGGTATTTTCACAGAAGCGACACCTATAATGTTGAAATGGTTCAGCAGAGGTTGCTGACCATTCATTTGTTCCTGGAACAGAGGCCGATGATCTAGTTGGCGATGCAGTTGTCGCAGCTGAATAACTGGATGACACTTTTGCAGACACTGTGCCAAACATTCCCGAAGACCCTGGAAATTCTGGTAGACACATACAGGTACCTTGGCAGAAGAGGTAGATGATATGACTGATAAGAAAGAAGATAAGACCCAAGAAATTGGTAGTATTAACCAAGAAGGCGATGGTGGCGTTGGTACTATGCCCATAGTAGATGACGTTGGTGCTACTGTAGGCAGCCCATCCGAAAAGGTCGATGGCGATGTTATATAGGCATGCTACTCGAAGAAGTCGTTGGCACTGCTGGTACAACTTCTGAAGAAGTCAATGGCACTGCAGTAGCTACCATTAGCTCTGGAGTGTCCGTAGACATTGCAGAAGCAGAATAAGACTTAGATGCGAAGATGCAGGAGCTAGCTGAGACGATTCACCTGTCACATTAGCCTTTGTCAAGCTAAGTCTCTCAGCTGACCTTCCCACTGTTTATAATATATGCGAGTGCAATCCCTATGACGTCATATTCACTTTCAACCAATCATATTGCACCATTAATACATTAATCGGATACCAACCGGCCAATTACCAAGTTGCCACGTGATAGAAGCTGACCAATGGCATGAAGGCATTGATACATCAGACATAGAAGTCAGTCTGCTGGCGCCAGTCTTTCCATCAAAGTTTCAAAATCAGCTTCGAAATCGCAATTAGCAGTACAATCTTTCGCAATCAGCTCTACACTCTTTCGCAATCACCTCCACAATCGCAATGAGCTCCATAATCATTCGTAATCAGCTCCACAATCCCAATCAGCTCCAAAATATTTCGCTGTATGCTCCACAATCTTTCGCAATCAGCCTCACAATCTTACGTAATCAAGACCACAATCTTTCGCAATCAGCTACACAATCGCCATCAATTCCACAATTTTTCGCAATCAGTTCCATAATCACAATCAGGGGCCAGTCAGTAGGAGTCAGTTTGCAGGAGTTATCTTTTAGGAGTCAGTTTGCAGGAATTATCTTTTAGGAGTCAGTTTGCAGGAGTTATCTTTTAGGAGTCAGTCTGCAGGTGTAATTTTGTAGGAATCAGTTGTCTGCTTTAAGTGTGACCATGAGTTCAAGCTGAGTGAAGATAACACGAGAACGAAATATATTTTTCACATTAAAAAATATTTTTTTCGGTCAGGACAGCGAGGATAAGTTATCATCGAGTGAGTCGATCAGAAGTGTATTTAACTCCTCTGGCAGGATCTTTCCGAGCTATGATAATGTATATTGTTTACGAATTAATGACTTTTTTTCCCATGGCAACTTGTGTGCAATGTTCAGCTTTTTCCTCTATATTGTTCCAAAATTGAAATAGATTTCCCTGTAAGGCGTTAAACATTTAAAAAGTGGATCTTTTAACAGCGAAGAGCCCATATTGTGCCCACAAAGGGACTTAAACCATAAAATTTATAAGTAAAATAATATGGGAGCATTCTAATAAAACCCACATACTCGTGCACTCAGGAAGAAAATATACAGATACTATAATATATAAAATAGGTATAAACATAATTATTTTTTAATAATTATCGTAATATAACATTATTCTTAATTATTCTATTCATAATTTTGTACATGTGAAAATGGAAACAACAATTATTTAATTTATTCTATAAATAATTATCTATACATAAATATGGGAATAAGAAATTATTTTTAATATCAATATTTATGTATATACATGCATACAAGCATATTTAAATAAAACATTATGAAATATAATTTTATATACATTTATATAGAAATAGTAAATTGTTTTATAATTAATTTTATATTTAAATGTATATAATTATGCAAATATTTTAATAATATTTTTGAAAAATTAAACCTGTGTACAATTATGTATAAATACATAAATATAAAACTATTTTAATTGATTTCTGTACATAATTATGTGTATATACATGGGGATAAATATTATTTTAAAATGCAATATATATACCCACATTTACCTACAAGCATAATTAAATATAATATATTGTTATGTAAGTATAATTAAAAATACATAAATATAGTAAAAAAAAATTTGAAATTAAATTTCCACATTACTATTTACAGTTATGTAAACATCTAAATAAAAATATTTCTAAGTAAAATTTTTACACAATTATTTATATATAAATATGGGAAAATAAATATGAAACTATAAACTTATTTTAAATTTATTTAATTCATGGATATGTATAGGCATATACAATAGAAAATGAAAAATTATTTTAAATTAAGTTTTTACATAATGGTTAATAGTTATCTATATAAATTAGTTAGTATAAAATGAATTTTAATTAGTTTTATACATTATTATGTTTACATAAGTATGGGATTAAAAATTATTTAAAATGTTTATACTTTTGTACATATGCCAAAAAAATATTGAAACAAAATATTGTTATGTAAGTATCGGGGTGTTTTTTCTTCTTGGGAGAACGAGTATGTGTTTTCTCAGAGTGTTCCCATATTTTTTATGTATAAATTTTATGGTGGATGTCCCTGTGGGCACAAGCTAACCTCTTGACTGATAAAAAAACTTACATTTTTTAGTTTTGCTTCTTACACCAAAATCAATTTTGTAACAGTCTACAGGAGAAAAAACCTTGCACACATGTTGACATTAGGAAAAAAAACCTTTAATTCGTAAAATCGTACATTATGGTTAGCTTGGGAAAGACCTTACCAGACGAGTTGAGTAAACGTCTGACCGACTCGCGAGCCACTAAATTACTATGGCAGCCCTGACCAAAATTATGTATGTTTTTAATGTGATAATATATTTCATCCTCGTGTTACCTCCACTCAGCTTGAACTCAATGGCCAAACTTAACGCAGACAATTGACTCATACTGACAGACCTCTGCGGACTGACTCCTACAGACTGAATCCTACAGACTAAGTCCTACAGACTGACACCTGATTGAGATTGTGGATCTGATTGCGGAAGATTATGTAGCTTATTGCGAAGTATTTTTGTGTTGATTGACATTATAAAGCTAATTGTGATTGTGAAGCTGATTAAAAAAGATTGTGGAGTTGATTGCTAAATATTGTGGAGCTTACTATGAAAGATTTTAGAGATTGTAGAGTTGATTGCGAAAGAATGTGGAGCTGGTTGTGATTGAAGAGCTCACTGTAAGATTGTGGAGCTGATTACGAATGATTATGGAGTTTATATTACCGACATCTTGGGTCTTAGCTTCTTCCTCTTCATTCATATCATCTACCTCTTCAGCTAAGAAAGGCCCCCCTATGTTTCTATCTGAATTTTCAGTGCTTTCAGGAATGTTTGGCACAGTGCCTGAAGAAGGGCTATCCAGTTCATCAGTTGCGACAACTGCATCGCCAACTCGGCTATTAGCCTCTGTTCCAACGACAACAGAATGGTCAACAACCTCTACTGAACGATTCCGACATAGGTATCGCTTCTGTGAAAAGACCTTCACGAGCAGCAGCCATGCTCGCCAACATGAACACTTTAATTGTGCCAAAAATCCCTGTTGCATGTTACATTTGTGTGACAGGTGCGGTAAGTAGATCAGCCGTAACTAAGATTTTCTTAGGGACCTAAAGACCTGTAAAGTTGAAGTGCATTTATCATCATTACCTCGGCACCATGTATACTGCAAGCAGGTCTCTTGTGACTTTGATACACGTCCTGAAAAGTGTAGTTACCTATATAACCCGCCCTGCACAGTGAGTGGGTGTAATAAATTTCACGGCAGTAGTAGAGAATAGTTCCTTCCAGCACACAGGCTGTAGTGTGAGAATCTGAGGATCGAAATGTTAGCAGATTTTGGCACATCAGGCTGGTGTCTTGGCGATTTTTCCCCCTTTTTCTCCTCAAAATTGCACGTTTTACTCCATAAAAGCCTTAAAATCACCATTTTTTCCTTAAAAATTTCCGGGTTTTCTAAAAAATGTTCCGATTTCCCTTTAAACAATGCCATGTAATATAATATACAGTAGGGAGTCCCATTGCTGCAAAAACCAGCCAATGCTGGTGATTTACGGGGCTTGTTATATTCCTTCTAGAACAAAACAATGCAGTATCTGAGATATCGATAAACTAAAATTAATTTAATAATTATTTTATAAAATTAAATACATTTCTTATAAATAAAAAATTTAAATACGTGCGTATTAAGTGCTATGTATCACCGGACTCGTCTTTTCAATGGCGCATATGATCGTGATATCATACGACCATTCTGTTAGGTTTTCATGCTCTATCATTTCATGTTGTCTCTCTATCTCTCATTCCATCTCGTTCTCTCTTGTCTCTCTCTCTCATTTCATTTCTTTAACTCTTTCCTTTCTTTTTGTCTCTTTCTCTCATCCCATCTCTTTCTTTATTTTATTTATCTATCTCTCCCTCTCTCAAGTATGTCATTCCATCTCTTTCTCTCTTGTCTCTTTATCATTCCATAGAATTTCTCAGAGTCTCCCATTTTTTGTTGTTTCGTTCACTTTTATTCTCTTATGTCTCTCACATACGCTTTCTCGCTTTTTACTCTATCATTTCATATATTTCCTTTCTCTCTTGTCTCTATCATTCCACAGGTTTTCTCAGAGCCCTCCCATAGTTCGTTCTTTCGTTCTCTCTCTTTCATTCCGTCTTGGCATTTTCTTTCCTTTCTCTCTCGTTTCTCACAATCATTCGACCAATTATTCATACTTTTTGGAGTAGTCGAATTTGCTCCAATCCACCATCTACATAGTTCCTTCATCCATCGTGTGCTAGAGTGCTCGAATCTCCAGAGTGCATGTTTATTTAAGAATTTAAATATGTAATTTTCCATCCATTAGAAGGCAAAAAAAATATATTGCAAAGTACATTCCAGGCAGCACTTTGTAAAAACGATTCGAATTTTATAACTTTATTTTTTGAGAATAATTATATTTTCAATATTTAACATAATACGATTTGTTTTATTTTTAATGTTATACGAAAATTAAGTTAACTAGCTTTGTAATCATACACATACCAACAGGTCTGCCAGAGCAGACGTGCCAGCTGTGACATGTGCGTGCAATGATGTAGGTCAGCACAGGGAAAGGAAGGGAGGAAATTGTCTGCTAGGCACTCGGCTGGCCTGACTTGTCAATCAGGCATATATGAAGTGATACATTTATAAATAAGTATAGCATCATTTGAAAAATTACTTTAAAAATACAGTAGAATGAATTTGTATTTTCAAAATTGGTTTAAAAATTTTAATTACATAAATTTCATGCTTTCATATGACAACTGGTAAAATTTAAAACGAAAAAATTTTGATGCTAGGACAGCAATTGAACTCAGGATCTTTGTGTTATAAGTTGGGCATGCTTGCCACTCAGCAACAGAACCCACAGTATCTAGTAGTGCCTTAATGTTGTATACTCATCCAAGCGAAATTGGCGAATTCCCTCGTGTAATTACAGGCATATTCTTAATGTTTTGTTTTATTTTTTCAATCAATTCACATAATATATGCCATATTATGGCTTAAGAATACTATATCTTCCAATTTATTTTATTTAATGGCAAGCGATGTACTGTATTATAATCATTTCGTTATTTTCAGTCGGAGTCTGATTCATATGTGCCTATGCGCATATCTAATAACTTTTTTATGTATTATGTTTAATTAGTTATGTAGAAGTTGGACTCGTAAGCAAGTGCATATTTATAGTCACAGGAGAATATATATTGCGAAATCTTAGGAGGCAGTGTCACTAAACTCAGTATGCGAGTAACATTTCTAGCTCCAGGAATTTATGATTAAGCTGTTTATAACAAAAGTAATTAACTTAAAAAAATTGCTTGTTTTAACTATATCTGTTTATAACGGACTGGTTACGATACAGGATTAAAATAAGACCATAAAAATATTCAAGCATTTTTGTTTTTCAAATTTTATTATACTATGTTACTACAAAAACACAAAAAAATATTCGTGTTTGTCTACAAAATTATACAAAGCTCAGTTCTTCGTTAAACGTGAAACCAACTATTATGGCACTACTAAACTTTGTGTCGTCGTGCAGTAAGCTTGAAGGCAAAGTCCTTGCAGCAAAAGCGACACCGATTAGCTACTGAAAACTCTGCAGATGATAAACTAGTGGTCCAGATGGTTCGGCTGTCGTCATGTCGGAAGCAGCAGGAACTAGGAAAGAAGTTGTCAGTAACACCGATGATGAAAAATGCAGCAACCCAGATATAAACTTCTCAGCACTGTAGGTCCCTTAGAGACGTAACCATCATCAATCCATAGGCATCTTGCTTACCTAGGCACCTTGCATATACAGTATACACTTTGTGATATCATGAACTTTGGATATTTTCCTCTGTTAATAGTTCACATCGAATACAAAGATATCAATATATTGCCTACCTACAGGTTATTTTCGAAGATAGCGAATACGAATTGATAGGTGTAGCATCTGATTCACCAGTCGAAGCTGCACTAGGCCCAATTTTCGCTGTAAACTGTACAGAGGAATGATGATATGCTCGTTCAAAATCGGTAGATGATATATCACTTCTTGTTTGTTTTAAATGTCTATTTAAACTGTCGATGTGTAGAAACCGTTTAAAGCACTTCTCACGCCAATATAACATGTGGGCGGCACTCCTTACGCATGCATTCTTTTCATGCCTCCGTGCTTCATTGACGTTTACGAAAGTCTTACCACAGTAGCTGCATGGAAGTCTCACGGAAAGCAACGAACTGCCGATATCATTCACAGCTAAAGTTTCTGCTTCGACGATTTTCCAGTGCTTGTCGCGTCAGTTACCATCTCAGTACAGCTCTGATGAAATGTTGTGTGATAACACTTAGCAGGAAGAGAAAGTAGACCGTTACCGGTTTCCAGATATCTTTTTAGGTTGTCACTTCGCCATCCAAACTGCGATATGCATTTTTCTTATTTACATGTAGCGTGCTCCACATTCTGAATACAGTTGACCTCATGTCTCAGAGCATTGCAAATGTAGGAAAATATTTTGTTACAGTAGCAACAACGAAGCCTTGGAGAAGTCGATGGCGATGCTGCTGCCGCAGGTGTCCCATCCATAAAAGTCGATAGCACTGTGCTAACATCAGGCATTGATGAACTTGCAACCTTTGGCTCCATACTATATTCCAGTTGCTTACACGAGCTAAGACAAAGTGTGACTGTCACTGTTAAACTAAGCTTCCTAACTGGAACCTGGCTGCTTATACTCACAAGCAGGCACCATAACACCTACCATAACTCAAGTTTACACAAACTATAGATTTCAGTCCACCAAAAACCAAACATCCCTGCCATATGATTTATCAATCAACACCAGACTTACATAGTCCAGCAAAAGGGTTTTCTTTTTAAGTTTAAAATTTTAAGTGTGTGTATGTATAAATATTTATATCAAAATACATAATATATATTTTTACTATCACAGACTTATTTTCAGAATTTTTTTATTTATTATTCTGAATAAACTGATGTAATGTTTAAGTATTTTCTTTACATGTAGGCACTTTGGTACTCACATTGACCTTACCAAAAATTTACTTATTGCTCATACTTTCCGCTCTACTGGTCGACACCAGGCAAATATATACTAGTCACTATACCACCATACCTACCATTATAACCTACGTCATATCAGACCACTCAACATGCCACCTCCCATAACGAAAGAAAAACTCAATTCAATCATACCACCCAATAAATCAAGCGTAATATCCACCATTGATTCAAGTGTACCAAGCACAGCTGAGGCCTGCCCATAACCTAAAACCCATTTCACTTGTTCTACTAACCAACACCATAGCCACTAAATGACTCAAAAGGACTCAAAAAGACTCAAAAATGCCCCAAAAATAACTCGCTCCATATATCCATAGCTCCATAGTTCCATCGCTCCATAGATCCATAGCTCCTAACATCCATACCATCTGATCTACCAACCCTTATCAGACTAAAACCTACTCAACGAGACATATAAACTGTCCATGCCATTCAACGCACACCAACAATCGCAAGACGGATATTCTGGAAAATATACCACCCAACATACCATCCATAATAATACAAGTGTACCAAGCAAATTAATAGTCCAGACCAAACCACAATGCAAACAGTCCTACTATCTGCCAAACCAACATTACTGACTGATACCAGGCCAACCAATATGACATGAACTGTAACCAAATAAAATCTCAATCCAACCATACCACACATTATAACTCTAGCATGCATCAACCATTAGTCCACACAGACCATACAAGGCAAACAAACAACCCATACCAGTGACACAATCAACTTCTTCTCATACCATACATCAAACCGACTGACACCAGTCAGAATACACTGAAGACCCATACCAACCGGTTTTAACTCAAGCATGCCTCAGAATTACAGAATTCACCGACACATTCATACTGTCCACACCATACGAAACACATCAATAATCACAAGACATATATATTGGAAAACATATCACCCAACATACCATCCATGTTAATCCAAGCCTACCAAAAAAATTTCCTGCCACCCAAACTATCTGCTCTACCAACTGTCATCAGACAAAATATACACATAGTTTACTAGAATTCCAGCACACCTCTGCCAATACTGACCTTACAAAAATAGTCACAAGTCCAACAAGTTTATCATACCATCAGACACCAACCAAATATCATACCACCCATCAAATAAACCACCCTAATTATATCAACCATCCATAACAATAAAAATTCTGACCACCATACCTCAGACATGCGAAAAAAGAGAAATCCTCCAAAACAGTGGTACTGGTACTATAGCAACCATAAGCCAAGCATAATTCAGTCATACCACATAGATCACATTATAGTTATACAATGCAGCATGAAAACTACTCATTTTGTACCACACCTACGCCATCTTTTGACCTCACCAAACAAAACATAGAGGGCGACAACCTTCAGTATACCAGACATTTGTATAAATCACTATCTCAACAAATAAACCAGTTAGTTATGCCAGCCATCCAGACTAATATATGCTCTTAAGAAAACTACCAGGTAACATACATACATATCAACTACCACTCCTTAGACAAACTGGTCAATCATAACAGTCAACTATATTGTTTACCATTTCACCTCATCTAACTTCACCAGATACACATATAAAATAGCCATATCAGCAGCCGATCAGGTCATACCAATCAACATAATAGCTATACCAACTATACAAGAAACTAACTGTACAACCAAGTCATACTGATGGGTTATACCATCTAGATGTACCAGCTATAAATAAATCAAACCATGCAGGCAGCCCACATGGGCAGACAATACCATCACGTTACTCCATCTATTTAAGTCCTTCTAAGAGGCCATAACAACCAAAAACTTACTAATCAGACATACTAACAAAACATTTTACCAAAACAAGCTACCTATAACAACCATGCAGAGATGTCATACAGTACAAACATTCTAAAACACCTCTAACAAATATGAGCCTACGTACAATTCATATTATTATCAGACAGACCCACATAATATTAAAGTCATACATTTCGACTTTATATAATAACCATCACACCTGTCATCATACCTCCTGCCCTCCAGTTTAACAGCCGTGATATAGGCATGTCATTCTCAGAGACGAAGTTATTTCATCAAAGTAAACTCCCTTTTACAATCAACCCAAAATACTACAATATCCCAATCACACATTTCAGACATAGCTACTACTATACTGATATGCTATACAAGCAAGGCACACCAGCAAACCAGTCAACCCATGAATAAACCCAGGTCATTATACAGAATAATTTAAAAAGCAAGAGAGATCGCACTCACATCTATAGAAAATCTCTCGAGAGGTTAGATCTCTCGAATGGTTGACGCAAGTACGGCCGACCAACTTGCAAAGGAGATGAAGGCGAAGAGTTGAAGAGGGCGAGACTAGTTCAAACATTGCCGCTAAGGGAGGTTCGTGTTAACGACAAGACATTTGTTCCCCATCACTCAACCAGATCACATTTACCTAATATAACATTCTGCGACGGTATTCATACAACCCTTGAGAATAGCAATTTTACCATTCGCTACAGAACATATCTACTAAGTTATCGCATTATATAAAACATACATAGATCTCGTCCATCACACACAACCCTACGCAAATGTATCATCAGACGAATGACTGTCACTGATCGTTTTGTCAACGACTCATGCGAACCAACGTTTCTAGGGTAAAAAGTGAATATCCGTTCTTATCCACACACACACACTCTCACACACAAACTGAATGTATAAAAACATAGAACTTCATTGCTTGCTACCAGTCAGGGTTACCTAAACACATCAACTGTTTATACCTTTCTTGATCGTAGTAACATGTGAGGGAAGAATATATCAGTAGTGCAATTATGGCGAGTCAGGCATAATGTATTTTAAATGGCAGTCGCAGCGGCTTGTGCGCCTGGGCGGCTGGGAGACTTGGGCTTGTCTCGTACGAGCTCGGCTGCCTTCGGCATTCTTCGGCTCGTATTTGTCGAACGTATCCGAAGATGCTCGACGGTTACGTCCACCAATTTTCTTAAATCACGTATGCTTGTTTCTGGAAACCGTATTTGTTTTATAGGCACAGGGTATGTCAAACCGTAAATATGTTGTACTGTTTTTTTATGTGCTGAGTGTGTGAGTGTCCTAAGTGCCTCTTAGATTTTCTGAGTGTCTGAAAACAAACAATTAAATTACAACCACAACACACCGCAAGGGTATTGTCACTCCAAATCTCATTTAAGGTGAACGGGTTTTTCTGTCAGTGGTCACAGTATGTATGTGTATACGTGACGTGGTCACGTGACATTTCTCGTTCGTGATTGGCTGTTGGTCACAGTATGTATGTATTACATTTTAAGTGAATCACATGGTGGTCACGTGAAAATGCTCGCCCGTGATTGGCTGTTGGTCACAGTATGTATGTGTATACAATTTTAAGTGTGTCACGTGGTCACGTGTGCTTGCTCGTTCGTTGTATATCATTTTAAGTGCGTCACATGGTTTTCACGTGTCCTAGCTCGTTCATTGTATATAATTTTAAGTGTGTCACATGGTGGTTACATGACATTGCTCGTTCGTGAAACCAGACCCAATATACTAATAACGACCAAATGCACCAGTATGTTAAAATCATGGTATGGATCAGCGTTTTTATAGGCTTAATTAGTGTTAGATTTAAATGCCTGTACTACCAGGTCCCCGAAGACTTGGAATGTACTAGGGCAGCTAGGGCGACAATCATTCGTGCTCTTCTCAGTAGCCAATTCACCTAATCCACCACAATGCACCCAAACCCCCATCAATCCACCACCAATCCACCCAATCCACCACCAATCCACAACCAATTCACCACAATACACCCAAACTACCGCCAATCTAGCACTAATCCATTACCAATCTGCCACCAATCCACCTCCAATCCACCCAATCCACAACTAATCCACCACCATCCTTCGACAAGCTTTAGCAATCCATGGGCTTGTCGGCTGCCTCTACTCATACGTATAAGAAAAACAACGATTCACCTAATGTCTCCAAAATTTGTATATCTCAGCAGAATTAATGTTTGTGTATGAAATCAGCTATCCGGGAATTTTTATACTAAAGTATTTATTATCATTCTACTTAAAGATCTTAATGTTTATAAGCGAGTGCTCATAGCCCCACTTTAATGTTGTGAGGGATAAAAGTATACGACAAACAAAACAAACACAGAAAACCAAAATGTATAATAATAATAATTTATTATAATTTTCTAATTACAATTTCAGAAGAAAGCACGTCATCACATCATCTTATATAACTCCGAAACTTAAGTGCTTTTATGATCGAAACCACCTCTTTCATGGCCGAGTAATCCCCACGTTGTTGCATATCAAGCAAATATTTAAGTCTGTCTACAAGTTTATTGAGATCTTCGGTAAACATATCGTCAATATACTCGGTGTCTTCTGCCTTCTTCACATTCTTCACATTACTTGTTGAAGGAAACTCGTTGGGGAAATGGGTGGGGCCGTCGAGGGAATGATCATCGTCTTCAACACTATCACTGTCGTCTTAGTCACCATCAATGCTGTCTTTATGATCGGTTTCACTTCCTGTTTCATCATAAATACCAAGTTAATTTTCTTTGTAGCAAGAATTCTATGTTCAGAAGTATTTAGAACTCGTAGTCATTTATTTTGAAGTTCATCGACTTCATGCGTACGTCTTGCGTTCCGCACAAACCGACTCATTCATTCCGTCTTTAGCATTAACTGTCTTGCCATAATCGTCTGCGGAAACAATACCCGTTGAAGTAGCAGAAGATATTGTCTGCAACACTCAGACGATCCCTTGCAGATCTTACTATCTTCCTTCATTGTATCATCTTGCAAACGCTGCATGCGACCATTGTCGTAATGATTCATCGCGCGAAAAGGTCTTTTCGTACAAGCAGTTCTCTCATGTCGTCAAGAATTTTGACCATAGGTGAACACTCGATCGCAGAATCGACACTGGAGACAACCAGTTAGCGATGGTGCAGGTCGCAGTTCCATGCTAGTTGAGGTCAAAGGCAGGCCTTCGTTTTCGTTATTCATTTTCGTGGTATGACGTGAGAGCACTTCCAAAAATAAATGTTAACTTCTCAATGTCTGAACATGAACTAAGTTATCTGCATACGTCCACGCTGTATAAATACTTTCTCCTATCACTGAACAAAATAACGAGATTTTTCTAAGTCCGAGAGAAAATTAATGTATTTTTTTGGTTGCGGACTTTGAACTCGGCTCCCTCCGACATGCGTCAGCTGTGTAAATTCCTTAAAACTTTGTATCAGTTGCGCATGAATATTGCGAAAAATTACCGCATTTTTCTCTTAGTCAGATATAAAATTAACATATTTTATAATTTCGGGACTCGAACCCACTGTCCTAAGGCATGCCTAACCGATAGGTATTGCATAAATCTTTATATCAGGTACGTATAAGCACGTAAACAGACAGGAAATTGCATGCAGAGTTCGTTAAAATTGATCCCAAACTCAGGCCGGTATTCGAACTGTGCAAAATTCATCTCATATGATATCTATTCTTCGTCCAATATGTCTGTAATAGTTTCATACACAATGAATTCATATGGGACTTATTCCAGCATTTTTTACTAAAGTGTCTCTTACGTGGTTCTTACATGTAGACAAGTACACTTATCGAGGCTTTTAATAACTTTGATGTTTATAGCATACAAATTCATTTTTAAATTGATAACTGGACAGATAATTCTATGAATAATCAGAGAGTTATTAAACATAGAAAATCAAAGGAAAACAAATCAAGTATCTTTACTTTAATGCAATGAAGTGCATTTAACATGAACCATGATCACGTTACTATCTGAAAAGAGTGAAAATTCCAAATTATATTGTACGTTTGAATAAACGTTAATTGTAGAATTTTATGACATTTTAGCTTTTATTCACAGCCAACACCAGCCTGCACATTGGTTACCATATGACTGCCAATAATTGGATTTATAGGGATTGGTGTCTAAAATTGATTTATTTGCCTGGGAAAGAGCGCATCTTAGGTGTGTAGATAGCGGAAATCACTGCAAATTCGTCGAAGTCGTGAAGTCGACCTTCTCGGGTGCAGAATGCAGGAACAGCTCGCCCGCTCCTCCTTGGCTGCACATCCCCTGGTGGACCTCAAGAATCTCATCCCCTGAGGGCCGGAACAACCGAAGTGGGCGTAGAACCGGATCTCGCCTGGATTCGCAGCTAGTAGACTTCTTCTCGATGATAGGACTCTCCAAGTGCTGAGTACCGCGTTGTCCCTGTTTCGAAGTTGGTCCTCCGAAGTCCTGCTCTGCCGGATCAACCTTCAGTATCGGTTCATCATATAGGTTGAAATAATTATTCTTTTAACAATTATGGCTTAGCATTTCACTAAGTGCAGGTAGTAATCTTAATTTCCATCATAAATGTTTATCTTTTATGAATAAAAAACAGAATTTAACTTCAATACTCGGGACTGTCATTATTTCCGTGCTGGTCCCTGGCTGATTCCTTTTTAGACTGAATAAGTTTTGTTCTAAAACGCTATTGTTCGAAAATCAATAAATTATCATAGGCCGGCTGGTGTGACCTGATTCTTTTTAAAAACAAATGTAGTGCTAGTTACATAGACATTTTTGCATGCAAGGAAACCACAGATAATAATTAAACTTACACAGTAGAAACACAACTGTCATACTAGATAATTATGTACATCCCACATTGAACATACGTAAAAAATATTATACATAACATTACAGTTTTTGAATTTAAATCAAATTAGAGACATAGGATAATAATTATCCTTACTACTATATAAATGCGAAACTGTGTTTTGGTGTTTGTTTGTTTGTCCTTCCTTTACGTCAAAACGGAATGAAGGATTGACTTGATTTTTTGCACAGACATACTCGGAGGGCTGGAGAGTGACACAGGCAACTTTCTACATCAGAACAAATTCCAATCTTTAAAAAAATTTTAATTTTACTGCATACAAAAAGTATTGTTAAAAAAAGTAAAGTCATTTCTCCTTTCTTTTTTGTCTGTGGGCTGTCTTCAATTCCTTCCCAATAGCCATAGTAGCTCAGTGGCTATGGCGCCTGATAGTGGGGCCGCAGTATATCAGTGGGTAGAGAACCCTCTAGTGGTGCCGCAGTAGCCCAGTGGTTAGAGAACCCGATAGTGGGGTCGCAGTAGCCTACTGGGTAGAGTACCCGATTATGGGCCTGCAGTAGCCCAGTGGGTAGTGTACCCGATAGTGGTGAGACAGTATCTTAGTGGGTAGAGAACCCGATAGTGGGGCTGCAGTAGCTCAGTGGGTAAAGAACCCGATAGTAGGGCTACAGTATCAGCTCAATAGGTAGATAACTCAATGGGGAGGCCGCAATAGTTAAGTGGTTAGAGAACAAAATAGTTATTTCAAGTCCTAAATTTCATGCGAGCGAAGCCACGGGTAAAATCTAGTATAGTAATAAGTAGTGAAGTGTTGCAATATATCCCTTGACACCCACTTAAGAGGAAATGTGGTACATACGTTTTCGTCTTATAGTTTCGTAAGGAAATACCTGCCGCAGTTTGTCAGTGTTGTTCGGGAATTACTTCGTATATAACTCTTATTTTTTCTCCTACGACATTATTCGCCTAATCTAAGTGGTTGATTTTAGCAATATTAGGCTTAGTGTTGTTTCTTTTGTGACGGTATAACAAATCACTATTCTAATTCTGTTAACGGAAATTGATACGTTTTATCATTTTCCTAAATATTACTTCAATCTGCGTCAGCACCTTATTGTCCTGTACGATATCACAGCAGTAGTTTAAGGTGGCGGCAGCTACTCTTCGTTGGTAAATTTATGCCAAATTGTTATTTGAAAATAATTTTATGAATGTTCAAGTGCTGCGCAAAATATTCGTACGATACCTTCGCTATCTGCGTTGCATTTTCCAAAACAGTAGTACAGCAGTCTATAGCGTCCACACGAGGTGTTTTCAGATATAAGCGAGACTAGAAATTATCTCATCCACATCACTTAAAACGCTTCCAACATGTAGCGATACTCGCCCAACATTAGTTCTCACTTAAGGCGTTAGTGATGAAAACAAGGAAAATTCTTTAACGCCCTCAACGCTGTGTTACCGAAGTCTCTTAGTGAAAAAATAATCCTTTTGTTTGAAAGTATTTCCGTAAAAGAATACACGTTGAGGTATGTATCTTTTTTGGTCTTGTAGCTATCTGTCTACTAGTAATGATAGAAGATTCACATTATTTGCCTTATAGTCAAGCATTTAAAGATACATAAAATATTTCTTAGATTCTCGAGTATAAAGCTATTCTCATAATATGGTATACATTGCTTAGTAAACCAGGATCTAATTGACCTATCATTATACTTGTGTAGAATGTGGTTCTGGCAGATTTTCTGTTTAGGCGTATTGCCCTTTTCTATCTACAGGTTGTTTTACAGTGTAATTGGTGGTTTTGTGCATCATTTTACACTATAGTCCATTCACGGTTACTTCCAACTTTTCTGAAGCCATGCTATAGTTCTACATACACATTTTTTACTATATTCCTCAGCCTCATACAAAGCTTAACCGAGCCTAGAAAATGACACCAAAGGGACAGTGCATTAGGTGTACCGTATTCGTGCTCATTGCGTGTAATAATATTTTGAATAAGAACTATTTCGTACTGGGTATTACCAAAATACCGATTTTCTCCCTGTTTTATTAATATTAATCAAAAATTTTAAATATAGAAATGTATAAATGACATATAAGCTAAAGTAAAATTTAATGAATTTAAGTCGTATTGATGTTGACAGAAATATAAAACGTTGTGATATATGATATATTTAGGGAACAACTAAGCACGTCATACATGGGGTGATTTTTCAAAGGTTTAATTCAAAAAGTGTGAAGAATCCGCGAGTAGAATATGTTTAACATTTTATCGAGATTTATAAATATGAGTACAGGATTCGTGTTCATGCGAATAGTCAGTAAATAAAGTGCGATACAAATATTTGTTCTGAGTGTATTAGTTTTATTCATTGAGTTAAGTTACTCGATAATATAATAGGCAATTAAATGTAATTACATACAGCACCTCCTGCAATATCAATTGCCAATAATTCAAAAAGGATTTTGTTTCCAGGCATTTTCATTAGGTAGGTTTCCTATTACTAATCATGAATGCCAATGTGCAAATATTGTGTAATGCTGAAAATCTGGTACAAATTTCATCACCTATAATGATGTGCAATATTTAATAGGAGACCATGACCTCTTGCGGGCAGACGGGCACTGTGTAATCAACACAGTTCCCTATGCTATAGGCTGTCCAATGTTAATGTAACAATTTTCAGACCTCTGCTTACGATCTATATTTCCTTTTGATTCTGTGTCCTTATGTCGTATATTAACATTAACAAGAGCAGGGGCCACGCGGGCTGAGCAATTAGCAGGCTCGCCTCCTACCAAGGCGAACCGGGTTCGATCCCCGGCCGGATCATCGGATTTTCGCAAATGCGTATCGTGCCGGACGATGCCGTTGGTCGAGGGTTTTCTCGGGATCTCCCATTTCCCCGCGCCCCCTCATTCCGGTGCAGCTGCATACTCACTTCAATCACTCTCATCGGCTCTCAAGGCCTCGCTGTTAAGAGCCGCCCTAATCTCTACACTCATTTACATGAGATTTACTACTTCATTCACGTGCTATCCAAGACAAACCGTGGAATTGTTTGGAATGTGACTGTGTCAATAATATGAGTATCCATTCGGTAATGAGACTTTAGTAGCCAAAAATCAAAATATAATACTTTCAAACCAACGTCAAGTGTTAAGGACAACTTTTGTTAATACGCTGCCAAATTTAAACAGGAGGGTGCATGACAATGTGTACTGTAGCGTACATGAATAGTGATATTTTCCGAGGGCTTGTTTCAATAGTGGTGACATCGGCGCGAACAGCCTGTAGGTTTAGAGAGATCACTGTAGTGTTGTCCTTGCGACATTTCTGCATGGTACAGGCAGTTCACTACAGCAGAGCCCTGCCATTTGTACGGCGCCTTGCAAGTGCATGCGGAGGCAGACGACAGACTGCACGGCGTCGACGCCACTGTGCAGCGACTGTTCGGCAGATGGACGTCCCAGCCCGGCGTCCCGGTCATCACCGTTCACAGGAACTACAACGGTGGTAGCGCCATCGTCTCCCAGGTGACCGTTCATTTCTCATATTTACCTAAGTTCTGAGGAACACGCTCTAAAATAACTAGTGAGGGAGTGGGGTAAATTGTACAACTATATGAACTTTTTGACGCAGATATGCTTACGGTTTTGTGGGCTGTAAATCAGAAATTGTTCCACGTGGCTGCACTTTAAGTCGACAAATCGCTTGTTTCGTCATCAAAACCAAATATCTGTACGTTTTGTGTTCGGCTGTATTCAAAGAAATCGTTTATAGCCACAGCACAGTGGCACGTTTTACAACTCAGTAACCAACAGGAAAGCTCGTATAATCACAGCGCCTCACGGTGTACAGCTCCAGCCAAAACCAACGTTCCTTTGCTTAATGTACAGTACACACTTGTATACGTTAGATCTCAATGGGTTAATTAAACCACCTATACATTTCTGACAACCAGCGTCATTAATCTGTGTCGCCTGGATCCCTGGGCCGCAAAAACTTCAATTCACAAGACTAATGGGTCCGTAGTCCGATTGTCGCGAACACATCTACCAGCTCCTTCATCCTCGAGAGTAACTTAATTTATTACGCAAAACAACAACGCTGGGGGAATATAATTATTTTAATAAAATGTGCTTTTAGTAGCACTAATGTATAACCGTACAGGTGTTGCGTGAATGAAGAAAAGTGAAATTTTTGTATGATCCATATTTATAATTGACCTTTAAAGAAACGATTATTTGATATATGTATAATCATATTTTTGAAATCGAAATACACTTTTCTTAATTAATACATAGGTCTATCTACAAACTACAAAATATCAGAACATGTAGTCCTGATAGCCAAAGAGATTTATGAAAGAGTTTCGATCCAATCCGGCTTTATAATGTGCATTTTAAGTCAAAGCCAAGTAGAAAATATCAAGCTGTTAGCAGTTGGCCAACTGTTGGCAGTGGTGGCAAACGTTTTTATTTATGACTGTCACGAATTCTTATATGTTTGACAATTAGGTCATATAGTGAAAATTGGCATTACCTATTTTTAAATAAACGTAGTATGGGCCACTGCTCTTACAAGGATATAATCCAACAGAAGCCCTACAAGCAGACGATAAACGAAATGCTTTTACTTACTGTTAGAAAAATATAAGCAACAAGCTAGAGGTCCATTTATGGTATACCAACTGTTGTTTACTGCTGGGAAGATACAAGCAGCAAACACGTGAGTCCCCCAAACAGTGCCAACTGTTACTTACTGATGCTGATGTATAAGTAACATGCTATAAATTGCAACATATGGCTTACTAACTGTTGTTTACTGCTACATAATAGCAGCATACTAAACGGTCTTTTGTGGTATACTAGCTGTTGCTTATTACTGAAGAAATATTATCAAAAAGCTTATGTGCCATTTATAGCATGCCAACTGTTACTTCTGGGGAAATATTACTTTTGATTCAATGTGTCATTTATGGTATGCGGACGTTATGTTGCTGTGAAATAGCAAACAGCATTACTAAATTCACTTCATTAATTTATTTCATGCATTTATGAAGTAAAATCATCATGTGACAGTCCTTTAAAAATAGATAATAGACTTTAAACCAGCAAAGCATAACACATAATATTTTATTATGTACTAGCGGTACCCGCGACTTCGTTCGCGTGGACTTTAGGATTTGTTTACTTATTTTAAAAATAGAAATAGAAAATTGAAAAAAGGTGTGAATTTTTTAAATCGAAATTTATACATAAATAATTGCTATAATAAAATTTTAAAGTAAATTTTAAAGTTTTAAATATTAATAAAATAGAATTTACAAATGTCTTTTTATGTTTAGTTGGAAAATAATGACTGTAAATAACATAATTTCAATTGATATATATCTTTATATTATATATATAAATATATTCAAGACAATAAAATATATTTAATTTGTTCCAAGTAATTATTTACTTTTTGATTTATTTATTATTGTCTAACTTACAAGTATTTTTTGGCTTCGTAGAAATATTGTAATTTTAATCTGAATTATATGAATGCCTCTTTATAAATTGTATTTTGCGTTCTGATATTTTCAGCTCAAATTACTACTTTTGTAGAATTACTAGCACGCGAGCAAACTACGTATATCTGCCCGTGTGAAAAACAACTCTGGCTCTGTCAACACCTGTTACCACGTGTCCCTATAGTTTGACCTTGTGATTAATTTATTGTCATTGCGAAACATTTACTAATGGGGAACTGAAGTCTTCCTGATTGGAAAGTTAGTTATTTGGGATGATAGGCATCCGTGGTATAAACACTTTGTCATCTTTACCACAGCCGGTAAAATTTTTAGCTTCGATGACTTTTTTTGGAATGCAACTACCCTTAACTTAGCTGTTCCCGCGACTTCGTTCACTTGGACGTTAGGATTTTTTTTACGTATTTTTAAAACAGAAACAGAAAATTTAAATAAGGCGTACATTGTGTCAATCGATATTTATACACAATAAGTTTTATAATCAAAATTAAAACATTTCTTAAAGTTTGAAATATTAGTCAAATAGAATTTACACATTAATTTTTTTGTTTGTATATGAATTAATGCAGTGCCTGCGACTTCGTTCACGTGAACTTCAAAATATGGTTATATATTTTTAAAATAGAAATTTCGCTTCCCTTAGGTTTTATGGAGTTGTTAAAATACAGCCCACCATCGCTTAGCTCAGGTTTTATGTTTAAAATAGAAATATCGCTTCATTCAGGATTTATGGAGTTATTAAGGTACAGCCCGCCATCGCTTCGCCCAGGTGTTATGGAGTTATTGAAATACATACCTATATAATTGGTTTGAAAGCTTGTTACTTTAATATCGGAAATAGTTTTATCGTCGCGTTAGCGTTTGTTGTTTGATAATATGTTATTTTACTATGTTTTTCCAAAAAATAATGAATTTTTTCTATAATGCGTATTATATAAATGATTATTTCAGAAACTCTTAGTGTTTCAATAATGCTTTTTGACGGTAATTATTTTGCAAAAAATAAGATATGGAACATATAGAAAATTATATGAAAATATTAATTCACTTCATAACTATTAGAGATATCGAGATAAAATAAAGAGCCTATTTTAAATAGAAATATGCTCTATGATCTCTGAAAGTTTTATCAAAATCGATTCAGCCATTACGGAGCCTATTCTGGACAAAAATGCAGACATACAGACGAACATCCTAAAAACCGTTATTTATACTTTAATATCGTTAAAATAACATATTGCGCTTAGATATTGGTATCAGTTAAAAAATAATAGACAGACACTTAAATTTCATTTATAAGTATAGATTATAAATATCATCCGAATATATCCCAAAACTCAAATACTAGTATTTTAAACAAAACACAGAAATCCTGGTATTACGTTTTGATACTAACATAAATCGTATCTATAACAAAGCTAATAATGCAACTTTAATGTGTAAAAGTTATTGAGATTTTCTTAAGAGATATAAAATGAATACATATTAGAGCAGTTGCTAGTATTCTAAGACCGCAAACAAAAGTGTTTGGTTCGATTCCAGTTTTTTTCAATGAAACTTACTAATTACGAAATAATGCTGAATATAACACATGTGGTTATAGCAAAAAAGCAAGTTTAATTTGCGTGAAACATAATTATTTTTTGGCACTGAAAATACATGACAAGCTGTTTTTATGGGCAGGTTGTATTTCACTACATGGGAGTTGTCTGAACAGTTTCCCAGATGTGGCCAAGTGCACACAATGATTAAGAGGCACCACGAGGGCCACAAAACAGCCTTCTTTATCGGGAGGCTGCAGTATTAAACTTGGCAACGCCGCCGAGAGAGCCGCCGGGGGCCCAGCTAGCCAGTGCGCTGTGGGCGCACCGTCGCCAAGTTTGCGCCATTAAACTCGCGTGTTTATTTCTTGTTTGTTATTACGAAATGACTCAAAATTTTCAATTCCTTCAAAAGGATTTAAATATTTCTGGCAAGGTTGGTTAATGGCATTTAGATCCATGGGTAAACAAGATTTATTATCTATTATAAACTCTATGTACATACATGTTACCGGTTGGCAAGAAGAGACATTTAAAAGCTTATATTCTGTTACGCAATCGTCTCTCAGTGCCACAGCGCAATAATAAAGTTCCAGTATTTTAATTTTCATTTCACAGTCTCATTTTAATATGTGATGATTTTCTGTTTTATTATATATATATATATATATATATATATATATATATATATATATATATATATATATATATATTTGTAAGACTATACATTTTTATACAGATAGGTAATAAATGTGTTTTCTTATTCATGACTTAATTTACATAAGCATAAATTATGATCACAGTACAGCAATACTACAGCAAGGTTTGCTTATTTTGTTGTTTATTATATTTTTATAAATTGACTAAAGAAATACTGACAATTCATTAACTGCAATTCTGCAGGTCCAAAAATTTAAAGTTAAATAACCTCTTTGTTTCTTCGTTCATCGACTAAACAACTTTGATAACTCTCTTATTCGTACCCAACAAGATATCAAGAATTACACTTGAAACAACATAATATTTTTATATACAACGTAAATCCTAACACGAAGACATTCAAATAAACACTACACAATACAAATATATAGAGTGAAATATAAGTGAAACAGAAGAAAATCTCGTGTGCATTAAAAGCGTTAAAAATCAGGTAACATCTGATTAAGTGAAAAACCAGTGCTTTACCCAGCTTGAAGAAATTCAACGCCATACAACAAAAAATAAAGTTCCCTTGTTCAAAATAAAGAAATAAGACAATCATTACTTATCATCAAAACAAAAATAATTGCATTAACTCTCTCGAGGTAAGCCCTTGGAAGTAAGTGACAATACAGTTCTGTGTTTCAAAGATAGGATGTGCACGTAACCCTTCCTTTCCTGGTTGACATAATTCCTTAAACTGTTTAAACATTTTCCTTTCTTTTCAAAGTGACTAAATTTCTGCAAGCTTAAACAAAATATTTCTTATAATCTAGTGTGACATTCTCTCGTATCTTTTGAGTCAGCTAAACACAGTCGTTAGGATGTATATAACACCGTTATAGGGAAAATCAGGTCCATCGATCCACATAACAGTGATACTCTGTGCAAAGTGATGCGACAGTGTATAGGGATAAAATACTTTTCTCAAAAATAACAAATATACTCTTCATAGGAAATATAAATACTCACATAAATACATCTAAGTCGTCACTAATAACGCACAGTAAATATTGCACTTAGACTGCGGGCAATAAGCCTTATTCCGGTTTTTCCATTAATAAAACCTTTATGACTGTAGGCAGCATATTCTTTACTTCGAAGAAAATAAACTGTACATCACACAGATTATGTAAACAATATTCTGAATAATCACACACTAAACTGCAGGAGTTTTGTAGGGTTTCAACTGGGAGTTACTAGATTTGCCAGTAACCTGTCCCTCCATTGTAAACAGACTATAACAGTTTTCTTTAACTACTGCTACCACTTTAAATGGAACATCAAATAGTAAAAATAGCTTGTGCGTTTCACTATCAACTGCTGAACGTATATAAGACTGGTTCTCTTCAAAATTAGATCACCTATCTTGATCTTATAAATCTTAGGCAGCTTCGGTTGTATTCTGCTGGATTCTGCAAAGAAATAATTTTTTCTTAACCAAATCTAACAAATTTTCTTGGGTTAGCGGCGCACTACTTCCTTCAATTTCAGTTTCAGCTGGTTTCAGTTTAGGCAATAAATTACTTTCTATAGTCTCCGACCTCTCATTCGTTAGAACATCGTACGGTCTAAAACCAGTGCTCACATGTATGGCGTGTTTCATCACAAATTCGGCCAAGGGAATCTTATCCCGCCATGCTTGTTGTGCATGATGGCATTATATGCCCAGCACAGTACCAAGGACGCTCATCCTTCATTACACAAGATTTTATTCTGGATAACGGATTGATGAAGTAGTAGGTGAAATTTCTAGCTTTCGCAGCCCCTCTTGCCTAAATGACTTATGAACTGGCTACCATTGTCAGATAAAATACAACGTGGTTTTCCAACCTCTTCTACAAATTGCTTTACTTTACTCAACATAATTTTAGCTTTTGCATGTACCACTGGATATAATTTCGTCAACTTGCTGAGCAAGTCGGACATTTCGAAAATGTATTGCACAACTGCTTTTGATTTTGGGAGAGGGCCAAAAATATTAACAAATACCAAATATAAATGTGCACTAGGCTTTATTGGCTGTAGAATTCCTTGGAAATTTTCCCGCGAGTGTTTGCCTTTCTGGCACAAATCACAAGCAGTTACTATATTCTTTATATCTCTCTGCATATATGACCAGTACATTTGCCTGCGTAGAGTCCCATACAAATTGTTGAAACCAATATACCCCATTGCTACGTACATTTCTTGCATAACTGCATGCGAAATTTCTTGTGGAATCACAGTCTCTCAAAAGTCATCGAAACTGCGGTTAGCTGAAATGTGGTAGAATAAAAGATTTTCAGTTGAAGTACAAAACTTAGGATGCAACTTATGTTCTGGTGGTACAACGTTCAATTTCTGTACGACTTTCTTACAAAAATCATCCTGCTGACGTTTGGCAAAAATTTTGCTTAATAACTGTGGCAAATTACAGCCTGGACTACCACTTACAATTGCGTGTTCTGCTACTATGAATTCTTTTGGTCCTTCCTTGGACAAAACTGGATAATTTACACAGCCAGGCAGGCTACTCAAATATTCTGCTGTAATATTTTCTGATCCCTTAATATACATTATTTCGATGTCGTACTCCTGGAGTAACTAACATCATTGAGTCAGGCAGTGATCAAATGTTCTTCCTGCCTTTAAGCACGTCAACGTTTGGTGATCAGTGCGCAGTTTAATTTTTTCACCAAGTAAAATGTCACGAAACTTATTGAGAGACTCAATAATGGCAAGAGATACCTTTTTCAGTTACTGTGTAATTTTTTTTGCAGGGCTAATAGTTCTGCCAGCCATACCTACTGTCTTTTCAATACCTTGGCTATCCAACTGGGCTAAGCGACAGCCTAAAGCGAAATCCGAAGCAACAGTATACAATAGGAATTCCTGTCCTTGCGCTGGATGGTATATAACTTAATCTTCCAAAAATAGCCTTAAGTTGTTCAAAAGCCTCCTGTTCTGCTGCTGACCATGACCACACTTGGTCCTTCTTAAGCAACTTGAAAGGTGATAATGCTAATCTGACTATCCTATCTGAATTGTTCCTATAAAAACCAATGACACCGAGAAAAGCTTGCAGTTGTCTAACATTCTTAGGTGCGGGGAACTGTGTGAGTGAATACAATTTGTCCGGGGCTTCTAATCCCTTCCGGCATAAAAATATGTCCTAAAAATGGTAATTATGGTCTGCAAAATAAAGACTTCTTAATTTTTACTGTCATGCCGGCTTCCCTTAGCTTCTCAATGACTTGGATAATATTTGGCAAATGCTCCTCAAATAAAGACGAAAAATCAAGATGTCGTCCAAGCAGACCCTTGCAAAAGACTTGTACTCTTCTCCTAAGGTGACGTCTAAACAACACGTGAACTCGGCCATGGCGTTGCATAGGCCAAATAGTAAAATTTGATAGTCATACTGGTAATTTCCAAAAAGAAGTGCAGTCTACTGTTGCGAGGAAGGTTCTAGTGGAATCTGCCAGTATCAATTGGTTAAATCCAAAGTCGTTAACAGTTAACAACTTTGGATTTAACCAATGGATACTATAATACACTCTTACTCCCTGGTAAAGCCTTAATATCTCACTATTTTGGACATACACTTCACTATATTTGATTGTTATTTTTTTAATGCTCCTCGCGTTTAAACATAAGCGAGCGCTTCCATCATTCTTAGGAACAGGGGGGGGGGGGGGAATTAGTGGGTATTGGATAGGATTTTGAATAAAAGGGCGCCCCTTCTATTACTTTGCTCTTTGCTACATACATCTTATTTAGTCCTGGAGTTTCTGAAAATACTACTTCATGTTTCACTAATACTGAGTATAACTGTTTCTGATTTAGAATACCCAGAGAACTAGCTTCAGCTACAGCTTGCATAAACTCTTCATTCAAACTAGGTGAAACACTGTTGGTAGGAGAATGGTACAATTGAAAAAGAGAATACTCTTTCTTCAAGGTTCCTACTAGGCTCTCAGTTACTTACCACTTCTCAGGTAATGTAACATTACTTTTGGTGTAATCTGCCGCAATAAGCCAACCTCCAAAATGCAATATTATTCCATACTAAGTTAGAAAATACGTCCCCAAAACTAGAGGTTTAGTTTGCTTCTGTACAATTAACATAGCTGCTTTATTTGCTTCGCCTATGCATTCTATACTGATTACAGTCTGACTATATATTATAGGGCTTTTACTTGATGTATCACCTGCAATTCGGAGTCGGGGTACTGGTAAAAATACCAATTGCACACCTTTATTTTGCAATTCAGTCACGAACTCTTCGCTAATACAACTCATTTCCACTCTGCTCTCTAACAACACGGGTTTCTATACCACACACTTTAATCATGATTTCAGGTTAGAGAGCTAATACCGCACCTCCTAGTGGTTCTTCTTCCTCCCATAAAACAAACTCCCTATTGGTATTATGTATTGTGGTGGTATTAATTGCAAGAGTATTCAAACCACAATTACATTGCACTAGGTTTACATCCGCATCAACACACTCAAACTTAGTACTGTCCGTCCCCTCCTGATTAACATATAGGACCAGTGGCCGGAGACTGCGTTCACCGGTCCGTTATAGTTTAACTTGCTAGAAGGTAGACCAACTGTTTGTTGCCCAACTGATACATTTGAAGTTCATTGTTGTTGCATGTTATAATGAGGTTGAAAGATTGGAGCTCAGGGATTCAAAGGTTTTGGACGCTGCAAATACAGAGTTACCTCTATTTTGCACACTCGATACATTACTAGCTGATACTGGCGGTAGAACAGGTTGTCTTTGACTTATTAGATTCTGTTCCGGCCATATGTACGGCATCCATTGAAACTGTACACTTGGTTGTGTCACATGGTGTGTACGGTGTTCAAAGTTGTTTGACGGGTGAAATAACCTTCAGGTTGCGACACAGGATTCGCATAAACTACACCTGGCTCTGGCTGTATCACTAACTGCTTGGGTAGTAGTCTGGTGAATGGCTACTTAGTTTGTATCTGTCACCGCCCCTGTTCTGTGACCATTCCGAACGTTATTATTATCTTGGTTGTCCACAACAGATCTTTCATCCTGGTTACGATCGTCATGTTCTCTGTTGTTTCTGGAATTATATTGCCGGCCTCGTTTACGATACCCTGGGCTGTATTTATTCCCATTATTTCCGCAATGTCCGTAGCTCCACCTTTGCCTGAACGAACCTCTTTCCCTGGAAGGAAAATGACCTGTCTGGCGATTTTCTTGCCAGTAAAAAGTGTTAACTCTAAAATTTCTGCCATCCTGTTGCTGAGTGTAACCTTGGTTATTACCGGAGCATTGGGCATTGTTATTATCGCGCTGGTTGGTAGGTGTATATATTGGTTCTGTGGCAGTTTTTCTGGACCTCTCAAAGTTTCTTCGTGGGTTTGAAGTGCAGGCTTGTTTTTCGAGCCTGTCACTAATTAAATGGTACCGAAAATCTAATAGGCCCCTGTAAATTTTTCCGGTAAACTGCTTCCGGTAACTGAAAGGAAGTTGCGATAATACCAAGTCGGTAAGCTTTTCATCGCTCATAGTGGATGTCAGGTGCCTCGTCTGTTCATAAACTTCACTAAAGTGTTCTTCTATTGTCTTTTCTTTTCTCGGATCGCAATGTTCTTGTGCGAGTTGCGAGCGAATATGTGATTGGATTTTCGCAATCCAAAAATGATGTAAGAAAAGCTCTTGGAATTCTGAAAATGTTGCAATTTTTTCTTTCGCCACATCCGTGGAAGTTAAGCTAATACTCGTACATTTTCAAATGCCAGCGTCGTTTAATGCAAACAGTTTTGCATATTCTTCAATTTTCTTAATGTTGATCACTGGGTTTTCATACTGCTTTCCGAAAAATTTAGGCAGCTCCTCCGACCAGTGTTTGGAGGATTGATGTCTTAAAGCTGCTGTTGGGTGTGTTGCTGGTGCAGGATTAATGGTATTTGGGAATTCGAGATGTGGGAGAGGCAACTCCGGTAATAAGTGTGATAACACCTGTAATACTCGTGCAGTCGTTCTAACCTCGCTTACAAGTGGTTCTTGCCTGTGTATTTCCCATTCTAAAAGAGCTGTTAATATTTGCAATTGTTTTTCTTGCGACTTGTTTGATAATGATATCTTGTCGTCAATGTGGCGACTAAACTGCTCGAGTTCTTCTTGCAGTTTACTTTTTACCATCCTTAACATTCCAGTCTCTTCGCGAGAGTTAACAACTATAGGTCGCCATTCCACGTGTTCAAATCTGCTTTCGAGGACTGTACATTGAAACATAACCTCTTCTCTTGTTGCTTGCACTATCTTGAGGGTCTCATCACATCAGACCATAAACTGTGCAATTTTTCGTCAGTTGCCTGTAGGCAGGTGCTAGTTTCATCTCGCAATTGATTTAATTGTTCGCCAAATGTATCAATTAAATTTTGGTTCTGCTTACTAACCTCGTCCTTAGATCGTGACAGACGACTTTCGAGTGCTCCTTGTTCACTGCCTATTTACTGTTTCAAATCACCCTGTTGGTGGTCCATCTTTTGATTCATATCACCATTCTGCTGTTCTAACTTCTTGCTTGAATCACCTATCTGTTGTTTCGTATCTAGGGAAACTTCTTGTTTCAAATCACGCATTTATTTATACATCTTTTGGCTAACATCTAGGGAAATTTGCTATCTCGTCCTTTGGCTTGACTCACCCATTCGTTGTTTCATGTTGCCCATCTGTTGTAATAAAATGCTTTGCATACGTTCAATCAGCTCATTGAACTGTGTAATGTTGACTTCGTCTGGTTTAAGGGTTTTGATTTTATGTGTTGGTGTACCAGGGATTGTCAGTGTAACTAGGTCTGGGTCTTCCTCACCTGATAATACTATCTGACCCGCCTGACGACATCTCACTCTTATTTAGGTCCATGTCAATTACTCCTAATGTGATTAGCTCATTGATCTGAAGGTCCACTTCATGGTTTTCTGTTGTCCTTTCCTCCATATTAGAGTTCTTCAGAAAGAAACAGTTTCTAACCTGACGGTCCATATTGTAATTACAGGATAAATGATTTTGAGCTACCACGTTGGCATGTCAACAATTCTCTGCAAAATAATGTGGGGGAAGTTAATGTAATTTATATTCGATTACTTTAAACAAATCTCTGTTGTGTTAGATTGGAAGGTGAGGAGGTAATCAGTAATACTCCGTGTTCGGTACCAAAAATAATAGTTAAGGTTGAGAAGTGTGTTTTAGAAGTTAATGTAGTTTGCAATTAGTAATGCCCCATGTAAGGGGGCCAGAAATAATATGTGATAGTTTGTTGTGTTTCTGTGATTCACCACGTATGAGCCCCAAAATTCTTATGTGAGAAATCCTTGTGTAGGAATTATGTATGTGAAATGTATGGCGAGTGTGTGATTGGTATATATATATAAATATAAATATAAATAAATAAATAAATAAATATATATATATATATATATATATATATATATATATATATTATATACATATAGCATCATATGAATTTACACTTTCACCTCATATAGCACCTGTATGCTAACATAAGAAAAATAGAAAATAAAATCAGGCAAATAATTAGTGATAACAGAAAAATTAGAATAAACGTGTGAAATTTTTAATGACTTTTGGGTTAGGTTGTCTGTGAATTCACTTTAAGCACAAGTGGGTTTGCATGTATTTATAAAATATGAAATAATATCATCCTTACAATAAGTGATATTAAATCAATTAAATAAATTTAAATGAAAAATAAAATAAAATATTTAGTGCTTTTAAAAAAAAAACATTTACGTTGAAATAAAATCGAAATCAAAATAATTATGTTCCATAAGTAGTTCTCCTCGCGTATCTAGGTTTACATAAAGTTAAATAAGCTCCAAGATCAATTGGATGCCACAAGTTCTCACTCCTCAATCATATTCTAAAAAAATTTTAATTCTTTTTACTAACTTATTAGAATTCAACTCACATTCTAATAAAATTCAAGTGAATTTCCGCCCTTTCATTCCGGCGCTGCTCCATACTCACCTCAATCACCCTCACCGGCTCTGAAGCCTCGCTGTTAATAGCCACCGAAATCTCTTCACTCACTCACTTAACCAATGTTACCACCTAGCCTCCAGATAGACAAGGTGGTACAGTAATATAAAGTTAACTTAACTGGGAAGAGTGTAAACTCAATAAACTACTAGGTCTAATAGCATGAGATTTACTTCAATCTAAAATTACTCTACATGTTGTCCGTATTTACAATATTAATTGCACTATATTTGTCTCAATAATTTGCAAGTATGCAGCACAAACCTCTGATAATTTTACGTTGACTGAGAATTAGTGATTGCCTCTAACCGCTGCGACCGTTCTCACACTCACGACGGTATTGCACTCACCACTGATAGGATGTCTAAAAGAATGTTCTCGAAAGAGGGCTCTTGCTGGGTGCCGCCCTCGCCAGCTCCTGGGGTTGCTGGCTCCAGCAGCCGGATGACGCAAGAAGCCCCAGACCTCGTTTCGTTCCAGTGGCGGGTAATAAGTTTTTTTTTACAGAGCGAGCAATAAAATAGCCCAATAATTTGTGTGTTTTATGTAATATTTGCTAGTGCCGGGCTGTGGTTCCATTTTCAATTCCTACTAACAAACGCACCTTCCAACTTTGCTTCCCTCTACATGTATTTACCTATTTAGCGTTTTATAATACGTAACATTAGTTATAAAAACGGAAGTGAAATGAATGTAATAATAAATGAACTGAATATTACTTAGAGCGCATATTACGAATTACAAGAAAACTCATGTTTTCCCTAACACTTTCATCCGCTTTCCAAGGAAATAAGGTCTGGCGGACGCAAACACAATGACCGCTTTTCTTAAACATTGATTCCCCATTTGAAACTCGCAGCTGCGGGCTCAAATTACGAGTTTGTTTAGCACCTATTTTTTAAAATTACTTTTATAAACATCTTGACTTTTTCTTCAATCTAAACATGGTTAGATTATTCAAATTTGTTAATGAGTAAACTCGGTTTTGTTGGATTGTGAATTTAGTGCACTTTGTTATCGTCAGAACTTATTTTCAGCGGCCGGGAGTGCGCGAAAATGACGAGCCCTTTTTTCTGGAATTCTAGCCAAGTGACTCCAAGCAAGAAAGATACACACAGTTGCGACTTTTAGGTAGGAAAGGCACGTTTTCAATGAAGCATGGGTGGTGGGATATCATTGCATCGCATCAATTTCCTGTCTGTCATTGCGCGCGTGTCTCCCAAAAAAGTTTAATTGGTGAATCGAATTTCATCTAACTTGGTACACATTTAGTACCTAGTAGTTGCATCAAATTTTTTTGACTTTTGACCCAAACAGGTGCTTATTTTAAGGTGGCTGCCATTTTCATATTTAGTGTTAGTGAGTGAAGAGATTTCGGAGGCTCTTAACAACGAGGTGAGTATGGAGCAGCGCCGGAATGAAAGGGCGGGGCAAGCGGGAGATCCTAGAGAAAACCCGCCGACCAGCGGCATCGTCCGGCACGATTCCCACATGCAGAAATGCTGGAGTGGCATCGCCAGCAATCGAACCATGTTCGCCAAGGTCGGAGGCGAGTGGTACACCACCGTGGCCTCTTTCATATTAAAGGACACCATGTTACATCGCAGCAACAATTTAACCAATATAAACATTTTTTTTCAGTGGATCATATACGCAATGTGCTTAGAGATAAATATTATTATTGGTTTGCCATTTCATAACATACAACTACATAAAAAATTATGTTTTTAGTGGTATCTCGGTGAATAACATTTCCCACCAAATTTGGTATGCGAGTATTGCTATGGTACGCCATTTAAACACGATCTGTTTTCGTTCTTCATCGGTGCATAAATAGAACAAATATCTTAATACTCTCTTTCTCCTCGTGTGAATAGGTGTGTGTGTGTATGCCCGTGTGTGTGTTACACACAGTGATTTAATGCACTAAGAGAGGAAGAAGGAAACACTTCGAGGAAAGAAATCCAAAACTTTAGTTAATACTTTTACCAAATCATTGTTAAAAGGAGGGAAATGGAGTGGGAAAAAAAGGGGGTGGGGGGCAATTTAAGTTTCTACTAACAACGAAAAAATCAGCTACTTTATAACTATCGTCTCCAGGCAAACTCTCGGTATTTAAAACTTGACACGAAAGTCGTTTAACGTCACGAGTTGGTAAGAATGGAGTCGGAAAGTAGCAACTTCTAAAAAGCAGTTGACAGGCAATCATTCCGTAGTTAGAGCCATTTGACGGGCGTCGTTATTAAATTTCGTTTTATATTTGAATTATACGGATAGAAATACTGTGTTGTCCAAAGTCAGTGCTGAACGTGTTTATGTTCTAAGACTTTTTAATTTTCTTACATATGCACTTACGTTACGGGTAAAAAATACAACCAATGTATTTGTTACTAACTTGCACCATGGGCGACCGTACTAATAACATTACAAGTGCATAAATATATGAATACTTTACTATTAATACTTAGTAAGTACTGCGATTGTACACACATAGAGATAAACTTGTAGGGTAGGAGGAAATAATAGAAAAGAAACCTGATTCCCTTGGCAGGAAGTGAGGAATTATGAGTAGTGCCCGGGAGACAGGAAAGGGAACTAAGGCTATGGTTCTCATTGACTGTCAATTATATGTATGGTGTCAGGTGAAACGCCTGCTGTAGTAAAACCATACCCCGTTCGTTATGGTGTTATTCGAGGGCTCTAAACTTGTTCCATATTTGTCGGCTACCTATTGAGTATTCCCGGAGTTAGTATGTAAAATTATTTATTTCGCAAAGGTACAGCTAGCATAAGCATTTTGTTTCAATTTTGGTTAATCATTCAAAAGTATGGCATTTAAATCTACAATACTTATACGACCCTAAATAAGAACATTTTCCAAAGCACGATTTGCATGCTAAATTTGGCGCAGTTCCGTTGAGTGGTTACTGAAATACCGCGTAACAGTTTTATATTTCCATTGTTCTCTCTCAAAATAAATGGCAGTTAACCGAGTTGTCACTTCTTTAAACGTATTAAGCTTATATTTTATAGTAGCTTTTTAGGCCCTCTTTGCCACAGTAGTACGGCGGAAATCGGTTGTATGATTTCCGAAACATCATATAACATTATATTTTATGTAGCGATATCTTCAAAACGACAGACAAAATATTTGTGTAATTAAATGACGGTAAAAGGAATTGTCAGCATATCAAGTAAGTTTAAATCCATAAAATAATTAAAATTTTAATATAATATTCCCATTTTTGAAAAAGAGGTCTGATATATATAAAAAAATAAGTTAAATTTAGTTTAGCCTACCACGATGCTTCTTGCTCGCCACATTTGACGGGAATCAGTTCAGTGGCTCGTGAATCTCAACAAAACGGCCTTATTCACTCAGATGACGCTATCCTACCAAATGGACTCGTTAAAACACGAGGTTTAGAATTTATTTCTGACAGCGTGTTCTCTCTTTATGCCAATATTGATACTAATCGGTCAAAAGTGTTTCTGAGACTCCGCATAGCAATAAAAAATTTGAATAAAAAATGACCAAACAGTTTGGTCCAATAGTATTAAGGTAAAGTGGTAAAGGCTAAGTATTAAAAAGTTACCTAGTTTGGTAAATCTCGGGTAATGTATTTTAAAATTTTCAAACGTTACACACTGACACGTATACCTACACACACAGTTTACACAATGAGTAAAGCGATTCTGTAAGACTATAATTTGTTTCTGTTTGGGCAACTAAGGTAAAAATATTGATAACTAAAGTTTTAAATAGCAGCCTATATTGTAACGATTACACGAGATTTATTAACTATTCGGTAGAGAACAATAAGTTAATCTATAGTTGCCTTATGAAAGTTTGTTAACTGCAAGTCTGCCAACTAGTATCCTCATACTAATTGGTTTTCCTCGCAACCTGCCTCATTCAAAATTATATTAAAATTGATTCAAGCGTTTCAATGTATATTTGTTTTTCTTGTTGACAGTCACGGTTCTTCCTGGATGGTCCTGATGTAAGTGGTGAGCGGTGGTGCGTGCCTCTGTCGTGGACGAGCCAGACGAACGCCCCTGCAGGATTCGCAGTTACCACGCCGTCCGCCTGGATCATGGACAACCAGTCCAGCATCCTGCTGCAGGACGTTGCCTCCAGCCAGGACTGGGTCGTCTTCAACAACCAGCAGTCAGGTGAAAAAGGAAGCGCCTATAATGTACACACGATAAGAATATAATATGCATGTATCTATATCCACTGATGGGATACCCAGCTAATAACGTGTAGGGTCCCCTCTATCCCGAAGAAGTGCCGTAACTCGACGTGGTATGGACTCCACAAGTGGGCGGAAGACCTCTGGGGGATTTTAAGCCGTGCTGTCTAAATTGTTGCACAAAATACCCTGGTATTTATAGGTGCATTATCTTGGGTGCGAATCGCTCTCTCCACCACGTTCTATAAATTCTCTATTGGGTTCATGTCGGGGGAACGCGATGGGCACTCCATTCACTGGATTCTCCAGAATACTCTTCAAACCAGTCCAGGACATCCGCAGCCCGATGAGACTGCGCATTATCCAGTTGGAACATCCCATCGTTGTCAGGAAAACTGAAGTCCATGAACGACTGCAAATAGTCACCAAGGAGAGTTTTATGGCGGTTACCATTGAGTTTTGTGGGTACATAGACAAGTAGACCCAACCCATGCCATTCCAGCAAGCACATAATGTTGACAAAGTGTCGGAAAATTGTCGGCCCGATACCGACACTGTCAGCAACTGTTGTTTATATACAAGAATATAGGCATCTGACAAAATCATGATGTCTTTTTTGAGACAGATTACTAGCCGTTACGATAAAGACATAGGCCTGGTGTATTATTTAGGATAGCAGATGGATAATACCGAGATTATGTCGGCATGATATCTCACAGCAAACATGTTGGCAGCATCTAAAAAACGATTCTAAGCCGATTCCAATACAGTATCTTTGTCTTGTCATGCTAAGGTATTGGTCCCAGAAGATTCAGTTGAGGTCTCTGACCCCAGCCACGTTAAGAAGAGGGCTGAGCCTCAGTACAGAGTTAGCTATTTTAGTGGTTCCTACTGACAAGAGACGCCGATCAACAAAGCGCTAACGCTATGTCAGAGGTTTGGCGTATAGTCTATATACAGGTGACGCCAGCTTCATTATAAATTTTGAGGTGCTCATCATTTCTATAGGGTTTTATGTTTTGGGGCATCAATACTTTATTTACTGAGAATTTGGAAGAAACTCTCTAAGTGTGACTACATGTCAAATTGGGTAGAAACCAGATGTCCATGCTCTTACCATTTAGCTAATTGCCAGAGCACACCTTTAAGAAACCTGATATATTTCTCAAACATTTTTTAATTCAACTAAGATTTAGTAAAAAGAAGAATTTAATTTTATTAAATTGTCGAGAAGTGAGAACTTATTTGTTTACCGTCATTAATTTTGATTGGAGGTATATTAACTTTGCACTAAATACCGACCTGAGAGGAAAAATAATTTTGAACATAAAGAGTTTATATATATTTTTTCAGTCTTGATATTTAAGAAGCCATAATTATTTTTATTTTCTTAATATTCTATAGCAAATAATGTAAGGATGGTGGATTTCGAAGTCATGCACATTCCTACTTGCAGTAAATCTAAGACAGTTTAAACTAACCTAACCTCAATTCTAAAGATTCATAAGCACTTTGAATTGTTTTCTTTACAAGCAGATCAATTTAATAATAAAGTACATTTTTCAATTTTGGTCTTTAATAAAATATGCTAAATATATTTAGAATTCCCTCTCAGTAGTTTGAGAGTGTTTGTGCGTGAGTGAATATGTTAGTGTGTGTGCTACAGAGTTCCTGAAGCGCCCAAACTACAAAGATAAGGTGTAAAAAATCCTAATGTGTAAAAGGGTTGACACTGATCTACGCATCTCTCACTATCTCACGATAACACAATTCTTACTTAAATCGCACACATGGAAATTATTAAGTACACACAATTTTTCCTATTCACACATGCATTTTTTCGTTTAATTATTATAATGATTGAGTGAACTCCAGATATATCCCTCACACATATTTAATTTGGCGCTAAATCTTCTGACTACATTTTTATATTGAAAAAGCGAATGTTTTTTATTTGTTATTTATTTATTTATTTAGCTCTTTAAACTCTATACTCAAAAATATGGAACAAAATCAGCGAGAAAGCTATTTTCTCAGAAGTACCCATGTAGACGAAACCACACTAGTAAATACTGAGGGTGATTTTCCATCTGCGGACCTTATACCTTTAGAGAGGTAACCAAATGATACGGAGTTATATCAGAGATAAATAACGTCTGGAGGGGCGGTGATGTGTCACATTAGGTAGAGTCAACCCCAGCAACGCTGTCCACACCCAATACAGTAACATCTAAGTTATATGCACACCCTTCTGAGGGAATAATCACAGCACAGATCCAGTGATTTAGCCGATATAATAATTAATGTGATGTGGGAAATAAAACAGGTAAAGGAATAGATATCCAACGAAGTAGAGCAGCAAATTTCACGACGAGACAAGAAGGTGCAAGCTAGGGACCATAGATTAAGGCAACGTATAAGAGCTAGGGATGTTTGCCGAGAGAGGAAAATAGGAGAGATAAAACGACAAATGGATGAAGTAAAAGAAGCTTTAGATATGCGCCTAGAATAACAAACATTAGCTCTGGAAACTCGGGTGTCAAAGTTTAAAGAGGAAGTTAGCATTCAAAACACTCTGTTAGCTTACACTTTTACCATGTCAACTACAAGAAGAAACAAACATACGCCTACAGCACACAGACGATGCGGTGCATCACTTAAACACCGATTTGAAAGAAACATGTAGATTGGTAGAAACTACTGGGGAAGATGTAATGTTGCAATGTATTGCCCTAGAAGATAGAGTGAGGAGGTAGGAAGGCGGCCCGTGGCCATAAATTCCAGCGAACAAACTGAAGTGTTAAGAACTGTAGAAAATAAGTGCCAGACTGAATGGGAACAATTCGGTCGTCACTTTGACAGTAAAAATTCTCTCTCTAACAAAGCACATGAGAAGTAGCTGCAAGTTGCAACAACTCGCTTAGAACAAGAAGTTAATAAGCAGGACACATAAGTGGGTGAGATTAGGAATTCTGTTCCAGTGTCCCAAGATATTACTCAATTACTCTTCGAACTACATGTCCCAGTACCTGAACCTACAGTTACACCAACACTTACACCGGAAAGACATCCGAGGGTAGCTTTGTTAGATCATCCCGCCAAGATAATGGTCGGAGGGTCTTCCAAAATTTTCAGGAAAACAAAATGAAAACCCAGTCACACATTTACGCAAAATGGAATAATATGCCAAGTTTTTTGCACTTAATGATGATGATATATTGAGATTCTTAATTATCAGACTAGCATCTACAGCTTATTTCTGGTGGGAGGTGGCCAAAGGAAAAATGATCTTTTCTGTGATTTTCAAGCACATTTTCTACAACACTTCTGGAGTGCCAAAATACAATCTCACATTCGTTCACAATTAGTTAAGGAATATTGGGATCGGCGGAAAGAAAATCTATTGAAGAACACTTCACTGGAGTACACGGAAGAACAAGGCTTCTAACCTCACCAACGAGCGACGAGGAATTCACTGAACTTCTACTGTCACAGCTACCTATCACATACCAGCGACAATTCACAGGTAACGTACATCAGGATTTGTCTGAATTTTGATATAATCTAATAATAGCACGCAGATTAGAGAGGCAAACTCGCACAACCAACAGACCGAGAGACTTTGACTGAACTAGGCAAACCTCAACTCAACATCTATATAGGCATTCAAATCAGCAGCATAATAATAACCCACAACACTCTACTAATAACCAGGGATCATCAGGGCGACAGAATGATTACTACTGTCAGGGTAATCGTTAGCTAGGAAATTATTTTTCAAGGAATAAAGGTTCATACAGGCAAATATGGAACCGAGGAGGTCACTCAAACTACGGCTCAAAATACAAACCCGGATATTGAGGCCGGAACCTAAATAAGTAATCTGGTTATAACCGGGGGTGTAATGACCTCAAAAGTCGTGCCAATTATAAGCACATATAAGCATGTAAAGGGAGTAATAACGTTCAGTATGATCCAAGATCAACGGTGCCAACAGATACTCAGCAGATAGCCATTACCCAGTTGGCTTCCCAAGCGGTTCGAGTTATCTCGCCAGCATCTACCATAGATTATACAAGTAATGTACAACAGCCAGAAGGTTATTTTACTAGGCAAACGCCGTTAGACCCTCGTACATAAAATGTGCCTCAACAAGGCATACAATTTTAATGGTTGCCATTCGCACCTATGGACTACTTCACAACCAGGGCCAGTAAGTCATCTAGCGCCTGTACATAACCATACTAGTGAAGGTCAACCACCAGGAATGTGTTTTTCATGCCCGGAACAATTGAACCCTGGAGCGCTAATTTCTCAACCATAATGATATATATATATATATATATATATATATATATATATATATATTATATATATATATATATATAAATAGTGGATACCTAGTGTATCTAATGGGCAAACTACAGCAGGCTTTATGTATAGTAAGTTCAACTAAAAGATGTTGGAGACTATCGCAAGCGAGTTTTTGGCAAAACTGATTCCTAGCGCAACACAATTTGAAGTAAATATTTTGGTAATATCTCAAAAAACTTTGATTGATTTAGTCAAGAAGAAACTGGTTTTCTCCGTCGAGTCGCGCAGGAGACAACAGAAGTTGTCTAAAATACACTAGTTCAAGACAGGAGATTTAGGACTGAAACGAACTAGTCACTTAAATTCAGCTGTTGATAATATAACCCGCAAGTTCTTGTTATTCGAAGGCCCTTATAAAGTAGTGGATGTAATTAAAGATAATATTTATTGTTTATCTACAATGGAAGGGCAAGCAATTGGAATACTTAATATAATGCATCCAAAGCCTTATAAATTCCCAAAAATTTAAGTTTTATTATTTAGAAAATTATGTATGTTGTCTATGTGATGTACGAATGTAGTCTTTGAGGAAAATTGTAAACTGCTTGCAGTTATAAGAAATTCGTAGCGGAGTGATAGGAATAAGGTTTATTGCCCACAACCTATGTGCAATTTATACTGTGTATTATTTAACGACGACCTATTTGATGTATTAATGTGAGTATTTCCCTCTGAATCCTAATGCAAGAGAAGGTTATTATTTTGTGTGGGAAGAGTAGTTACCCCTACACTCTGTTACATCACATCACACAGTGTATCACTGTTATGTACATTAATGGGCCTAATGTCCCTATAAATGCGTTATATACCTTCTAATTATTGTATTAAGCTAACTCCTAAGGTGTAATAGGGTTAATTAACACTGATCGACGCATCTCTCACAGTTTCACTGTAACACACTTTTTACTTAAATCGCACACGTGCAAATTAAGCACACGCAATTTGCCTATTCACACATGCATATTTGCGTATAATTATTAAAATAATTCAGTGAGATCCAGATAGATCCGTCACAATATATTGACCATTTTGAAAATAGTCATTTGGCCCTCATAAATAAAATGTTTTAAATTACATACTGAAGCAATACTTGTCTGCCAAATTCGGTACAAATCTGTTGATTGTTTCCCCGAGACATGTCACAACAACTTTATTTATATGTGAGGTGCTATAGTACAAAATGGCTGACAAATGTGGCAATACGTAAGCGTTTATGACACTTGAAACAGAATATTTTAGCATAGAAAGTTTGGCAGCCATAATTTTCCAAATTTTGTTTTGTAATATAATTATGAAACTTTTAAATTTTTTGATCGAACTCTATAATAGTTACAGCAAATAAACCGAAACTATTTGTATGGCTGCTATTTTAAAAATAGGTACCTAACGCATTTAAATCGCTTATGATATATGACTTCCCTATTAATATTTATGTGTAAAGATTGTGGAAAATTGGTAGAGTACATTTTGGGATATAATGTAAATGCCTCATTTTTTATAAATAGCTATCTTCCGAAATGGCAGGCTTATGACAATATCTATAACTAAATTCAATTATCACATGATACACTATAAACGTTCATAGATTGGCTTAGGTCGGTTAAATGGTTCCCAATATAGACTTAGCAACTTAACATTTCAATAGCTGCCATTTCGAAAACAAGCACCAGGCGTAGTTTAAAACTATATAATTAAGATATCCTTCTTAAAGACTAACTGTGAACTGAGTTTGATGAAATTCGGTTTACTCGTTCGAAATTGTATGGTGTGACTCACGTGCACACACACAGACAGGAAGGTGATATAAATGGATCTTTCCTTCGGAAAATAGGCAAAAATAGGTGTATTAGGAACACCAGTTAGTATTGACGTATGTGGCAAATTTAGTGATATTGAACAAGGCACCACTTTAGGAACTTACAGGTTCATTTGTTCTACTTCTGATATTTTAGTCAAGTTCCAGATACTGAAAACAAAATTGGCGGGAAGTGGTTAAAATGAGGCGTGGGGGAGTTCTGACACGTTAATCCACATCCAGTAAGCTGAACACAAGCCGTAACCATAAAAATATTAGAATTGTGGAGAGAAGAAATTGTAACTATCCGTTACAAATGGTATTCGTAGACTTTCTAACAGCAACAACGTCTATTCAAAAGTGACTGTAATCCGCTGGAAAGCGGCTGCACTTGCATTAAGTGCATAGAATGCCACTCATTTGCTTACATTAGATAAAAGTGCATTATCGTTTTAGCTGAAAGACACTCTAACTGCATCCTGCGTAGTGATGTCTCATGTTATGTGTTGTAGCTATACAATGAACTATAAGAGTGTGACTGTATGATTCGGAAAAGTTGAAAACACGGCAGGGTAATGATGTTCTTAGTTTATTTTGTTTTCTCGGGGCATTAAATTCAATGTATCTAAATGTATTCTTGATTAATTCAGAACCACCATTTTCGAAACTGGGGCATGTACGTATTTTTGAGCGAGGCAGTACACTCACTCATGAATTTAGAAAATAATACACACACCTATATACATATAAATAAATATATATATATAAAGTGCATAAGTACATGTGCTTTTATGGTATAGGAGATGATTAACTAAAATGGTCGAGCCTCCAGACATCTTTATATTTGAGATAATTAGATTGAGGTTGGTGGCTTTTGAAAGCCAAACCAAACAAGTCATAAGACACCACATATCTGTTAATCATTTTGAACAAAAATGGAAAGGAAATTCAAGCAAACACTCGCTGCAAATTGCCAGAAAATTTTCCTCAGTAAGGAAATACGGAAAGACAGCGATGGCGACTGATGTACCAGTGCTATACAGGAACCATACCAGATATTTTTTAGAAGTCACTTTAAATTCTCCCGTGATAAATTATTATATACTACATAACAGTGTTTCAGTGAACATGAGGATTAAAAGCCAGGTTAAATTGAAACAGGATTTATTCTCTCCACTGAATTATGCAAATCCACTGAGCTACGTTCTCTGAAATTTCATGATTCTTATTCACGTCAGAAACGAACCGTGCATCTTAGAAATAACTAACCTATCTGAATCCCAGTAAAGTGGTACATTTGTAAACATTCGGACTTCATTCGGGAGGATTTGTGGTCGATGCCCGGACTGGTTTTCCAAACTTTCCAGAAATCACTCCAGGTGAATAAAGTTTCATTACTACAAGCCATGGCTGATAACTTCATGTTCATATTTGTCTGAGAAACTTGCTTCGTTTTTAATGACTTTACTGTTGAAAATACGTTAAACCTACTTATCATACCAATCTCAAGCGTTTTAAGATTAATGCGAGTCGCTATAGTCCATTATCGGTTACTTCAGACTTTCCTGAAGCCCTGCTAAAGTTCTACTTCCAAGATATTCCTCTGCCTCGTTTAAACAAAGCTTAACTAATCCTGGAGAATTACCCCAGAAGGACAACGCACCACATTCGTGTGCACTAAGTGTAACAGTATTTTTATATAAGGACTAGTTCTCACGAGGCGCTACCATCATACCTATTTTCTCCCTGATTTTTATTCCGATTATTTATAAATGAAGCATTATAATTTATAGATAAAATATGAAAAACATTTCAATTTAACAAAAAAGTGTAACTTTTATGAACACAAGTATAAAACGCTTGTGATACAGGGCGTATTTAGGAAATAACTAAACACGTCATACATGGGGAAATTTTTCAAATGTTTGATTAAAAAAGGCTGAAGAAACCGTGAATTTACTATACCTAGATTTCTTAATGTACTATTTTAGAGATGTAATTGCTGACCCATCAGTGTATGGTTACAATGCATCAACGCTTAATAGACATGCGACAGCAAACTGAGCAACGAATGGAATGTCACGCAGGATACAGTATGCGAACACTTGTTTTCCAGGTTACTACCGCGTGAACTACGATGAGGCAAACTGGAGGCTGCTCATGGCGCAGCTTGACAGCGATGACTGCCAGCGCATCCACGTGCTGAACAGGGCACAAATTCTGGACGACGCCTTCAACCTGGCGAGGGCTGGACACCTAGACTACCAGGTCGCACTCAACCTGACGCGATATCTCTCCAAGGAGAGAGACTCGATCGCGTGGACTTCTGCCTTCAATGGATTCTCCTTCATCGACCGGATGCTGTTCGGGAGCAAGGCTCTGGAGACTTTTCATGTAAGTCAACATTCAACACATTTCCAAAAATTCACTGATGCCAGTATTACAGAACGTTTTTTTTTATAAGGGTTTCGGCACAGCTCAGGCCATTTCAAGGCATTATCAATGTTCCAGAACGTTATAACGCCAGCTAAGGTCCTAGTTAAGCCACGTCCGAAGCTTCGATTTTTCTGATTTATGCTTGGCGCAAATGAAACCTACGCATGCGCAGAGCCCATTTCATTTTGCTGGAACCGATAGCAGGACGAACGTTCAAAAACCAAATAATGTGTACAGTCCCTTATTTGTATTGATTTAATTATTTATAGAGAAATAAGGCAAACTATAAATTTACGTTTTTTGCAAATAAAAGTTAAATTTGGCAAGAATAATGCCTAATGCGTAGTGGGAGCGAGAGAGTTCTTGATTAAATCGGCGTCCTGCTGCGAGGGTACAGGACCATTAAAAAAAATGCAAAACTCTTTAAAAACTTATATCCATTCACAGTTCACATACAAGTAATAAATAATGTTTATGTCTTAGTTGGATACCCTGCGTAGAAAAATACCTGTATTCGGAAGGTCATTGGTTCGAATATTCTGCGAGCCCTTAGTTATAAACACACATGATATTCCATTTAGTAAAGAACATTTTCTATAGTAAATACTAATGTTAAACTCACCTCATCTCTTACACAATATTCACTTATAAATTTAACTTTAAAATACACATCACATTGCAATTGTTTGATGCAATCATTAATTTTTCAGAGTTACATTCATAATAATTGCTTTTATTTTACAGATCCCGTTTAGTCAAATGTACATTTACAGAAACAGAGAGCTCACTATATCACCAATCGACACACCAAGTTTTACAACTCTTTCCATCAATCTTTACCAATATTTCCATCAATCCTTACCGATCTTTACCAATCTTTCCATCAATCATCACCAATCTTTACCATACTTTCCATCAAGCCTTACCAATATTTATTTACCATTCTTTCCATCAATCCTTACCGATCTTTACCAATCTTTCCATAAATCTTTATCAATTTTTACCAATCCAAGGGTTTGTAGACTTTCGCTGTCCATACATATAAGAAAAACTATTCACCTACTATCTCCAAAAATTGTATAATGATTGGTAAAATGAAAGTTTGTGTATGCATTCAACAATCCATGCATTTTTAAAATTGAAGTCTTAGTTATCATTCTCTTAACTTTTATAAGAGAATGCTCATATCAACACTTAAAAGTTGGAAGGGATATCATGAATAAAAACAATAGTCTTTCATACACTTTATCTTCATTACCCATACTTATTAAAAAATTCATGGTATTCCTTACATACACTCAATCATATTCTCCATACAAGACAATTATTTATGCCTTACCCGAATTGTACAGTACTAATCGAACTAATCAAAGGACTGAGTAGCGAAATAAATAATGTAAATACTAGAATAATTAGTGCTGTAGATAATATTAATGAAAATGTAAATATTCAAATTAATAATGTAAATGAAAATGTAAATAGTAAAATAAATCGTATTAGCGAATCTGTTAATTGTGTTAGTGAACTTGTAAATTGAAAAATAGACAGTAAGTACGAAAATGTAGATAGAAAATAGACAGTGATAGCGAGGTAGTCGACAAACAGGATAAGAAAATAGATACTGTAAATGAGGACCTGGACAGAAATATAGAAAGTGTGAGATTTTGAACAATAAAATTTACTGTGTACGCAAGAAAATTGACGATGTGAGCGATAGAATAGAGAGTGTTGAGCAGCACAAGTAAAACAAAAATTGGGCACCCTCAAGAGAGAATGGCAATAATTCTTATAGCAACAGGGAATACAACATACAAAGGCGGAGGAGGAACCGATATTGGTCACCAATGAGCCGACAAGTGCGGGCAGCAAGGAGAGGGTAGTACAGCCAGTACAGCCATCTCAGCAGAAACCCAGTAGTTTTGCAGTGTGGGTACGCCTCAGCCCGGGGTGGGTAAAGGTGGCGTCACAATAAAGCCCTCCCCCTACGAAGGACAGACACCTTGGCACGAATACAGGTACCAGTTCGAGAATGTTGCCACCCTGATGGCTGGATAGAACAGCAGGGGGCGTACTACATATCGACAGTACTGAGGGGACCTGCATTGAGCATACTGCAGTGGCTACTAGAACGACATTGACTAGAATACTCCACATTGGTGTCCTCTTTAGAGCTACAATTCGGCGACCAATACCTGCGACACACACATCATGCCCAACCGCGAAGCCACATCCAGCAACCAGGGGACCCACTGCATGAGCTGTAGCAGGATATCGTGAGGTTGTCATATCTGTCTCTGGAGGTATGCTCGGAAGAGGCGCGAGACATAATCACCGTCGGCTTCTTTGTCGATCCTGTCGCTGATACTGAAGTGCGGCAAACTGTACGACTGGCTGCGCTTCAAACCATACAGGAGGCCATGGCCCGAGCACTGGAGGTGGAGTCAGCACGGCTGGAATCACTGCCCCGACATCCAGAGAGAACAGTTAGGCTAGATGAAGAGGACGAAAGCATCAAGAGGATGATGAAGGACTTACAGACGACCATGAGAGACATCGGATCCAGGGTGCTCACTACGGAGACTCTCCATCCCCCACCCAAATTGGTGGAATGTTGGTCGTGTGGATAGCCGGGGCACCTGAGGGCCAACTGTCTTCAGCAGCAGCAACAGCAGCAACCAGGTATTAAGCACCAAAAGGCAGGTGAGAGTGCAACACCTTCAGGAAACTTGTAAACACCTGTCTCGACGAGCAAAGGTAAGCGATTGCTGAAGGGAAGGCCCCAATATTTTTACAAGTGCATTCAATGAAACAGGATGTGGATGCCGTATTGGTGGAGGGGAGCCTTGTTGATGTATCTTGTAAGATGTACGTTGATTACAGGGGCAACTATAACAGTCGCAAAACGAGACATACTCAGGCCTTCTCCCCAGCGATCATCCGTTAAGTGCATGGATGACTGATATTTAACCACAGTAACGGGCGAGACCACACGATTCAAAGACAAGAGAAGGGTTCTCTTACAGCTCGGCAACCTTGAGACAGAGCATGATAGATACACAGCAGAAATAGAGGACGAATACATTTTGGGTTGTAATATATTACATAAGCTGGTATGCTGCATCGATACTCGACTAGAGGTGTTACATGTAGGTAATACCGAGCTGGTAGTGTCAACACGAGATTTATCATCACTAATGAGCTGCCAGTAGTGTGTAATCAGTCTACTGTGCTCTGTTATTCCTTGTTATAACTTGTTATTCCAGACAGATGCCAGGGAAAATTTCTCAGGGGGTTGGGCATAATTGAACCAGTCCTGAAAGGTGGTATTTTACCAGGTGGTGTCATTGTAGCAAGGACTTTAATTTCTTCAAAATCGGACAGTTTGCCTGTCAGGAAGATGAATTTATCTGACCATGCTATCTGTCTTGAGGAGGTGAACACAATAGGAGTTTGCCAGCATGTCTCACAGATAATTCCAAATGTTTCAGATGCTTCACAGCCACAATTAACTGAATGTTCCCTTCCAGATGCTCTGGGGGAATTGCTCAGAAGAAGAAGAAAAAACCTCAACTGACGATAGGAGAGAGGACAGTTTCAGAATTGCTAAAGAGAAATAGAGGTTCTTTCTCCTGTGTACCCAATGACCTCGACAGAACTAATTTTGAATGCCACCACATAGACACAGGGGTTGCCAGACCCATAAAGCAGCCATCGATTTTACTACCACTAGCTTCACATGAGGTGGTTGATGGTATTCTGAAAGAGATAAGGGATTTAGAGGTGATAGAGCCATCAGTCTGTCCATGGTCTTCTCCCATTGTGATTGTTAGAAACAAAGATGACTCTTAGATTTTGTGTCGATTACCACCAAGTTAATAATGTGACCAAGAAGATTCTTACCCACTCCCTAGGATATGCAATACACTGAATAGACTAACAGGTTCACAGTAGTTTTCTACTCTAGACATGAAGAGCGGGTATTGGCATTGCGAGGTGACCATAGAAGACCAGGAAAATACTGTCTTTTGTACCCAAGGGAAAGGAATCTGGCAATTCAAGGTTATGCCTTTGGGCTATGCAATGTCCCTGCCACGACTAATGGAGAAAGTTCTGCCATTAGAGATTTGTCAGTTATACCTAGATGGCATTGTTGTCACAGGAAGAACATTTAAATAACAACTGGAATGCTTACATTCTGTGTTTCAGAAAGTGACTGCGGCCAACCTCAAATTAGTTCCCAAGAAATGTCACCTTTTCCTAATTTAAATTAATTTCTTGGTCCATGTTGTATCGGCCCACGGGATTTAAACATACCCTGAGAAGACCAGAGCAATAAGAGATTGGCCTCTACCAAAGGATAAAACTTAAATGCAAAGTTTACTTGGCTTATGTGTTTAATACCACTGATTTGTGTACGGGTTCGCCATTATCGCCAAGCCTCTGCATGAATTGACTGAGGCGAATAGAAATTCTATTGGACCTCAGAGTGCAAAATTGCTTTCAATAGTCTCAAGGAAATTCCGATATCCCCGACAATTCTGGGCTTCCCGAGTAGAGATGGTGAATTTATTCTGGATACTGATGCTAGTGATGTTGGATTCAGGGCTGTGTTATCCCAGATTCAGGATGGAAAAGAAAGGCCATCGGAATATTTCAGTAAGGTGCTACACAAGCCCGAGAGGAACTACTGTGTGACATTCAGGGAGCTTCTGGCAGTGGTGAAGGCGACTGCACATTTTCACCCATATCTTTATGGCAGAAACTTCTTACTAAGAACTGATCATGCTTCATTACACTGGCTGCTAAATTTAAAGAATCCCGAAAGTTAAATAGCCCAGCGGATACAGCACTTGCAAGAATATGACTTTGAAATACAACACAGTTCTTGACGCTTTCACAGCAACACAGATGTACTCTCCAGGAGACCATGTGAACCCTTTTGTCGCCATTGTGAAAGCCAGGAGGAAAAGGTTGGTGAATCCTGGAAAGCAAGGAGGAGAACAATTCAAGGCCCTGTATCTGGTGATGGGTCATCTATATGGGACGAAAAGGACATAAGAAATGATCAGTTAAGTGACCCCACCTTGCATCCAATATTGGAATGGAAGGAAACGGCGCCGACTGAGATGGAAGGGCATATTCAGCCTAGGCATGACAGTCAATGCATACTGGCGTCAGTGGAATTCCCTTGTTATAAAGAATGGTGTTATTTAGAGGAACTGGGAAGCTAATGATGGGAGACAATGTCATTTACAATTGGTCCTACCAGAGCACCTAATCCCAGAAGTGCTAAGAGAACTGCACAACACAGCAGCAGGTGGTCACTTCAGTTTAAATAAGACACTTGACAGAGTCCTAATGAGAGTCTTTTGCCCCCATTTTTGGGAGGATAATGTGAAGTGGTGCCATCTGTATGATGCAAGTACCGCGAGAAAGGGTCCAAGGGTTAAGGAACGAGGTCCCCAGAAGTACAATGTTGGGGCCCCATTCGAGAGGATGGCAGTTGACATCCTTGGACCACTAAAATAACTAAGAGGGGGAATGTGTACCTTCAGGTAGCACAAGACTATTTCTCAAAGTGGCTCGAGGTCATACCGGTGCCAAACCAAGAGGTTGGCACAGTAGCTGATGCTCTTGTGATGCTGGTAGCACCAGACTATTTCTCAAAGTGGCCCGAGGTCATACCGGTGCCAAACCAAGAGGTTGGCACAGTAGCTGATGCTCTTGTGATGCATGTTTCCTCCAGGTTTGGAGTGCCACTTGATCTTCATTCCGATCAAGGAAAAATTTAGAAGCAACTCATTTCCAAGATGTAACAAGGATTTTAGGAATGAAGAAAACTAGCACCAATGCATTGCATTCTCAGTCGGGTTGGATGGTAGAGAGGCCAAATCGTACCCTGGAACAGTATCTGACGATCTTCGTACAAGACAATCAGAAAAATTAGGACTACAAGGTAACTTCGTTTATCCTAGCATATCGCTCGGCGGTTCACGAGTTCACAAGGGTAACACTTTCAAGGACGCTGTTCGGGAGAGAGCTCTGCTTACCTGGTTACCAGCTCTTCGGACGTCTAGGGAAAGAAGAAGCAGCTACCCCAGAATATGCCATCAAACTACGTCAGAAGTTAACCGACATTCATGTGTTAGCCCGGAGATACCTTAAAATTAATAGTGACAAAATGAAAACACGATATGACCGAAAAGTGCCTGAGTAGACTTTTCAAGAACAGCTGGTGTGGTTCTTCAACCCTCAAATGAAGAAGGGATACTGCCCGAAGCTACAGAAATCTTTGGAAGGCTCGCACAGGAGCCTGAAGCAGATAAATAATGCGGTCTACCGGACCTGTCGACAGGGCTCTAGGGCAAATATTAAGGTTGTCCACAATGACAGACTGGAGCTGTACGAAGGTCCTGATGATGGAGAGTCTGTTCGAGACGAACAGACTTAAGGAGGCGGCAGTGTTACATGTAGCAGCTGGCACCGTCCACCAGCTCCTGTTATACTATGGGGGTGGCCAACCTTGATCTTCCCCTCTTCCTGGAACGATGTTATCGCTTCTTGTTGCCTTCTTTCTGGACAGCCAATGAATAACTGACAGCGACGAGACTTGCTTGTGCCACAGCCCCCCCTCCCTCTGAAGAAACTGACAGGAGGCGCAATAATAATTAGTAAGACTGACTGGCATCACAGGCGTTCCTCCTTCCCCTTCCCCCACACTGAAGAAGCCGACACCTGTAGGTAGCGTATTAATATTCTGGGAATTAGGACGCTCGACGCAGCATATAGGTTATAGAAAATTCTGGGCGACGGCCTACGACACTATATATACTGCCGCGGTCCAGCTGCCAGCAGTCTTTGGTGAAGACCATATAGCTGAGAGCGGGCGTGAAGTGGACTGCGGAATAAGTGTTTCTGGTGTAAATGAATGAGAGGGCGTGAAACCAAACGAGTGAAGCCTACTGTACATGAGGACGCTCAGAGAAGTCTAGAACATTATGAACTGGAGGGACATGGACTAATCTGAGATGGGACTGAGTGGACATAGAATATGGATTTTACTATACATATTGGATCTGTCAAATATGGACACATCATTTACAAAATAAAAGAATAGCGTGATACACTGTCTATTGGTACTGGTGCTTAATTCCTTAATTGCGGTGATTTATTTGAGAAAATTATATATTGTATTAATTGAATTCATTAATTGTAAACAGTAAGTGATATCAATTTACTGTGAGATGTTTAGTCTAGAGGATTTGGTTTGCAGTAAATGTAAATTTAAAAAAATGTAATTAATTATTTTATTTTATTAAGTCCTCCATTCCTTAACAAACTTGGTTTACCCCACTGAATTTCAAGAGGGAAATTGTTGCTATATTATACGCATCGTAAAAATTGATACAGTTGTTTTGAAAAAAAAAAAAAAAAAAAAAAAAAAACATTGATAAATAACATATTATCAAACAACCAACACTAACGCGACGATAAAACTATTTCCGATAATAAAGTAACAATCTTTCAAACCAATTATATTGGTATGTAATTAAATAACTCCACAAAACCTGAACGAAGCGATATTTTAATTTTAAACATAAATATTGAGCGAAGAGATGGTGGGATGGAGTTTAGTGTTAACGAATATCGTAATGTTGAAAGGAGGGAAAATATAAATATAGTGGCTTTCGCGGACGACTGCATAATTATTATAGGGAAGAAAACAGAAGACCTCTTGAAGTAAATGCATGTGAATAAATGGATAAACTTAAAGCATGGTTTGATGGTTTAAAGTTAGCAGTGGATAAAACGATAGGAACAATGGTGAAAAGGAATTTGAGCAAGAGGCCACATGAGATTAAGTATAATGGCCGAAACATAAAAATTGTAAATGAAAGAACTTATTTAGGTGCACTGATTGATAGTAAACTTACTTTGGTACCGCATATTAATACGATTACTTAAAAATTTAAAATGCTATGTAATAACATAAAAAATAAAGTATTCGAATACACCAATTATAAAGCATCTCATATAAAAGTGATATATAAATCACTATTTGTTAACATGTTATGCTATGTCTCTTTTTTTTATGAAACAAGAATACGAAATAAATATATAAAAGAAATTTCAGAGGAATACAGAGGCACATTTGAATAAAAATGAAAAATAATATGACATCTACAACTTCATACGGCAACGAAAATTTTAAATAAACTCATACGTATAGAATATGTAATTGAGAAGAGAAAGATAGTATATAAACGTAAAAATACGGAAAATGAAATTGCAATATATAGACAAAGGTATAGAGATTTTATGCAGGATGGAATAAGATGGATTGAAAGGATTGCAGATGGGAAAGTATTTAGTATGAAAGAATTGAAGTTGATATTGTATGAAGCAGCTGTTCTAAAATGGCAAATTAATTATGGAATTAAAAACTATATTAAAGATGTTCAGGAATAGTATAATAGTAAAGTAAATTTTAGTGGTGTGATTAAACGCATTATGAGTGAGCATTTACAATTAAAAAAATTATTCAAATAAAATTTATAAAATAGATAGTGATATATGTGAATGTAATGGGGGAGCGCAGAACGTATTCCACATTCTGTATGTATCTGAAATGTTTTATAGAGTAAGGGAGGAGTTAATAAGAGATTTAAGGAATAAAGAATGAAGCAAGCCTCTGAAAAAATATAATGTATATAACATTGAAGTATATGAAGTAATAGAAGAGTAGAAGCGTATATGAAGTGGTCAAGACTGTTAACGACGATATTTTAGATAAGGAAAATAAATGGAAAAAGGGGGGGGGGGCAGAACAAGTAACCGATTGCCGTGCCAGGCAATGCCAGTGGGACGCCTAGGAAACTAGGCAAGGGCCCCGGTAGCGCCACGATTGCTAGTCAGGCTGGCACGGAAAGGTGGAAATCGTGTTTTGGGGATGGGAAATAACTGTTAACGTTAACATACTAATGGTTATCTCTCCATCACGGGGAGATTTCAAAGCAAAGTGAATATAACAAATTTATTTTTAAATGAATTTATTTTAACGTGATTGTGATGTTTCTGATTTTAAAGATTTGAAATTCTAACGTGTTTGTGAAGTCCATGATTTTAATAATATTTTTTTAATATTGAGTAATTATAATCTAATGTGTTTTAATTAATTTTATATATAATTTTAATCATATACATTTCCTTCGCAGTGGTTAAGATTTTGAGATAAGTAAAAATTTTCTTTAACCATAATGGACGAATTAAATTTAGTTAATAAAGCAAGCCAGATAGAAAACGCGGAGGGCCAAGTGGCTAGGAAGGTTCGCGCTATTCTACTGTTTACTATTTTTTTTATACCTCGATAAAACCTAAGCGAAACGAAATTTAAATTTAAAAAATATGTTAACAAATCCTAACGTTCACGAGAACGAAGTTGCGGGAACAGCTAGTTTTTTAATAATTGCTTAGAAGCTGAGTTAATAGGAAGGACTTGACTTTTCAATGAAAGCAGTGACTTTAAAAATGAAACCAGTAACTTGTGCAACAGTAATGAGATAGTTACAAATACACACATGCCTTAAATGGGACTTAAACACAGAAAACCTCGTACTATCAAGTAGCGTGCAATACACTGCATTACGGAGGTCAGGTTCGGAGCATCAACTTCGGATTTAATAAGTCTAATATTTTGAATGATAGGGTTTACTAACCTAAAATATGACCAGGGTCTTTAATTTGAAAATAAGTGACTGAGTCACATAGAACATGTAAGTTTACATAACAAACGTTTACTCTTTATTTAATGTTATCGTACAAAATTTCCAGAAAGGAGTCTCTATTTAGATGCATCTACAAATATTGGTTGAATTTGGTTTAATTCTTCCTATGTCAAACTTAACTACATGATTTATGAATCTGCCATATTGAACATCGTTGTCTGACCTGTTAAATCGGGAAAGTTTCCATTGCCTTCTGTAGGATTTATAGTGTACACATTTTGGTACAAATATGTTCAAAATATTCCAATGTTACTTGGTGGGAATCGGTTGATTGGTCCTCCAAACCACGGCTAAAAACATCCATTAATTTCATGTGGCGATCTTCATAAATGGAGGTCGAAAAAGAAATTTTGTAGCGGTTTCGATGTTGGTATACTTCCAATATGCAAAGTTAAGTTAAAATTGTGTAACACTTCAATATTTATGACTTTACAATGATTATTCTATTTCTTTAAATTTGATTTAAATGCCAAACTTTAATGCAATGTATAAGATATTTATCGTATGTTCAATGTGATTCGTATAAACTTATTTATTTTGAAAGTTGTGCTATATAAGCTATGCAAGTCTAATGATTATATATAGTTTCTTTGCATGAGTATTTGTCTTTGTAACAAGAACTACCTTTTGTTTCCTCAAAAGAATCAGGAAACACCAGCCAGTCTATCACATTTTATTTTATTTTTCCAAACAATAGTCTCATAGAACAAAAAACTTATACATTCTAATTTAGAATCAGTGAGAGGCCAGCTAGAAAAGAAGTCAGTCGTGAGTATGAAAGATAATCTATAATATTTGATTGGCAAAATTTGATATTTACGACGGAGATACATAATTATTCTCGCACTATTGAAATACTGAGACTATATATGTTTAAAAGAAAAAGTAATTCGACATAAGCTTTACGATCAGCCCGGAAGGAAGGACGGCCCAGTTAAGGATGACTTCCGGGTTTTCGACTTCGCACCAAGGACGACGCGGTGTCTGGTGTTCGGAGAGCCAATTCTGCGAGAGGAGTGCTACTGGCTGCGGATTCTGGCAAGGTTCCAATTATGCACCCACCTCCGCTGTTCCGGCCCGCAGAGGACGAGTTCACTGAGCACCACCCGGAGATGTGCTATCCATGGTGATCGGGAGAGCTGTTCCTGGGTTCTACACCAGTGAAGGATAACTCCACGACATCGGCAGAGTTGCAGTTATTTTCCGCTATCGACACAGCTAAAACGTATTTTTTCCCAAGCAAGTGAAAATGTATTTATGACACCAGAACTAGTAAAGTCAAATGTTGGTAAATCGGTTGATGTGAAATGTGCAGGCTGGTGTTGCTTGCAATTTCGAGAATAAGTATAGTATAATAATACGTAACTGAAGTTCTGTTAGGCTGCCATATAGTTTGAAATTTGTTCGGTTGAACAGTATTAAAATCAAAGTAATTTTATTCGTGCCTATTGATTTATTTGAATTAAGACTTCTCTGTTTGTTTAATAGAATTAATAATCGAATAGTTTCAAACTACAGAGGTAATGGAGATTTGGATGAATACACCGATTTTTTAGCGTGGCAGCATAGAGTTCAGCCGAGGTATATAATTAATATAACCTATCAAACTCACTCACATATACAACTATATTTTATCGTTACATTACACATTCATATCTTATATTAAATATCTCAGAAATAATATTTTGTAGCCAATGAGATTGGCTGTAATATTGTAACACACATCAGAGGTGGTACAGTATTAATTTGAATGCCCAGACGTGTGGCTGTAAACTCTCCACACATTGTGTCTATTTAACACATGACAATATATTACATAGTATCGTAGATATCGCCCAGTAAAAAAATTTTTTTTTATATCCAGCATTCTGAATATAAATGTCCCCTACATTAAAAAAATGCATTTATTATTATGGCCTACCACAGTACAGCATCTATGCCAAGTTTTGTAAGAATGGGTTGTTTGTTTGCCGAGGTACGAGATAAAATAATTATTTTTATTGGTAGGGCTATCTTACAAAATGGCAGAGAAACAAGGCTTTGCATATACAAATTTTATGGTTGTAATAGTACTGACATCATACAAAGATACATTGGGATTTTTTTGTTGGTAAAATATATTGTGCTACAATATTTATACCCACTTATACAGACAGAGATAACAAATGTGGACCCTAAAAATGAACGTGTGGATAAAAACGACATGTCAATTCCATTCTAAAAGACGGTAATAAAATTATGTCTGCTATACAGAAAAACGCCTCACATACTGAAATGTTCCATAATTAATTAACAAAAACTTTGCCGTAATTGAGTTTATATTAATTTATGACATGATACATAGAAAAATAAATGACGAGATATCACTAAGTATCTTGTAATCTTTACTTGCAAACAAATACGTTATATATTGATTGTTACAATCATGACAGCATTCTCGTCATGAAACAAAATATTATTTCAAATTCGAGGGCCACTGAAATGTAGGGCGTCATGTTAATCGGATGACTGTTGTGAAGAAATTTTGATTCTAGTATCCGGTACGAGGATTTTTTCATATGATTACTTCTGGATATACTTGGCTAAATGAAAGTACTTCAATAACAAGAAGCCCGTTTTGAACGAACAATATAAAAAATCATTTAAGGAATCGCAATTCTGATATAATTATTTAACGCCAAATTGGTTACTCTGAATGACAACTGTTCGATTCACGGTGTGGCCATCTGAATTTGTTTTTCGTGGTTTCTCTAAATCTCTCCAGGTGAATGCTGTGATGGAATCTTCATACAGGTCATGTCCCGTTCCTGCCTCTCTCAGCAGATTGCTCCGTCTCTAATGACCTCACTGTCAGCGATACGTTGAGCTCTACGTTCCTACCAACCTACATTTTTAGAGGACTGAAGTACAAGGTGAGTCCTTTAAAAGAGGCCCCGTGGGACATTCAATCAGTGCTCCGAGAATAACGAACGCAGTGAACTCGTAACAATGTAAGAAGGTGTTCAAAACTGTTATTTACGTCTTGTCGAGCAGAAAATTTTAAAAAATCATGTGTGAAACAAGTTATGACAAAAATGATGTAAATATACGGTTTTCGTGCAACATTCTCCTTAATTCTCTCCGTCCGTCCGCCAAAACCTTGGCAAGCTTTAACTTTCGACGGACGAACGGTTGAAATTACAGCCTTTTAAACTTTCACGTTTTGTTACTCGTTCTTCCCGAGTTATTTACAAGGCTGTGTGGTGTGTGCAGTGTTTGGTTTTGGCTGCCTTTTGTTGTCGTATGTTTGTTTATGTAGCGGTATAATGAAATATCTTTCCTAAAGATTGACACTTACGTTTGGAAACACGAGCTCCTTTTGTGCAATAGTAAAAATAATAAAATCTTGTTTTATATGCAATTAAAGTGATTTATATCAATTAATTTCCGTTGTGTATGTGTATGTTTGTTTTTTGAGTACTTAGAGGTCAATGGCGCCCAGTTCCAGCACTTACTCTAGGTATTTTGTTGTCACACAGGATTTTACTGCCTCATTCCCTCGCTCCGTTACACACGTCCCATGGGGCCTCTTTTAAAGCACTCATCCTGTATTTCTTGCAGGTAATCTTAGAAGTTTCAAAATGACTGTAACGAGAGACTTTGCGAGAAATATTTAACCCCTGTCTCGTGCTTTGCAGGAGTATGTGTTGAGTCTGCTACGAGTGCTGTACGACTCGGTGGGGTTCAATGAGGACGCGGGCGACCCGCACTGGACCAGCATGACTAGGAGTCACGTGCTGACCTGGGCGTGCAATCTGGGCCACACCCACTGCGTCCACACTGCTCAGACCATGTTCTCAGCATGGGTCAGCTCCGGCGATCCCGACATTGACAACGCGTATGTAGCTCCTCATCCCTACAGAGTAACTAACCTTAGCAGAAGAGGGTTGTCCCAGAGCTCAACACCCTCCACCGTACTACAGTAGACTGGGAGTACTTTGTTACAAACTTTACTTTCAACATTTTGTGTCACAATGTTTTCAAAAGAAGGTATATCTAACTGATCAGAACGTATTTCCCTTTATACTGCAAGTGATTTGGGCAAATTTATAATGGTTTGCCCAACTAGTAGCTCAAACACTTACCCACAGTGATAATAATGTAATGTCCTCGATACCTTTTTACGATACCTGTATAAACAAAAAAAAAACACTTATCTTTCAACTATTCGTGTTCTAATGAACTGTAGAGTATTTTTTTTTTTTTGCAAATTTTCTCCATTAGCCTGTTGCATTCTGTCTTCATTACAACCAACGTATCAATACTCTCGTGCACTAATGTCTTAATACCAGACTAGCAATGTACTTCCCCGAGTTATACTATATGACGAAATATCACTGGACATTTTATGTTGCTTGTTCCAAAGGCACCAACATTATTATTAACAGGACGTTGGACCTCCATTTGTTACTAGGCCCTTCACTATATTCTATTAACACGCTGCGTTCATGTATTCTATTCCTCCTCTAACGCTGTGAAAACTTGACGTTCGTTATTCCAGTGTATCTGGCACGCGTACCGCACTTCACCTCATCCCAAATGTGTTCTCGTAGTTTCGAGCAGATACTTTGACCAGGCCAGTTAAGATGTTTCATATAACTGTATTAAAGCTGTGACTAAGGTCGCAGTGATTTATGTTATGGACAGGAGGATTATCGAGCTGACAGAGGAAATTGACAGTTCCAAAATGTTTTTGTAGAATGGAAAGCATGATACTGCCAAAATTGTTTTTATTCGGACCAGAGTTGATAGATCCTTCATCCAAGCTCAAGCTAGGAAACCATGCCAAGATGTTTATACTTCCGCCATAATATTTCACTGTCGACAAAACATACCTATAGGTTAACAATTTTTCCAGGTTTCTGCCTGATTCTCACACAACCACCTCAAAAAAAACTAATTCCTAACTCCAATGAACATTTTCCACTTTTCACAGCTATTGGCTGTTCTTTCTACCACTCCTCACTAGGTGGACCAATGGTACATGTGATCAGTGGCTTCCTGGTAGATGCATGACCATGTAAACCAAGTGATATCTACCTATGTTTTTGGTTACTGGTCTCTGTACCTGAGCTGCAACTGAGTCCTCAGCAGTCGTTGAGACAGCTATCTGATGATTGGCTTGGACAACATCCTTAAGAGTTCGCCGTTCAAAAACCCCAGTTGCAACTTTTTGTTGTTCCAACATTGACCTAACGCCTGTCTCTGGTGTTGGACCAACATTGAAAAATGTAAGTTGGCCCAACGTCAAAATGTCACTCGAAGCAACATTGGCCTAACGTGTATTATTATGTTGCCTGCCAACTGATATTTTACTCTCAACCTACATTATTACGCTAATGAAACTTTATGGTTTTCTCCATGCTTTCCTAAATACTCTTTCTTTCAGACATATGCACTATCAACCATCATGTTGTTTGTTGACTTTATGTTGGTTTATCATGAGAATATTAGAGATCACCAATCTAATGTGACAGGAACTCAACCACTAACTAATATTGGTATTATGTTGGTTATTCGTAGTATTTTGATCAGTTGATAAATAGTATTCTTTTATTTTTCAGAAAGGCATTCACACAGTCATTTATCCACAGTCAATAATGTTTTGCTAAAACATGTTATTGCATACATAATGCGGAAAGCTTTAATTCCGAAAACTTCTATATTTTGTGCAAAGGTCACGTTTCAGCTTTATATAAAGTGTGTGCAAAGAGGAATTCAAAGATATAGCATATGCTATGGAAAGTAACATAGAAACACCAATAATTTATATACAAATTTGATTAAGTTATGCGGTTCGGTACATGAGGCAGTGGACCTTTACCCATAGCTGTAAGCAAGCAACACGAGCCGTGACTCATCCTGGCGGGACCGCTTCCTTATAATAGCATAGCTCTTACCTTAATGGGGTTAGGTGCACGGGATGCGATATTGGACAAAGGAGAGCGCCGCAGCGGAGGGAAGAGAGGCAATGTGACTGCAAATTTGATACCAATAGATTATATTTTATTCAGATACCAATGTCATTCAGGAAATTTTTTCCTAGTAATCAAATGTACTGAGTAACGAGTGCTTACAGATGCACAACAAAAATACAACAAAACAACTTAAGGAGAAATTCACTCGCATCTGCATTCATATTAAAGGCTGTTCACGATAAACTGAGTACTTTCTAAAGGCCTGCTTGAGATCAACTTGTGTGCACATTATGTGTATTCTTCCAACTTATGTAAAATTAACATTGCCATGGGCCTCATCACTTTATTCATACGGCGATCAAGTGAAACTGCGAAATTATTAGACAAGTAGGTATTTTACAAATCTGCTTATTTTCACGCTTCTATGAATAAAAAATCACAAAGCGAATTAATACTTTTTATTCATCATTAATATATGGAACTACTTTCCCTTCATCGTTACCAACTTAACTACGCGCATGTTACTCTAAGCACCCATTAAAATATGTGCAGGTAAAAGCAGTGGCTTTTTTCTAAGGTTGCTTTCAAAGGTTACTTTATCGTGAACAGCTTTTACAAAATAACACAGTTATGGTTGAAACACTTCAAGTAGTGGCTGCGGGGTGGTACTGGCTTATAATTTATTCAAAATGGAGACGAAAGCAGCATTGCCACTGACCCACCCCTCCCCATGCCTATCAAGCAGCAGGTTCGCCTGGAGTTGTTGTGTGATGGGTTCCCCCTCCATGCCTCAACCTACACCCCATGAACTACTTTCCCTGATGCAGTTCTCCACCAACCCCCCTGGAGTTGTCTAGCGGGTTACGTCACACACCCCCAATGCACTTCCTCAACCTCGGTCCACCCACCCCCTGTGGGACTATCAGAGATTTTGGGACCTGTTTTTGCTGGATATCGTTGGCTGGCTGGCTGTGAGAGTGGGGAGCTTTGACGACTGGTGCCCCGGGCTGTTATTGTGTTTGATTCCCATAGAGGTGAATGTGAAATTAAGCATTTAACAACTATGCAATGCTAGTAATTACACCTGTTATCCCCTCGAATGCTGGGCTGCAACTGAGGTGATGACTCGTACACTGGCAGAAACCAACTCAGGGGATGCACTTGCAGATTCACTTACCCGCCGCCTGTCTATGTGATACTGCCTGAGGTTTCAGGACCTGTTTTTGCTGTTGTTGTGGGATTGCTACCCACCAGAATGGGATTGCAGCGACCGATACTTCCTTCGATGCCTGTTAAGGTTACTAACATATTATTTGTGTGTTAACACAATTAGTAATGAGAGTTAGTACACATGTTGTCATGCTGGGTACCAGAAGTAGAGAGAGGTGTTGTCTGGCCGGCAGCTGGTTGAGATGTGAGGAGTTATGGTCGAGGGGTTGAGGGGTAATTGTGCTTGTATAGGGATATCTTGTGTAATGAGATAATTTTACTGTGCAGTTACTTCTGTTACTTATTAAGTACAAACATTATTTATTTGCGCATGTGCATTATTACATATCACAATAAACAATTGCATGTACAGATAGTGTACATAGAATAGTTACACATCTTCTCCCCAAGACAGCTAGCACTAAACTGATCTCTGTTTGCATGTATCAACCATTATAACCGTCACTGCCATATGCCATATTGGATCATGTTGTGCCATATTGTGGCATTCTCTTTCTTAATTATTATTTAATTACTGTTATAGCAATTAATTAATTTTTTGCGAAGCCCCTTTCTACCGTTTTTCCTTGTTTCTTTTCAGAATATAACTTTGTCTCTGTCTATAAACAAAAGTTTCTCTAATGTGGAATCTATGTTGTATATTTTGATGAAAATATTGTGTATTTCAAAGTTTATTATGTCTTTTAAATGCAGCAAATGACGGTCTAGCTGTTATGTATTCTATGAATTTGTATCGATCTCGAAGGTACCTGGTTGTTATAGCTAATTTTCGTAAATATACACGGCAGCACTTAAATTAAAGCTCTAACTTTTCTTTAAATTTTCGCAAAGCTGTTTAACTGTGTTTAAAGAAATGTCTGTTAAATTTACTCAGACATTAATTTTTTTTATCAATATTAACTTTTAAAGAAGCATTTTTTTTTTCGTGTCTTTCTATGTACTTTCATATTCCCGCATGTTGTTTCCTTATGTATCGATAGATCATGTCGTGACTGCTGAAACTTTTCCAGGAAGATCGTAGCTGAAAGAATTCGCTGACTTCTTCTTTCTTCATTTTTCATAAGCAACATGTAGTTCGTTATTTTCACCTTGCTTCAACTCTGAACGTTATGTTTAAGTAAATTCCTTCCTACGACCGCAAAGGTGAGTACTTTTGTTGTAGTTTGTGCTCGTGTCTAACGATAAATGTTTGTGGCGAAGGCCGTTGATAATGAATGTTGTTTTTTGTGCTTTGTAACTTTATGTGGTCGTCGGCATAGGCGACCATTCCCTGCACCATGATTACTTCTTGAAGGCATCTGCTGCCTGTCACATGGCCTTTTTGGGTTGGGAGCAGAGTTGAGATAGTGTGTGGTGTGTTGGAGTTTCTGGACCGCCGTTTGCAGCATTCGGTCAGAATTTCTTTTGGTTTTTTTTTGCATGCAGCCCCTCTAATTTTCAGCATGCAGTGGAAGCCAATATTTTTAGATGTTCTTTTGGAACTGTTCCAACATCACTACAAACTGCAAGTGGAACTTTAATACCTGATTATAACAAGAATATTTCTCTTTGTATTGGACTTAACCTTTTTCACAAAGGTTGTTGTTGGACCTAAGTACAAAAATCACGTGAGAAACTTTCCCTTTATAGTGTTTAAGGTAATGGCCCCTGAATTTTCTCTTTGTAAAATCTATATATTTTTTCTCTTGGGTGTGTCCCTTAACTTTAAAGTTTGAAATGTAATTGAACAAAATAAGAAAATGGTATTGTATATTAATTTAACTGCTGAAATGCAGAATACTCACTGTTTTGAAAATAAGTTTTTATATATGTTGTTGCGTTAGGTTTTGAACTTGTGTTTGCATTCGAAAAAATTATTATTTTTTGTTTAATGGTAATAAACCTATAAACTAAAGTCATGCTTTTATTTTCACTAACTAACCCAGGAGACAATATTACCCCTTTTATGCAATCAAGTTCTTGAATTCAAATAACTTATTTCAGCTTTATTTATAATTGACATTTTTTTGTGTGTGTCAAAAGAAAAGTAAATTCATAACATGGGAAAAATCAATATTGACACCTATCTGCTGGTTAATGTGGGAATGTGACCAAGAGGAAAATAAGGTAATAAGGTATTATTTTGTGTGGGGGCTGCGCTTCCTTTACTGACGTGTGGTTGTTGCACTGAGAGGTCGCACTTGCAGCGGATTATTTTTCGTTTCACGTCGGCCTCTGGGCCTTCTTGGTGTTTGGATTGGAACCTTTCAGATGGGCCAATTTCTGTGATTTTGACTAAGCTATTATTTTGGGGGGGCTCTGATCTCAGGCGCTAGGAAGTTGGCTCAATGCTAAATATATCAGTTGGAAATATTAATTAAAAAATTTTCACTCTATGTTTGGAAGGAGATCAGATCGGTTTGCTTGTGCGGCAGGCGTATTCAGTGTGACACGTGCTGTATATATTGCTTTGCATTACCAATTTTTGAAATTGATATAAAATGTATTAACCAATTATTTCAACAGCCTGTGTTAGCGCTATAATGATTCCGCTTGCTACAAAGGCACTAGCAAATGTTTCACAAGTGAGTGGATGAATACTTTTAATGAATAATTATATTAATAGTTAGATTATTTAATCCTATATTCATCAATTGCCCCATTTACTTATGCAAAATGATATACTTAATCGTGGAACTCAAATAATAATAACAACATTATTAATAATAATGGTCATTAGTCTGTCAGATTTTCACTTCAGTATCCCTGTGTCGTGAGCAGCGATTTTTTTGAGTGTTCTGACACCATATTTGAGAAATTATTTTTTAAATATTGAAAATACAATTCATAGAATCATTATGTGGGCGGAGTAAGCTTATTAGTTTTAAAAAGGAATATACTAGGTAAGAACGCACATATATTTTTTTAACATAAACTTTTTTTTTGGTAGAGATGCATCTGTTTGTCTTTTCTCCAGACAAGGTAGTTTCACCATCAGATAGAGAGGGAGAGAGAAATAGAGAGCGATCCCTGCGAGATGGTGGTCTCGAACGGAGGTATTTCGAATCCCACAGATCCTCATCTGAAAGGGCTAGTGATCTCTCGCACGTCGTCTCCAGAGACACCATTGTTTGCCTTTCCCCCAGGCGGTGGTTTCGCATTTGGACAGGTTAGGGACTTCGCACTGGGGTTGTGAGTGAGCGGGCAGTGTGTGCCTGACGATATCCTAATTTATCGGCTCGGTGTGAAATATGTACATTTTCGCTAAGTGTAAAAAAGTAATTATGCATGCGAATATTTATTGTTAACAATTTTGTTATCATTATTGTTTTAATTGCACAATTAAATAAATTATTTCGTGTAGTAAGTAAATTGGTAATTGTGCAAGTGTAGTATAATCTAATAAATTTAACTTATTATTCATTACAACTACTTACTCATTCAATTGATGTGAAATTGTGGCATCCCATTAGTAGCACTAGGACTCGTTGTAGAGCTGACATGTCACTTTTATAGTTATTGAATAATATATTTTACATTAATTTCAATAATTAATAACACAAAGTGATATATGAATGTTGTGTCACACTGGGTACACATGTTGTTCACATGAACCAATCTTGTCTCTTTCCAAACTTATAGTGAGGATTTTTAAAATAATTTTCCCAGCTTATATATATTTTACATGATCCAATGTGGTGGATGGTGGTGGTTATAATGGTTCATACATGCCAACAAAGTTCATTTAAGGATGAGCGGTCTTGGGGAGAAGACATGTCATTATGCTATGTATTACCTCTACAGATATTATTGTAAAATTGAAATATGTATTAATGCAAGTGAACTATTAAATTGTTCATTATGCATCATAAATAATTGAAGTAATGGTATAATTCAGTTATCTCATTACACATTCTAACCCTCTACAATTGCATTACCGCTCATCTGCCTCACCCATAACCTCCTCACTTCTCATGCAGCAGCCGACCAGACAACACCTCTCTCTCTCTACCTCTGGCACCCGACGCGTCAACATGTGTATTTACTCTCATTACCAATTGTGCAAGCACACAAATAATATCTAAGTACCCTCAACAGGGATCGAAGCAAGTAACAGTCGCTGCAAACCCATACTGGCAGGCAGTCACTCCACGACAGCTGCTGAAAACCGGTCATGAAGTCTCTGTCTGTCTCACAGGGGCAGGGAGGTGGGAGAAGTGCATCTGCAAGTCCATTGCCCTCAGTTGGGTTTCGCCAGTCTATGAGTTATTGCCTCAGTTGCATTCTGGCTTTCGAAGGGAGAACAAGTGTAATTACTCTTATTAAATAATTGCTAATTGAGCAATTACACAATCAACTGTATGGGAATTTAACACAATTACATTCCCAGGCATCGACCGTCAAAGCTTTCCACTCTCACTGTCAGCCAGCCAACGATATCCGCCAAAAACTGGTCCTGAAATATCCAGCATTTCCACAGGGGGTCAGCGGATTTGGAGTGGGAAATTGCATCGCAGAATGTGTGACATAACCAGACCACAACACCAGTGCGGTGGGTGGGAGAACTGCATCGGGGAAAGCCGGTCGTGGGGTGTTGGTTGGAGAGGGAACGAAATCAATCACTCAACTCAAGGACAACCTGCCGCCAGAAAGGGGTGGTAGGTGGGTGTGGGTTTGGGTTTGGACTAATGCAAATGCGGCTGTCGCAGCCATTTTGAATAAATTATATGCCAGTACCGCCCTGCAGCTACTACTAATTCACGTTAGGTATTTTGGCAGCATGTGCTCGATGTGTTTACCAACGACAGCAAAGCACATCTGTAAACTCACATTTAGAAAGGGACGAGCAGCCTGAAGTGTTTCTGGCGTAATGTATCTGCATGCTGCCACAATGCGTTCCTGCATGTATTCTGGCGTCGTAGAAACCACGCTTTACACCCTATATTTCAGTGCTCCCCACAGAGCAAAAATCGAGCTGTGTAAGGTCGTGGGAGCGAGCTGGCCATCTTACATCATTATCACGACCTAACCAACAGTTTCGAAACATTAAATTTAACGTTGGCCTCGCCCACAAAGCAAAATGCACATGACAACCATCATGCTGAAACCACATATCACGACATATGTTGAGTGCTATGACTTACAGAAGTGCCGGTAAGGTCCCTCTGTGGAAATGGGCATACGTACAGTGCATCATTGTCCCTTGAATGAATTATTGCCCTATGATGTAGTCTCCAACTATTCCACACCAAACGGATCACTTTCCACTGTCGCTGGTGCTCCATGTGCCGGACCCAATGAGCATTCTCCATCGCCCAGTAGTGCATATTTCGTAAATTTATGCGCCCATTGTTTGTGAAGGTAACTTTATATATGAATAATATATTATTCAGATAATTAATTTATCATTTACATATATCAGAACAAAGCTACAAATCTGAACATGCTGCTGGAAATCGTCTTCATGTAAGGCCTGATGAAGAGCTCTATGATATGGATTGGTACAGCATCCATAAGACACTTGTTCTACTTATTCCTACGAACCTGGATTGTTCTCTCATACCAATGTGGGGGTTCGCATCGACACATGCCAATACATTGTGTTGATGCTCCTCGTCCATATTAGTATTTCTTGCATTCGTGTTATGGAATTCCAATCACCTCATAACAAGATAGATGCGCAAATTCATAGTATCGTTTGCATGAGATGGCCGTCCAAATACGATATCGTTCACCTTACATTTAGACTGCTTTCTTGGAGTTTCTGACACACTCACTATAAATAATTAGAGCATTCAGTTTTTCCTCATTCGTGAACTTTATTGTGTACATACAACCACACACGACAATACCACTTACTATAGCATATCATGGGGACTCGGACTGTGCTGATATTAGGTAGCGGTCCCACCAGGATGAGTAATGGCATGTGTTGCTTGCTTACAGCAGTAAGTAAAGGTGCACTGCCTCATGCTACCGGCCAACCTAACTGAATAGTATTTGCACATTATATCTTGGTGTTTCTATGTTACTTTCCATTATATATGGTATATCACTGAATTCCCCTTGGAACGTACTCACAGATGCTGTTAAATGAAATATATTTTCCAGGGGAAAATCCATATAATGTTTTATTATTTCTTTACATGAACTTGTTATGAATAGTCACTTTGTGGGAAGTTACTTACCACCGTACGTAATTTCATCTAGCGAAAACCGTATTTCGTGATATGCAACTATTCTGGAATTTTTGGAGGTGTTCACATTAGGTGGACGTTGCACAGTTTTGTATTACTTATTTCTATTGGTTCCACAATATGTACAGTATCAGTGTACTAAGTGGCAGTCATATGTGCTTTGTACTTACGTTTTATTCTAGGATTCACCCTAACTTGAAGCGCATTGTATACTGCACAGCAATTGCTAATGGTGGCGATAAAGAGTGGAATTTCCTATTGTCAAGATACCAGTTTGGCGAAGAAAATCTAGATAAAAATTCAATTGTAGAGGCTCTTAGCTGCTCCAAGAATCCCACAACTCTAAAGAAGTAAGCAATATAACACATATAGCAAGATTGTATAATGCAGTAGAGCCAGTTTTTCAACTGTTAAGATGTGAAGTTTATGGCTAATGTGTTATCTCGTAGCATATGTGTATAAATTCTAACTCTTTGCGTAATTAGCAATTATTTTTTCTTGAAATAATTGGTTATTTACTTTTACTTTTCAGTTATTATTCAGCACAAATATATTATAAAAAATCACTAAATTGCTAACAATAATCAGTATAAAATTTTCTAACATTCCTAATCACCATCTGTCCCCCATAAAACATTCATCAAGGGAGCGTATTTAAAATGCTCACAATCAGTTCTTGTTTCCATACCACAGTTTTTTTGCTTAATTAATAATATCTTTAAGGTGAATCATTTAAACAGTGTCGTGATATTTGTAATTTTTCGGGTGATGTTTTCAGCTTATTATATAACTGGATGTCAAACTTAGTTAGCTACACCTGTCTTTGTTCTGCCCGAATGCATTGTTTTGAAGTTATGTTCAGCAACACTGATGAAATTTGAACTAATGCAGAGCCGATGTGTGATTTTGTTAAATGACACTATTTTACTTATTTGACATCTAATATACTAGTCAGTTTGGATTTCTCCAGATTAAAGTCTTGATTATATACCAGGCATGCATGTGAGAGTTCAAATTTTCCTATACATATTATCAGCTATTTTGGAAGCAAGCATTCTCTTATGTGGTCATCACATTTCATTTTATACTTTAAGCTAAATTATTTTTTTCATAGGATAATAATTATATTACAGGTAAAGGTTTTTATTTGAATAATTACTTCAGAGTTATTCTCTTTTACAGAATTCTTTAAAATCATATAAATTATGAGGGCGAATGAAAAGTAAAGGCAATACATATATAATATATAATATATTCCTATTAATTAATTAATTTTCATTGTTTTCAGGTACAGCTATGCACTTGTATCATTCAGAGAACTTCTTATCACATTCCGAATAAAGTGTTGCAGTTGCTCGCTAAGTAATATCTGCACAACTTGCTGGATCTCACCACTCATGTTCAAAATGTGATCACACAATTTCTCATTCTAATTGGATGGTGTCAAATCCGCCCTTTAAGTGCAATGTGCAAGGAATTCAGATCCAAATCATTGGATAGTTTCTACCGTTGATGTTGTGGTAGCCTAGGTGTAAATTGTCGTGGAGAAGTAGCATTCATTTGGGTAGCAGTTATCTTCGTTTGTGGCGAATTTCAGGTTTCAGTTCGTCTTGCAGCAAAGGGCATTATGTTACACCACACACTGTTTCACCATGATCCTGGAATGTCATTAGGATATGTTCCTTCATTCATACCTCGAGAGAAAATTAGCTTCAATTTCCTGGCCAACATTTGCTGTTTGAATATCTTTCAATCTGGGGATGATGGATGTCACCGTTTCGTATTGGTGGACACATGTTTCGTTGCATGTCACGATGCATTCCATGATAGTGGGATCTTCTTCGTAGTGTTGGAGGGACCATGCCTCAACATCGACGCGCTTCTAAAAGTGTTGAGCCGTAAAATGTTTAGACACACCTTGCACAAACATTCTGACACCCCAAGTAATAGCGAAACATGGTTTGTGCAGATCCAAAGCTGATGTCAACGATTACCACCAATTTTACCACAGGGATTTGTCGGTCTTTTCCGATTAAGGCATCCGTTCTCTGGATGTTAGCTTCCTTGTGCAATGTTGATGGGCAACTAGAGCAACTGGTTCTTATTTTTCAAAGTGTTTTGCAGTGGGAGCACCTGCAGGTAACCCATCCACCTCATGAAAGTGACCAAGCATTTCCATTTCGTCCATACCATTCATAATCCTATGAATGGTAATGATGTTAGTCAAATTATGTCTTCAGCGAAAATATGAAGATCATTTTCATCTTCCGACATAATAAATAATAATGTTAAAATTAACTAAATTAAACTGACAATGTGAAAACTATCACACACGGAACAATTGTAAGTTTACCCCAGTTGTGAGAAATGAAAAAAATGGTGATTAATTTTGGTTTTACTATAATTTTTTTTTTTTAATTTTTCTCAAACATTTACAATTTTACCCATTTCGAAGTCCATGAAACAAAATAAAAATACGTGAAAATTTAATCCTTTTAATATTTTACAATATACAATAATATATATTTTTACAATCCTACTGGGCTTAAGCATTACATATTAACAATCAAATGCCAGTATCATAAAATAAACAATAAAACATACATTTTTCTTTCTAAGAGTTCGTAATGCCTGCCCCAATCCTCCCCTCTCTACTAGCAGTTGCCACCCGCCTTAAGTAGTCCGCAAATTTCCAAAGTTGATTATCCAGGACGCCAGGAACCTCCCAGAAGAATCACTTCGTTTCTCGCTAGCCAAAGATTCAAATTTCGGTGACATAGCAATGCGCTTCGTGTTGTCTCCAGGCAACCACCACGTATGAGATAAGGAGGTGAAGGTCAGAGGGGGAAGCGGAAAGCCTCTCACTGTCGCAGAATAGTCAATTTGCATATTGCTCTCAGTTAGGATAGACGCTCATGCCCGACGTCCTGTTATGGAAGAGGTCCAATGGGGCATAATCCAGTGTGTTTCGTCACACATCTGCCTTACACTCTGGTAGGATGTGAAAACCATCAAACTTCGTTTACATAGAGAATTGTGCAGTGTTCCAGGTACACCGTTACAGTTTTACCCAGTCATTTACTTTTCTTTCATTCGTAGTGTGCGCTACAAATGACTTCCTTGTATGGTGATAGACTTCCACTGTTATAATTCCTTCTTCTCCCAAAATTCTTTGATAGTGCACTCGTTGAGTGGAGCATTCATATGTCGGTATGCACTGCTACCTGCCGCTGGAATGAATGATGGAATACTGCACACAGCCAGCTACCCATTATGCCATTCACACTTGGTGTCGTAAGTCAGCACCCCCGTATTCAAATACTGCATAATCCATAAATTGTATTTCGTTCTTATTCACCCATGTATTATACAAGAACTCTATAAATAAAAGGGTAGTGATATGATTTTTTAGTTTATGTTTGCGAAACATCGTTTACAGCCTTATAAATAGTACTGTTATTATTTCAGGTATTTGAAAATGATAATTACTGGAAACTCTGGCTTGCAAATACGACATGCAAATGACGTATTTTCGGGATTGTTCAAGAACCAACATGGGATAGACATAGCTCTGAGCTTCTTAGTAGAGAACTTCAGAAATATTTCAGAATTGTAAGTCTAAAATGTTAAGATACTTTACATATAAAATAGATGTAACTTAAAAGTTTGAGGTCGCTGTAATAGTGTGGTTAGTCCAAAGGTTTTCTACCACAGCGATTCCTGGTGGAAACTATCCCATACTTTCGCTTGTAAGAAAAGTGATGGACGTTGCCACTTGGTATTGAAACTTTCTCATAACACTAGTTTCTCCCACCCTCAGATTCCATGACAGTTAAAATTCAAAGTTCCATTCCTTGTCACACTTTACGAAGGATGGGATGCTGGCTGGTCCTATCTTGAGTACATATTTTTCATTGGCTGTTACTGGTCCACAAAGTGTTTATTCCTTATGTTTTATTACTTTCAATATGTTTACAAAATTTAATATTTTGTGAACTAGTGAGTTTGAGATTATATACTTGAAATGGCTTCTTTGGTGTAGCTGTGTGCCACTCTTTCTGTGAACTATATATGTGTTAGAAAATATTGCAAATTAATAAAACAATATATTTTGATAATAATGTAAGCTCTCATATTTTGATACAGGCAAGTCTTATATTATTTATAGTATTTTGTAAATAATTTAAAGTTTTGTGCCAGAAAATTAAGTGAGTTTGGGGTGTGTTTTCTGCTCAAACGCCAGTAACTGGATGTTTGCTCATGGAGGTTGGAGAAATTATGGAGTGGGAGAATAATTGTGTTCGTGCTCAGGTTTTGCCCAAGGTGATGGGAAAGGGTCACACAATGCGTGGTTACTGCCCTCTGCTAGGAATATTGACATTGGAAATAAATCAATTTTTGATATTGAATATTTATAAAAGGAGGAAAGGCACCAAAGAGTGTACACCTTACAAATCGAAACTTTTACTGTACAGTTAAAAGTTTAAAAAATGATTCACTTAGATGGCACTTTACTGATCTATTATAACTGTGCTCACTGGACAAATCACATAGACATTTTCTAATTTTCACAAAATGCAAAAACCCAAATCATTGCAAATGTGCACTGTTAGGAGCCCTAGCTCGTAATGGCGTGCAGCATGTACCCAAAGAGTGTGCTTTCAAATGATGAACATTGCTCATGTCTCCTTTGTTGGCATTTGATAAACTGTATCCAGAAATCAGAGAAAGGATCAGTGTATATCTTATCGAATCCTGGGCATAATATATGACTTTTTACTGTATTTGATGATATAGTCTTCTTTACTGGACATTAAACATTTCCTCTTTTATTTTGTATCCCTGAATCTCGTTTCATTTTCTTGTCATTTGCAAGCAAGAGAGAATTTTTAAATGGAGATCCTGTCATTACCTCTGATTCCCTTCCTTTTCTTTTTCGCATTCCAGTAGTATCTGCAATGGGAAGAGGAATGATGTCGGCTGGGGAGATTGCTGTTCCTTCATTATTTTCTGCTATAGTATACCCGTTATTATTAGTGCTATTAGGAGAGTTGCCACAATACCTACTTGATTCACAGGCATGCACTTCAGCCTCAATCATTATTTCACCAGCTGATCTATTAATATCAGTGGCTCTCAGTAGTCAGCTCTCCTTAGCTGCTCAGAATCAGCTGCGGCCATTAAAAATATATTGCACCAGATCTGAAAAAACCTTACTTCTAATATGCAATTAATAAACACATATTTAAATTTGATATTGTTTGGTCATGCCTTCTTTTGGTGTTGGGGGGAATTATGGTTAGGCCAAGGCATGTCTAACTTGGCACAGAAGAGTAGTATGAAATGCTTCTTTCTAGCTCAGGGACTCAGGGCTGCAGACGAGCCGACTATCCAGCCGCCATTTTGAATAATGTCATTTCGCACAAAAAACCGTTTCTTAATATGAGAGCCATTATCATCGGGCCCCGGTAAGTGCGAAAAAACCATTATGGTCAATTTTATTTATAAGCCAGTATGGTTAAATTTTAATAAATTGTACTTTAGTTCAAAAAGTTTAAATCAAACAAAATATATTCAGTTACAAAATGATTTTTATGTCATATCCAACAAGTTTAATGAAAAAATGCCACACATTTTTAATAATAATGATGAAATGTCCCCTTTAGAGCAGTGTGAAAATGATGTACTGATTATTTTCAATGATGTAATTTTAGAGAATCAAGATGTAAATCGTGAGTACTTTACTGTGGGAAGACATCAAAGGTTTAAGTATTTTATTTGGCACAGACTTACTCCAAAGTACCTTAATAATTAGTAAGGGATAATGCGAACTCTTTATGAATATTTGATAAGATAATACAAATTAAAGTAATATTCATAGTGGTTTTATTGGCGGAGATATGAATTTTGATAAATTCAAAGAGCTTTGTGCAAAGTGCTGGGACGAAGATTTTGGTTTTATCACAACAAATTTGAAGAGAAAAATAAAGGAAGGGAAGTTCAGAAAGCTAACAAAGAATTTTATATTCTCTCTCTCTCTCTCTCTCTCTCTCTCTCTCTCTCTCTCTCTCTCTTGTGAATTGTACAAGAAAATTATTTATCTTTTTCACGACCATCGCCCTATCTACCAGCTACAAGAAAAAACAATCTTACAATGCGCTCTACCTCGACACAAGGTTTCCTTGTCAGGGACAACAGCAAGCTCTCGCCACAACAGGAATCAACCTATCACAATTGTGTCACTATCTAGTAGCTATGTGCCGAACACTCTGCATGACTCTTGATGACAGGCTTCCAACTTGCCGCATCTTGCTGCATGAAGACTTTTAATCGTCGTGTCACCCATCTTGTCGTGGTGGTTCAGTGACAAGGTGTTTGATTTTAAATGCGAAAGTCATGGGTTCTAATCCCAGTTTGAGCAGATAATTTAATTATGTTAATATAACACACCTATATTTGCACAATGTGATTATCACAAAATAATTTAAAAATTGAGTCAAAAAACCTTGCTCTTTCTCATATATTCAATATATGAGTATTGATGCAAATAAAAATGGTACTCTCAATCTTTAGTAAAAAGTACTCTCTATGCTACACTTATAGTATAAGAGATGTACAAGCAGGAGTGTTCTGATATAGTGAATAGCACCTCACCATATGACAAGTGGTACCATTAAAATATTTAAAAAAAATTAAAAATTTTAATAAAAATTCCTCGCCTCTCCTTTCTCTATATACATATATATATATATATATAGGCCGGTGGAGAGATTATGGGTTTCTACAATTGGAGTTTTGCATGTGCTCAATAAGGCAACGAAATAGAATATTATGTCACTGGCAAGGTATTAACTTAGCTGTAAACAAAAAAAAAAGTCTCTGGCACAACAGTAACTTGTCTGGAAATTTTCGAAATTTTTTAAAATAATAAGGTACCAATAGGTTAAATGTGGTTTGAAGGAACGACGAACGAACATTGAACACATATAATAAATGTTAAATGACCGTTAAAATCATTTTTATGTTGCATTTTAAATAATTAATTATGTAAAAAAATTTATTTCACAAAATATTTCAACTCACAAAACATCTGTTTTAATAATCCAAGAGTTATCCGAGTTATCAAAACCCAACAATAAACATACATTTTTTAGAATTACATATCGAGCATATACTTTTCTGAACTAATCGCCCATTTTTAGTATTTAACATTTGTTTTTTTGTGGTTTATTAAACTTTAAGCACCAAGTATTCACATAGTAAATAAGAATTTAAAAATAGTCTTAATATTTTACAATTATTCCTATTGTAGTCATCAAACTATTGACATGTTTTAGTTTTTTTAATTTTTTAATTAAAAATATCACCTATGTTAACATCAAAAGGCTTAATGTAATATGTTTTTTACTATCCCTCAATAACAGCCTCAGCACTATCAGGTAAATTGGGATTAACAGTAATTATTTTATAATTTTACAATCCATCAAAAAAGTAAAGAAAATTTTATTATTATCTAAGTGAAAATTATTTGTTACTTTGTTCCACTTCGCAGGTAAACAACATATATGTGATTGTGTTTCCTTGCATTTGAAAATTTTCCAGTTAACAAGCATATCACAATAATTCAATCCTCATTGGTTTAAATTTTGTTATTGATCAGCTATTTCTTTATCGAAATTTCTTTTATTGACCACATCTTTTCTATATATAGGATCAATCATATTATTGAGTCTATGATTTTGTAGACAAACATAATCTTTTGTGTAAACAAAAACTTTACTAATTCGATCATGTAAAGCGGTAACTATGATATTGTATTTTGAATCTACATCTTTTTTAAAAGTTTAAGCAGAAACAATATTACTGTATTTCGAATCTACTTCCTCTTTTAAAGCCTGCTTTGCATTATTTATTCATTTCATATAATCATCAATAGTATTACTGAATTGTAAATATATGTATCTTCTTTTGAGCATAATCAGCTTTTTTTAATAAAAAAATATTTTATCGACTGCATATTTATCGTCTCTAAGATCATATATTTTAAAAATCTATGCCCTAAAATGAAAAATAAGATTTTGTATAATCAAAGCAAGTGCTTAGTTTACTTTGTAAATCAGAAACACCCAAATTGCATTGTATATGTACATATGTTTTTAAAGAGTAATCAGAAGCAATAGTTTTGTATTTTAAATTAACTTTTTTTAAAGCAACTAGTGTCAAATATTATATGTAAAGATTTGATTAATGATTTTTCAAATATATCGGTGATTCAATAACAAATAAATTATATCTTTACCTTAAAATATTTCGAAAAAAAATTTAATACAATTAAACATAGATATCCACATATGACTGAATTAAAATTCTGAACTCGATCATCAGTGTAATGAACATTTCTGTTTTTCAAATAATTAATTAAATTATTAGGAATATTTCCTCCAAATGAATCAAACTACCAAGCATCATTATTTTATTTAAAATAGCAAACACAATGAATACCAGGATTTGTTAAAATGTCGAAATTAACCACAGCACACTCATTTTTGTGCATTATATTTGGTAATTCATTAGTCATATAAACATTTATGAATTTTCGTATTGATTATTTTAACATTTTTTAAATATCGATATTAGATAGTGGATATATATTCAAATTTGTTTTGGTCTTCCCTTCTATTTTGCAACTAAACAATTTATGATTTATTTTCCATTGCCAAATTGTGTCTCAGTTTTCCTTCTAAACTTTTTTTTTTGTTTTTATAGTCTGTTCAACATAATTATAAACTCCAGTATCTCCTCCAGCTGAAGCACCAAGTGCACATAAAATTGCAAATATAACTGGTATAATTCCTCCGTGATGTAATCCATTTCCTGCTTTTTCTTTTTTATATTATTTTTGAGTATTGGAAGTGTCAAAGTTAGTAAGAAACCTTTACATTCCTTTAATTTTTTATTTATTTTTTTCTCAAGATGATCATTTGTTAAAAAATTATCTACACCCAAATCTCTCAATTCATTATTGGGTATATCGAAATATAAGCTTTTAATCTTCATTTATAAATTATATATATAAACATTATAATTCCTCATCCTAATTTTCTTCTCGTAGACATAGTTGAGGCAACAGCAGCAGAAGCAATTTTTTTCTCAAATTGGAGTACCTTCATTTAATATAATTTATTTTGCTTCCTTTTGCAAAATATTACTAACATTATGTCTAGATTCTATATCTTTATGATCTACATGAGCAATACGATGATATTTGCATGCTTCATGTAATTTATTTATCCCTAAGTCTCCTCTTTCTAGTCTTTCATTTAATTTTTGTAAATTATCCACAATAATTATAACCTGGCAAAAGCATTTCGGGTAAATTTAAATTGTTTAAAGCCCAGTTTATAATACCTTTGCCGTGATGTTCAGAATTCCAAAATTAATGTGGAATTGCATTTAAAGTCTCATTAGATATGGAATTCCTTTTGGATTGTTTCTAACAAATTCAGAAAATTTATTGTTTAGCATATTCACTATGTTTACGTTTTCTTTGTAATAATTTTCATTTCCAGCATTTTATTCACCATGAATAACTAATAATCTTTCAACCAATTTTCTAACATAATCCATCCAAACATATTCTTTGGGTAAATTATTGTTATTTTTTATACATACTCCAGATCACGAAGTTCTTGGAGAAATAATTTTTCCTGGTGTGTTTGATGATGTTCTTGAATGCGATTCTTTTATACAGTTATAATAAATTGGTTTAATTATATGTTTGTATTTCCAACTTCTATTCGAGATTATTCATTTCTTGGATTATATTATTGGAATGCAGTACTGGTATCTAAAATTTTTGTGTGTAATTATCATAGTCATTAGTGGTGAAATTATCCTCAAGATCTTTTTATTTTGTTAAAAAATTAGAAAGTCCTTCTGTTAATTCATATTCTTAATTTTTAACGGACACATTATCATTATCTCTCTTTACTTGTGTATTACCTATGTAAAAAATTTTTCCTTTTGCACATAAATCATATTGAGTATCAATAACATTTATTCTTTTTTAAACTTCTTTTCCGTTATTTATAGTAAATCAGTCGCGGTATTTTTATGGGTAAAATGCTCATTCGCTCTTCCAAATTAGGAGATTTTTGTTCTGAGAATAATTCTCATTCCATTGATGCTTCTTCAGGGGTAGGTGGATAATCTAAATTTTTTACTGAACAGGAACTAGTGTTGTTATTAAAATTTTTCTTCTTCACTTATATTTTCTTCTTCTTTTTTACCGGTATTTCATAATTCGTGAAATAATGGTTGTTCTATCTCCTTGTTTTTATCATATTATTTTTCATGACACATTTTGAATTTTTTATATCTTTCGATGAGTAATTTAACTCGAGAAACTCCATTTGATTCATGCATTTATATATGCATTTTTTCACATATATATTTTCTCTTATAAATGAGTTATAAATGTTTTGAGAGTTTTAAGAAACAAACTTTTCCCCCTACTGATAAAACTAGGTCAAATTTAAATGTTTACAATAATAGGATTGAATTTGCTATTCCTATAGAATATGGCTTTTCTTTTCCGAATTAAGCTTATGTTTATGAACAATTTAGTTTACTCAAGAAAGATAAGTTTTGAGATGAGGCAAATAAGATAAATCAGAATGTTGATGTTTGTTCGAACTTATTCCTTTTCAGTTTTCTAGAGCAGAAATTTCAAAACATGAATATATTATTGAAGCTGTTGATAATACTGGTTTAGCATCAACAATGACAAACGCTTTATTAAGATCACCAGGTGAACAAAATTATTTATAATTTACTGGTGTTGATAAGCTATAACAAGATTAATCCGTTTGTAGTCATATAATAGATGATGTTAAACCTGTTTGTAGTGATAAAACAAATGAAATTATGAATCCACTGAAATATCTGTTTGGTTTTATTCGAAATAACAATAGAATTTACTGGAAAGGTGGGTATAAAATTACTTTTTTTCGTAATTTTTCCGATAAGAACTGTTTATTTCTTTATGGAACTTTTGATAAAGATGATAAAGTTACGAAACATCGTCCTGATTATAGTAAAATTGTTATTCAAAAATTCAAAATTATGTGGCCCATTGTCGAATATGAATCTAACACAGCCATTGCAATTAAAGAAAAAATATACGAAGATCCAAAATTCCCATTAGATTTGATTATTGGCGATTTTTAGAAAAATAAGTTCCTGCTGGTTCAACTGTTTTTAACTTTTATATATGAGATAAGTTTAATAATTTAAATTTTGATATGCCTGATTTTGTAATTTTAGGTTTTATACTTATTAGAAGAAATTGTGCTGAGCAGCATAAACACACTACTATGTTTGATCATTGTAATGAAATAAATATTTATGTTATAAACGGTAAATATTACATTTTTCCTAAATAAAACTGTAATCTAAACATTGAATATGGTGTTTGTGTTAAAGAATTTCTTGCTTATAATGATTTTAGAATTGCAAAAACCAAACTAGGTACCGACTATAGAAATAATGAACTTTATTATAAACGAACTGTAAACTTTAATGGTGATATTAATTGCTATTTATTTGGGGGGCGAAGACCATTATATGTTATAAATTGTATGCCTAGAAAAACTGCTGTAGTTAAAGATAAATCAAACATAAAAATTAGTGTTGTTTTTAATAAAGCTGTTGAAGCAGATACCATTTGCAATGTTGTTTTAATTAGTAAAGGAAATCTAACATATAATTACTTGAAAGAAAAAACTACTGCAGATATATAAAATGGTAAGATTATTAGATGGATGAATCAACAAATTGCTTCGATATATTAATACAATATTTTAGTCTTATAGTTGAGTGGTTACATTCAAAAGATTTACGAATTTTTAGAAATATGAATGAATTATTTGATCAAATAAACAATCATTTTCATAATTCTAACTGAGATGTTTCTTTCTCTTAACAAATTTCTATTCTTTATGAATAAAAAATGTCTTTGTTTCCATGCAGTTTGACTAACATTCTAAAAGGTGGCGATGGTTCAAGACCGCCTTCCTATATATTAGATAATGCATCTGAAAATCTCAAAACTGTATTTCACAAATTTCATTCAAATTTACAAAACTACAATTATTACTCTTAGAAATCGTTGATGATAAATAGGATCTTCGAAATATTGGTGAAAATCTAGAGCAAATAGAAGAAGTTTTTAAAAAATTATTATAGCTTTGAATATAAACTGCAAAGAATAATAAGGTAATCTTGCCTTTGAATTTAGTTTAAATTTGCTAGTTTTAGATAACTTGCTTGCAAAATTGGCATTTCTAGAAAAGAGAAAATTTGCTTGATTTTTGTGGTTAGGCTGATTTTTATCTTAAACTGCCTGATTTTAGACTTCAATAGCTTGATTTTGGGGGAAAATTGCTCGTTTTTTCGATTAAAAAGTACGCTGTGCTCGCTCCCGCATTATACTTATACTCTCAATAATGAACAAAACACTACTGCTTAATGTCCTCAATACTTCTATTGTTTATCAATTCTTTGGTTTATTAATTCGGCCATTTACTTAAGTATTACAATTATGATTTATACTCGTGGCCATAGAAAAATAACGAAATCTGGAGTTTTAAGAAAATTGCTTTCCAAGTAAATGCCTGCAAGTGGGAAAGTGTTTAGCACAAATTGTGGAATAATTTACTTTTCTGTTCGGTATAGTTAAACGTGACTGGCTGCCATATCAGAGCTACATAACTGTCTTACTCAGAATTTATGGGGCATGTATCTGGAGAATTGAAATCTAAGCGCAACAACAGAAGTATTAAGAAATAAGAGGAACGAGAGCGCCCCAAGGAAATTGGTACACTATGACAGTGCCATGGCAACAGAAGACTGCTCTGCCTAATCGAAAGACCAATATGCCAGTTGACAGTTAGTGGGCTGCTTTATATATATATATTATATATATATATATATATATATATATATATATATATATATATATATATATATATATATATATATATATTCACGAAGCCCTGGCGAGTGGCTTCGTCAATAATGAAACATAGGTGTCCTCCAAAACCAAGGTGATTAAGGCATTACTTATAACGGTAAGGTTTTGGGTTAGAAGCATCCTAAGTCGTTACTGTGAGTGTTTTTTAATGCAATCTTGAAGTAATATTAGATAAATCTCGTTCGTAAGCCATGTTCGTTTAACTTTAGAGAATAAATTAAATGGTGAGAAGTTCAAGAAAATTAATATAACACAGAGAACGAAGAGGACTGCAGAAATCTTATGACCTATTTTAAGTGTTCAGCAAATATTGCAATTAAATATATTAAATTAATTAAAATAATTTATTTATAACATTTCTTGTTTTACATTTTACACTTCATATCTTCTCATAAAGTAACAGTCGATAATGATATGTAGAATTTGTACTCTCAAAATAATCACGAAATATTTGACATGTAGCTCCACTTATTCTCCACTTTAGTTTCATATATACTTCGTTTGGGGATTTTGGTTTTTTTGCAATTATAAGTTTTGGTATATAAGCTTATATATTGGTTTCCTTTACTGATTTAATTTTAAGAGATCAGGTGTTTATAAAATCGCAATATAAATGTGATCATGTTTTATATTGTATTAATTTCAACAGATCACATCAATACTTCTATCGTAAACCCCTTTGCTTCCAATTGTCCACTTCCAAACCATTTATCTATCTGACATTGTTAAATTACCAGTTATGTTATTCAAAGGTTATATATAAAATTATCGAACAAACGACTGTTTCAGGTATGACACACCAAGCACAATGGCGACCATCATTACAGGAATATCTAAGAGACTCACTACAAAGCAACAAATCAAGAAGGTAAATTATAGTTGTTGAAAATATTTCAAATTTTGGTATAAAATAAAATAATTTTTTCTAATGAATAACTGAGTTATATCTTTACAACTTGCAAAACTTGATATACATGATTTTAACAGTTTTAGCGAAGTTTTATACTCACCTCCTTATTATGTACGGTTAAAACTAATTAAAATTGATTCAAACCAGTGAGTTACTGACGATCAAAGTTATATTTCCACAACTTAAATAAACCAATTGGTATGTGGCGAGCAGCCACAAATAAAGTATACACTACAAAACAAGTTTTTAAAGTATTTATATTTTTAAGTGCCCAAAATGTACAAAATATGGCATTAAATACAATTACCTAGACTTTAAATGAAAATGAAGTTCCTGATTACTCGCCAAGAGCCCAGATTCAGTAGCCAAATAATATAAGCAGGTGTATACAAAAAATTATTAAAAGAGCCATTCTTTGCAGAAAATTACTATCACAAGTATTTCAGCTCGTAGCTGAACCTTAATTTGATATCTTTAAAAGCTCTTGCAAAACCTACTTAAATCCTTCACACATATTATAAAGGAGAGTTTGGCTAAAATCATTACCTAAATCAATACTGAATTCCTTAACTATATACAGGTAATAATTTCAGCTTTGTTAAAGAAAATAAGTTAGTACTGCTATGGTAATTGATTAAAATTTTATGCAGGAACAAATTAATGAAATATGAACACACAGCGAGACAGGGCAGCCAGGTGCAGCCCATTAAACCCTTCCTCGAATAAAGGATACTTATTAAATGTTTATTAAAAAATTTAAAAAAATTATTTAACTGGGTGGCGGTTCTGAAAGAACCCTACCATAGAACCCAATTCAAAAACTATCAATGGCACAATAATAAAATCATGAACACGAGTGAGTCGTGGAGGAAGACATACTGGAAAAATACCAGACTGGGCGAGCCAAATGGGGCTGTAGACAAATACGACACTACACCTTAAAAGTACACAAACAAGACACACATCAACCCTGTTTAGGTACTGCCAAACGTAATTTGGAAAGTGAAAAGCAACAGAATTTAGAAAAACTGTAATTACTGCATGCCCCGCTAACACTAGCACATGCTACACACACAACTATAATAAGGTAAGTCCACGTCTCACTTTTTCAACACTTCTTTCTCAACCGACTGCTCAGCCACTATCACTTATACGACATTAACAAAACTTTACATCGCACGATGGTTACAGAGAAATATACAGGTGTGTTGTGCCTTATACAAATAGAGATCAGCCCATTTAGATGCCTAGTTTCGATGTGCTTTCTGTGAGAAATTCCGGGAGAATAAAAGGAGGATAAGGGGTGCAAGCCTATTAATTAACATGGAAAATCACCAAAAACTGTGACGCACTAAGAGGGGTATCATAGAAAGGGCATTCAGCAGAAGAAAGAGGAGGGGATGCCAAGTACCACCGAGGAAGTCACTTAGCGCTGTAATCGAGGTCTTTGTTATTGAAACTAGGCAGTGGCAGCTCTGTCACCGCTGCAACCCTCTCCCCGAAACGATAGTCACTCCAGTAACCCTGACTCATTATCTGGGTATAAACACGTAACATTGTCACTGAAGTATAGGCACAGACAGAAGAGACTTGAATAATGAAGAAATGGGAAAGGCTCCAAAAGTATAAGTAAAGTAAACACATAACATCTTCTTGACTGACAAACAGTGATAAATATAACCTTCTTCTCTTGAAGACAATAATGGTAAATATTGAACATCCACACAGACGGTGGCGGTCAGCCAGGTAAATGGAATCACCAAGCGCCAGAGTCGGGTTGCTTCACGAGTGTCTATGGACATCCCATTGCCCGAAGGGGAGTTGACGACGAAGATCCAAGACCTCCAAGGCAGAACTTCGAAGCAGGCACACAGAACTCTTTTCGGCACAAAGAGGGTGCAGTGACCTCGGCTTGACTCGGTGGGATGATAGGAAAAACCAAAAGATATACGAGAATTAGAAGAGGCCAAATATAAAAAAATACAAATGAGACAGGAAATTATGTAAAGGTAAATTAAGTGCAATCACAAGCCATACAAATCAAAATGCAAAGCATCATAACTGCACACTCATGATCTCTGCACATATAATTTAAGTTGCCATGAATGTGCCTTCCTGTAAGTGGCTGGAAGAGGGAGAAACGAAACTAACCAAGTTTGGAGCTAGAAATTTGTGAACCCTGAAGGGACCCACAACTTTTGGAAGCAATTGACACATTAAATCTTTACTCAGTTTCGCCAATGTGTAATTTTCGCAAAGGACCGAGTCTCCTACCCGAAACTTTACAGGAGATCTGACCTGGTTCATTTGATCAACAACCTGCTGCTTTGTTATGCCAAGCCACCTGTACACCTCCCCAAGAAGGTGGTCCCGGTCAGCCTTGCCAAGCGAAGCAGGGAAGGGAGGGGTATTCCAAATGTTAAGAAGGAGATGACACAATGGGCGACCAATAAAAGTAAGAAATGGTGGAAATGCCCGTGGACCCATGCAAGGCACTATTAAAGCCTACTTTCATGAAATCAAGATCAGGATACCGTAATGTAGGATCTCGGTTATAAAATATGGTATACATGCCTTGATGTTTTTATTAAACCTCTCAACCTGGTTACCCTTCGGGTAATGCGGACTTAAATTGAAGTGCCTCATTGCCTTATGGAAAAAACAGGTCCTTGAAAACATTGGATGTGAAGTACTTCACACTATCAGTGAGGATCTCAACAGTAGCACTGAACCCTTTTCAAACCTGCTCAGTAGGACCATGACTGCCAACTCATTCACAGTCCTCACAGGTAACAGTATAACAAACTTTAGGAAGGTATCCAATAAAATAATTATTGTACACAAACATTACCCTTTTCAGAACGAATCAATGGGCCGAAAACATCAAGATGGACAGTGGCCTCTCTAATTTGTACGATGGCATGCCAAACATTGGTCTGGCGCGCTTGCTTGCACTTCTGGCAAGAGTCACATGCGCGCACATAATATGTGAAATTGGTCTTAATACATTTAAGATCAATCTCACAGATTATGTGAAGCCAAGCAAATTAGGTGGCAATTTTGGAGAAAGTCTTCCTCACATCCAGGTGTCCCCCAGATGCTGAATCGTAAAAATATGCCAACACTATGGGTCGCAAAGACAAAGCCACAACAACCTTGCTGGCATGCCCACTACTTCTGGTAAAATACAAGATTTCCTCCTCTAAGATGTAAGGAAGTGCAACACCTTTATTCAAATCACTCAGCACCTGAGAATAAAAGGCATCATCAACCTGCACCTGTCACAACTTCACAAAAAATCAAGGGAAACCCTGAATAATGTTTACAGATGCCCCCGGAGACTCGGCCTCTTTCGTTTCGAAACCATCCATTATAAACATGTGAGAAAACGTATCGGCAACTTGATTTTAGAGCCATGGAAATGATGCACTTTAAAACGAAAGCGTAATAGGTGCAATACCCCATGATACCTACGACTTTTGAATAACCTTAAGTTGTTTGGGATGCGGAAAATCCCAAACAGGAGCAACACAATCAGGATCAATGAGTAAATGTCCCTCACAGAGCAAGTACCCTAGAAATTTTACTTGATTTGAATCTAGAGTAACCTTCTTCATGATTACTATAAGGTTAACCTCTCGCATTTTGTGAAAAACAATGCAAATGCGACAAGTGAGACTCATGGTCGTCACTGTAAACTGTTATATCATCAATATAGTTAAATACAAATTTTTGTTTAAACTCTAACAAAACATGGTCGAGGACATGGGACAAAGCCTGACTTCCACTATGTGCTAAATGAAGTGCATTATCTACATGGTGTGTCTAACAGGCACTTGTGAAAGCTATTATTAAGGTCGAGGACTGAAAACACCCGGGCCTTAAGCAAATGCTGGAGAACTCAATCTATCATTGGCAGAGGGAAGGGATCTTTGTGAATTTTCTTGTTCACAAAAGAATAATTTACAACTAGCCTATACTTATCACTGTCCCTTTTTCCCACCAGGAATCCTGGAGAACAGTAGTCAGAGATGGACATGACGATAACACCAGCAGCAAAAAGTTTCTCTATAATCTCCTAAAAAGCCTGGAGCTTAAGAATAGGACACCTGAAATGATGCATCTGCATGGGTATGTCATCAGTCAACAATAATTTATAACAGGACATCGCATTTCCCACTGCGAACCGTAATGACATCGCCAAACTCTTCCCTTAACTGATCAAGGCGGAGTTTGAAATTCGCGTTAAAAATGTCACCCTCAACTAGAGGCGTGAACACCTCTAGAACTGCGTCGAACTGCAACCCTATTCAGAAATTGCGAGTGAAACCGAAAGAAAGATAAAAAGAATAAAAATTTACCAAGGCCTTCATCTTACCCAAAAACTTCAAGTCTAAAATAAAATTTTGAGAGAGATGCAGGAAAATCCTGAAGGAAAAGATCCAAGAATACCTTCCGATCTTAAAATGTAGGTTAACCACCACACCTGATTTCACAATATCGCTGTTTGTGATTCCAAGACGTTTCTCCAAGACTCGACTGACATTCCCTTGAGAAATTAATTTTATTGTAATAAAATGTTTAAAGAATCCCTAATTCATGAAGCAATGCATGGGCCCGGTATCAATTAAGGCAGTAATATTGTGTTCACCACATATAATGGTAACCGTACATTTATGTACAGTGTCCAGGTCTTTCTTACACAACTGACTGGCAGGTATATGCCCCCCACAAGTTATACCTTGTTTACCAGTTTTTTACATGAGCGACGAATATGGCCAAGCCCACAACAGTGAAAACACTTTCTATTGGGCAAGCTACACCTGCCTGATTTAAATTCTTTAGCCCCATTCCTCACAAGGGCACAGTCGGCACAACACATCGACGATCTACGTTGGTCCGCCGCCTGTACAAGCAGCTCATGGCCAACACATCAAACCTCATATTGCTGCAGACAGGCCTAGGAGATGGAAATTGAGCCAGGTATTGCCAGAAGGCAGCTAAACGACTTTGCACTTCAACTTCAAGTTGTCGCAGTTCGCACTTTTTGCTGGAAGGGCAAAGTAGCGTGCACTTAGCATGCACATGTGGAGCCAAATTATAAACACTAACAAACACATTGCAAAACACATTGCTTAAACCCTAAAAGTGCGCCCCCTTCTAAGACATTAATTCTTCACAAAGCAGTTGCAAAAAAAATACCTTCAAACTTTATTGAAATATCCTTCAACCGACTATCCTCGGGGTTTAAATTTAGACACGCCAATTTACAGACGGCAGAAATTATTGAAGTATCTGCGAGATGCCCTTCTACCCCGCCGGGGTGTCAGATGCGTAAACCACTACCTCATTCCACGACACACTAATATTACCTAAACTACCCCTACAGGGCAGAAAGCGACCTCGACTTGAAAAACCCAAATGCCGTGGCCCAAGCTCTTTCCCTTATAAATATCTACAATTGAAATACTATTATTCATGTTACAGCAATACAAGTCTTTCGTAAATCGGGGGGTCATTTGCAAATAAAGTCCCTCAACTCCCAATTTCCAAAGTCTTTGATTAACTGTTTATTTTACACCAAAACGACTGTTTACAGGCACTGATTCTACTGGTAAATGCACACAATAAAAATATTAAAATGTTTGGCATTCAATTTACATATTGCATGTGCAGACCCCTTTATTAAGTTCAACGTCTATTGCCCTACGCGGTAACTTTCAATAACCGGTGCTCATAAAAGAGCCTATCTCACGATAGAGAATTGTTTCAAAAGAGGGACGACGGGCTCCGCAGTTACAAACTGACGACGACGTTTATGCATTACGCATGCCTTAAGTTTGGCATTCATTCAGAATACCGTACAGCTTTTCGCCAGGCCATGTAAGACACTTAGTACTGTAGTCGAGGCATTCGGTAATGAAACTAGACGACGGCGGCTGCTCTACAGCTACACATTATATATATATATATATATATATATATATATATATATATATATATATATACACACACACACACACACACACAGAGTGTTAGTTTTTTCCGGATCAAAACATCCTTTTTGTAATAACAACAATTAGAGTAATTTTTCCGGCAGAGTTTGTTGATTTAAGAATGTTTTTTCTTACTGCACACAATCATTTAACAAATAGAAAAAATTTAACATTTTATTATTAAAAACATGTATTTAACCAACAAAATGTTTTGTACGGTCAATTATACTTTAATTTTTCCACCTACCTTCAAGTAACATTTTGTCTGAAAGAATAATTTATATATTATTCTCATAAAATACATCATGAAAAATGCAATGTCGAAATAAATACTTCTGATGGCAGCACCATGCAGGGCTTGATGCACTACTGTTGAAAGATAGCTGCACTATGCAGGACTTGATGCACTACTGTTGGCAGACGGCTGCACCATGCAGGACTCGACACACTGCTGTTGGCAGATTGCTGTACCATGAATGACTTGATACACTACTGTTGGCAAACGGCTGCATCATTCAGGACTTCATGCACAACTGTTGTCAGACAGCTGCCCCATGAAGGATTTGATGCACTTCTGTTGGAAGACAGCTACACCATACAGGACTTGATGCGCTTCTATTGGCAGATGATTGCACCATGCAGAATTTTATGCACTTCTGTTAGCGGACAGCTGCATCATGTAGGACATGACGCACTACTGTTAGCAGTTGGCTACACCATGCAGGACTTGATACACTGCTGTTGGCATACAACTGCGCCATGCAGGACTTGATGCACACAGACCGTTACGACAGCTTCTCTTACGGCTCCTGCCTACCTCCAGCATTTTCCGCCTTTGATGCCGAGAAGTGCGGGAGTGATAAGGACGACACTACCAAGTGCATCAAGTGCGCTCTCGCCACAAAGCGCAAGCCTCTGAACTGGTGTGCAGTGTTCTAGTCGCACTTCGTGTATATATGGGACTTTCAGTGATGATCCTACTATGTCATTGGCGGAAAGTCTGTAGGAAGTTTCAATGCAGAGCTCCTGAGAAGGTTTGTACGATTCTGATGTGTACATTTTGAGCTACAGCTCTTTAAAAAAGATTTTTTTGCCGTTTTGGAATATTCTGATCTGACGTTTCTAAAACGCATGACATTTTGAAAGTACTCAACAGCCTTCGTCGTATGTGTGTGTTCTTTTCGTAGATCAGCACATTGGACACGCGTTGATAGTTTCGTACAAATACGTGTATTTCAACTCACTGCAATGCAGTTCAAGTGTTAGGTAGGCGGAAACCTTCAAACCAAATCAAAGTCACTACAGACTGCGATGGTGTCGTGAGCAACTGTAGTGGAACCATTCAAAATGTCAGCAACTCGTCTTTAGTGACAAATCTCGCTTTTGTCTTGGTGGAAAAGACCAACATATCAATGTGCGGAGGCAACGTGAGCAGCACCAATATGAATGGTGTACTATTTCCACACGTTACATACCCAGACGACCTGGTACCGTGGCGCAAGGCGAGGTTTCGTATGATGCCCAATCAACTTTGGTCTTCATTCCTGGTACTTCGACAGCCCTACTGTACGTTCATGTGTTCCTGAAACTAGTGTTCCTGCGGATTGTAATCGCCTACGCAAATGGTCTTTTGAAACAGGACAACACTCTTCGCTTTACCACTGTCATTGCAAGAGCTTGCCACGAAGAAATTGATAACTCGGTTAGGGTCAGCCGCCTCACCACACCTATTTCCATATTGGGATAATAAATGTAGGATGCTATTGGCCGCTCTTTCGTGACCCCTTTACCGTAAATCCTGTAGGAACTGCGTGCTTATATGGAATTACAAAAAAATATATTTTTTATGGAATGTACACATTGTACATGAAGATATGACCTTATATTATTTGTTTTGTTCTTGTTCTTTACTTGTGAAAACGTGATATATACAGGAATTTTTTTTTTCTCCAATTTTTTTGATAAATTGAATTCTGTGATTTCATGTTATAAAAGATTGAAAATAGTTATTCGCATGTAGGACATTTATAAATTTTGGAACCTAGTGACTTTTAAATGGGGAGTTTCTTAGAACATTTATTCAAGTTGTAGACTTCTGGGTAACACTTGTGTTGGCTTCTGTTCTTTTGTCATTCATGAACAATGCCCATGTGAAAATATGGCACAAATTATTTCAATATTGACATGAATGGCTATTTGAATATTGTGCTTATGTCCGTTCAGGGTCATGATTCGTGATTCGCATCTCCGAGTCGCGTGCAATCTTGGTTGAAATCGCAGTGGGTGGGGATCAAAATTACACGTTTTTCACCCAACCTAACCCGCAAGGCCTTCGAAAATTCCCACTTTACGAACAATTCCACGTCATAAATTAATTATTTAAAAAAAAAAAATTTTTTTTACCACAAAAATAAAATTAAAGACACTGAAACATGAGCAAAGCGGATTCGAAGTTCCGCAATGCGAGAGCTGAACAATTCTCAGAGGAGCAAGGGAGCTTTAGAGGCTCTTAGAGGAATGAGCTACTTAATCCTCAGAGCAGTAAAAGAGGATTCGTGGCTCCGAGTAAGGTCCAATGGATCGGGGCGAAACAGTAGATATGGCCCCCTCCCACGACTGCTGTACCGTATTCACTCTACCCCAATAAAAACCTCCCCCTCACCACCACACAGCATTCCTCTCATCAGCCACCTCCCATAAACACGTCACTAACCAAACACTCTCCCAACACCCCCCTCAATTCAATTTTAAATCACCCAACTCACTCACCGACCCGAACAAATTCGAAAATCAAGGAACACGTAATGTTACATCAAACGTTCCTTCCGCTCACCCCACCACCCTAACTAAAACACCTCACTAGTCACCAACATGTGCAGTTAAAATAATCGAAAAAAAATTGAAAATATAATTTAATAATTCGAGGAACATATATTATCTCGCCCTTCCCTTCCTCTCGCCACACCATCATAACAACCACCTCTATCCCTCAACACTACCCTTTCAATCATAAAAAAATCGGGAAAAATAAATAAAATATAAAATTCGAAGATCATATTTCATTACCACCCCCCCTAACCTGCTCGACCAAACCATACAAATTACAGCACATACCCCTGACCTATGCCCCTCCTAATAATAATAAATAAATAAAAATGTAAAAATTGATAAACATTTCAAAATCGAGATCAAATTTACATTGATGACGCCGACCACCATATTGGTTTTTGTCGACGTTTACATTAAACCCTATGATAAAGAACTCGAAAAACAGAATAAAAAAATTTGAAATCGAAATATACTCTTAAAATACCTAGGTAAATTTATGTGACTGATTCCAACGCCCATGTCAGAAGGTGGTGACCTTGACCATGACACTAATATTCTTGAACTTGAAAAATCAAGAAAATCAATGAAATATCTTAAAAAAATTTAAAACATCGAGGAAAAAATTTCATACTGTACTGCCGAACAGAAAAAATAACACAATGTGAGGTGTGACTTCTGTGTATAGGAGTGTGGCTTCGCGACAGGTGTAGCGTGGTTAATGGTTTTTCTGGTTAGAGTGTCAACCGTAGCTGTGCAGTCACGATCGTCCAATCATAATACGAGATTAGTGTGCTTATTGAAAGCCAGAATTATTTACCCTTCAACTGCTTGGAAACACAAAAACTGACTGGAAATTAAGTACACTGCAGTGATGCATGATGGCAGTCTGACGAATTGCTTTGCCTGACCCCGTCCAGACTGTAAATAGGAACATATTCACTTGATCTTAACAATCTTAAGCAAAGTGTACCTTTTTTACACACATTAACTCTGCAGTCTGGAAGTAAAAGAACGACAGGACAAACACAGATACAGGAACGCTTGGAGAAAACTTGCTACGACTACTGAATGACAATAATGGGCGTCTGCATTTAACGTTATCTGTACGTTTAATTAAGTCCAGAACTCCTTGAATTTTACAAGAAAAACCAAATACTTCATCCAGATGACATTGCAAATCAGCCAACTATCTGTGGCTCCGAATATATTGACAATATAATTGAACATTTTTGCTTTATGTAGTGGCCGTTGAAACACTAGTACCCTCATGAAGGCTAAGAATTTAAATACTTAAAATTTTCCAATCATGCCAAAATCTTTAACAGTTATTCCAAAAATATTTATGTTAAATAAAACTGTAGTATTTAGCTAGCGGCAGAGATAGGATTCAGTTTAGGTTTGCTGTGGTAAATGTCGGGAAATGTCGTGTATGTAATCAAAACTACATGGTGGCGTGAAAAATGTTTTCGAATGTGGGATTAACGGAGAGAGGCGATACAGGCCTACTTCTTACTGAAAATACATCGCTTCTTTGTCTGTGTTAGACGGCCTGCAATTTCAGTGGTGCGAACTCGGATTTTCCTATGAAAATATAATTATTAAATCTAGTGCACATTCTTCCCCGGCTAGCTGCTTGAAGTCACGTATCAAGATGTCTGTCTTCCTTCTTGAAGACTTATATTAAGAATGTTCTTTAATGACTGGACAGTCATGAGGGTTACAATTCAAAATAATTTGTATTGCCACTTAAAACTGCCCACAAAAAAATCAAAGCGTCATATGGCCTTGTAAGTACAAGAACAAACTATAAAAACAGAAAAAATACATAAATATGTGGCTAAATAAAGATTTTGCTACAAAACTAAATAAATATTACGAGATCCGTTTCAAAACAACAATCTCTTAGCCACCAAACAATATTAATCATGTGAAAAATAATATTTGAGCCTGTTAAACATAAAAATTACATCTTATAATTGTTTATTCTTATAGCTCAAAAAGCGTGTGTTACAATACTTACTGCGAAAAACCATGTCGGATGAGTGTAACCCTAAAAATCCTTCGATTTTTGTAAACATGGCAGAGAACAACCACTCCCTGGTATGACGATCAGCAACCGACTAACACCATAACTCTATAAATTCGTTGGCTATATAGCCGATCAATCTTACGACACACAAAGCGAATTACTGACTTTACAGACTTTACATAACACACATACCTCCTCCCCCACACACACTCACCCAATATAGCTCTTGTCGCCTCACTTCCCATGCCCTTTACTTACAATACAGCAGCCATCAGCATCCACTCATGCCACCAACCACCCAACCAATAACTCGTCATTGTGTTGTGGTTGTCACTCAAGGCGACACCAGAGCTTAAAGGTTCATAGGTGAGAATGTGAAATAAAATAAGTAATAAAGACATTACTTCGCTTTAATGATAATTAAAACAATAAAAACAATTACAATTGTATAGGAATAGTTTGGGGAAGGACAGATGAGGGAATTGCTCTATTTCCCTCACTAACACTCCCCTGAAGACAGCTGGAGATCGATGCCCTCGCGCCCTGCGCCTGCCTCGTGTAGCCGATGCACCAGGAAGACGCCGTTACCAGGTTCGGATTCCTCGACCACACTTCTCCCCCCCTCTTGTTCATGTCTTGTAACTCCTCCCCTATTCGCCAATAGCTTGGCGTAAGCGGAGTTAAAGTTGCCGATAGAAGCCCCTTACTTCTGTGTCAGCCAGACCTAATTACAATAATCCATCTTGCAGGTTTGTGTCAACGATTCCTCTTCCGCAGTGCAGTTCATGCTCATCTAGCCCCTGAGTTGGCTGCCGGTGACTGCCTTTCGCCTGGGCGCGCCATGTGGCTAGTGTTGCAATCGTAACAAATGCTCGTCCCCTTCATCATCCTCCTTCCCAATCAACGAACCACATGAATATTCACGCCCCTTAGTGTCCTATTACAAATCGTTTCATGAAGTGTCTAAACTTCTCAAAGTCTTCGCAAATCTTACGAAACTTTGCAAATCTTTACAAACTCTTCACGAAATCTTCGCAAAATGTCGCAAATCATACCACCCACAAATGTCCATACCAAATGACTCTACCAGCCAACCATAATGACCAAACTACTGACTCATCCCGAGAATAACACCGTCCAAGACTGAATACTGCCAAGACAAACACCTGCCAAACCGTCTAGAACAATGAAAGGTACCAACCTCAACCACAATCGACCAGAAAATCTGTCCCAACCAAACCAACCATACATACTGACCATGCAAAACCAACTATACCAACCAGGTATACAAATCATCAATACCTAAGACCTATTTCACCCAACCAGAACAGCCCAACAACAGTACCAATGGGAACGACCCTCAATACGAACTAACCGTACCAGCCATACGATCAGACCATGCCACCCAGCGATACGAAGATACCATACGAATAATCCGTACAGACCAACAATACGAACCATCAATTCCAGCCGTCCACTTGAAACACTCATACCAATTAACCATATGTACTCATACTAACCAGCGAATCTAATCAACTAAACAATACATTCATGAGAACGAACCATCCAAGCTAACCATGCAAACTAACAGTAACAGCTTAAGATTCGAAACAACAGTCACATACAACATCACCTCCAAAACATTCGATCTGCCGATACCAAAATCCTTTAATGCCAACCAGTCATACAAACGGACTATTACCAGCAGACCATAACGAAGGGCCATACCAAAGTACGATACCAGCCGACCAGATCATAAGTCCATACTGACAATCTATATTAGCCAACGAATGACTGCACCCAAGACCGAATCAAGAACAACCCCTGAAGAGACAAATATTTGCTACAGACTAGAAAGATGGACCAGACCATCCATCTTCGCAAACAAATGATGACCAATCTCGAAAAAAGTTGATTAATACAAATCTCATAGTAATCTTTTCATGCAAAATCTTTGCAAAACATACAATCTATAGCTGCCCATACTCAAGGACCATAAAGACGACCAGACCAACCATACACTTACCATACAGACTGACCATATCTAATCACCTAAACCAGACATTCATACCAGTCATCGACGCCATAACCAGCAAACCATTATACCGGCCAAGAACTGACCCCACACAAGACTGGCATGGAGGTGGCTTTGCCAAGGAAGGGTAGAACCACACTCACCTCAATTAGCACCACACGCCACAATAAGCACCAGATGCATCACAATCAGCATCACACACCCCATTTAGAGCAACACATACCACAATCAGCACTGAATACTTCACAATGAGCTTCACATGCACTGCAGTTAGCACCACACACACTAGAATCAGTACCAACTTCACCACAATTAGCACTGCAATCAGGTCCTCCTGTTCAACAGTTAGCACCACAATCAACTCCTCACACACTGCAATCAGCACAGCAAGCACCACAATCAGCACCACATGCACCACAATTAGCACTGCAATCAACACCACATTCAGTGCAATTAGCACCACATGCACCACGATCAGCACCGCATGCAGCAGGTTAGTTGTAGGAAATATATTCTGTGAATATTTTGCGAAGATTTTTTACGACGAGGTTACTACGAGACGGATGGCCTTATCCATTTATTAGTCAATTTGGCAGCATTCAGTCTGGTCAGGAGCCATTCTTGATTGAATTAAGTTTTGGGTGCAGCAGTCGTTGACAAGTATGGATGGTCGGTATGGATTGATGGTATTATCAGCTGGTATGGTCTTTTGGTATGGTCCTTAGTTATGTCTACTGGTGGTGGTCATTTTTTATGACTTGTCGGCATTAATGGATGTTTGGTATGGGAAGATCGAATGGAGGTGTGGTAAAGTGTTGGCCTCGAATCCTCTTTTATTGCTCTGAGAATCAAATGGCTCATTCCCCTAAGAGCCTCGAATCACCTTGCTCCTCTGAGGACTTTTTGCCTCTTGCACCATGGAGCTTAGAATATCCTCTGCTTATTTTCCATTATTTTTTTTTTTGAAAATATTTCGTGGGAAAAGTTTTTTTTTTTTTCCGTAAAATATTTAATTTATGAAGCGATTTTGGGGGGTGAAATGGGAATTTTTTATTGCTTTAAATATTAATTCCAGGAGAAAAATACACCTATTTTGTTCCCCTGCCGCGAGCATTCACTGCGATATCAACCAACACAAAAACGGTACTCATTTGTAATTTTTTAAACACAGTTCAGAAATCTCAGAGTTGAGCTGAATGTGTTTTTTTTTTTTTTTTTTGGAAATAGAAGTTGTATGTATATTTATTCAGAATTTTATATTTATGGACATTATAGTACATCTTTAGTTGTTGCTTCACTACACTAGATTTACAGTAGATTTAGATGGTAAACATGTAGCACATGGCTTTCATAGTGTGGTTATTGGATATTTCAGTAGCTGGCAAGAAAATATGAGCAATTTCTGCATGGTAATGGTTGCAATAGTATATCCTTAGCACTTTACAGTCACAAAATTCTGTATAATTTCTGTGTGCTATAGTGGCGTGACTTCCAGTACCACCTTCAATCAATATATTTTTATTCTCTTCAGCTTGAAGACTTTTTAATCTCACACAACATAGAAACGTTACCTGGAGCTACAACTGGGCAGACCATCATAGCACCAGCAAAAAAAAATCTAGAGTGGAAAAAACGATACTATCACACTATAGAGTGGTGGCTTGCAGAGAACAAGGCGCAGACTGCTGTTGAGTCTTCTGACACTTATAACTCTTTTCTCTCATGGACGTTTTTTATTAGTATACTCATATTTTTTCACATATAAAGATGAATGTATTGCTATTTATTTTGGAGATTTTCGAAACGTCATTTTGTAGAAATTTTTTACAAAAATAAAAATAATATTATTTTTGTTATGAATTCGGAAAATGTTATAATTTTACATCTATATTTGTACAAACACAAACTGTTAAAAAATCGTGTTTTACTTTACGTTTTGTGTCTTAATGCCTTCTCCTTGGTCCTTTATTTTATTCCCAAAAGTCTGATTTACTATTACTGTTCTCTATACGGCTACATAAGCGTATAGAAAAATATAAATATGTATATTACACGATGAAAAAATTAATATTGTTTTAGATGGTTCACATTAAATTTGCACTTTTGATATCAACCTTTGAATAATGCAACTACCCCTACATGAATTCATCTTAACGAGCACACTGAGTTGAATTTTCCGGGTAAAGTTAGTAATTACAAACTTTTGTGAGTATTGAGATGATATATTTTGATTTCGGTTTTTTTAAATGCATGTCGAAGTCAAAAATCATCTGATTTATAAAATATTAATTTTATATTAATGTCACAGTTTTACTTTCGATTATGCATGAGTAGGGCCAGCTGCTATTCGCGAAATGATTTACACGAAGGTTAGACTCCAACGTCATATGGCATACGTGCAGTTTTCCTTTGGTTGTTGGCTACGTGTGCTTGTCAGGAGACCGTTCCTTACTTTACTGGGCCAATCAGAATTAGGTAACTCCGACCTGTGTGTCCGTGATTAGCGGGTAGACACCTGCAATATCTTAACAGTTAAAATCATTCAACTACATAAGTGGATTTCAGTTCTAGTGTTTTGAAGTACAAGTAGTCCTGAAATATTTGCCCAAAAACAGTTCGCCCTGCGCATGTGTAAAGTGATCAGGCCCACGGGAATGTAATTTTACATATTGCGGGTAAATACTTGATGTTCATTTAAATATATTATAAGCATGACTTTCAAAAGTGATTTGTTTACCGTGGACAGCCTATAACCGCACAATAACAGATTATACTGTGACTTTTGCTCGATTAGTAATTTAATGATAATAATTCGCTATACAATAAGTTGTATTAAAATTAAGCAAGAATGTTGTTACATAATATTTCACAGGAATTCGTTAGTTAAGGACTATAGCGGGTTAAATAAATAATTTAATAGTCTGCAGGATTTCAAAAAAATATAGTGATAAGATACGATTTCACAGTAGAATATAAAATATCCTTCCAGAGCAAAGTATTTTAGATATGGGGAAATCTGTCAACTGTATGAACATCTATTTCGAGTCGACTCGGGTGTGTTCGGTGGTATAGGCTGTTAATGGTAAAATGAGCACTTTTGAAAGACCTGCTTAAGATCTACTTGTATACACGTTGTGTGTTATTCCGCCTTATGTAAAATTAACATGGCCATGAGTCTCATCACTTTATTCATGTGCCAGAGAAGCGAAACTAGGAAATTATTAAAAAAGTAAATATTCCACGAGCCTGCTCATTTTTACACTGCGATGCATAAAAAAAGCAGAAAGCGAGAGAAATAATTTAAGTTATCACAAAGGGTTACCTAACACTTTTTATTTTAAGTTACTATATGGTACTATTTTCCGCTCTATTATTACCAACATTACTGGCTGGCTCCATGTCGCTTATTACGCCCATTAAAATATATGCAGGTAGGAGCAGTGATATTTTTCTAAGGTTGATTTCAAAAGTGCTCACTTAATCGTGAACAGCCATTACTCAGCACTTCGCCATGGTTGCCAGGGCCCTTGCACACGAGCGACACTTCAGTCGTAGATACAGAAAAGTCGCTGTGGTGGTCTCAGTATCGAAATGAATTTCGTAGAGCTTGCATGCGTTTCTGTACTCGTCCGGAAGGTACGAGCGAGAAGAAAAATACAGAAGACGACAATGGGTACATCCACTTGTAAGTCGGCGGCTACTTAAAGGACAATTTCACAAGATATACCAAAATTTGAGGTGTGACGGATCGAAATTTTGTAACTACTTCAGAATGTCCGTGCCTTCATTTGATGACGTACTAGTTTTGGTTGGTTAAAGAATTACATACAAGACAAATAACATAAGAAAGCCCGTGTGTCCAGATGAAAGATTGGCAGTTACAATCAGGTAAGAGAGGTGAACTTTTTGGATTATAAATAAGATATAATATTACAGTTATTTTAGTATATTACTAATTATATGAGGACCTGTTTCTGTTGATAAAGTAGGACACAAATGAAAGTAATGAATTGAATATCACTGTTTATGGTAATAAAGTGCATTGGCAAGATATAACTTAACGTAAGCACTAACGAAGCAGACTGTTTTCTCCTCCAACGTCCAAAAGTTCTGAACAGTCACTGCTAATGGAGGATTCCAATGACAAAGGTGATGTGGCAGAGAGCAAATATTTAGTATGCCAATGAGAGTATGTTTGCTGTAACGGCTGTGGCGTATAGTTCGCTGAGTTGCTTCTTGTCTGTTGCTGAGGTATGTGTACTTGACTCTGAAACGGCTGACGTTCATGTTGACATTTGTTGTTACGAATATCATCTTGATCTCTTCTGATTGTATTCATAATTTCCACTCTAACCATAAGTTTAACATGTTCTTCGAATTTCTTTAGAGTTGGTAGAAGAGATAGTAAAAACGCTTTGTCGTCATCGTTTTCGCCTTCCTGGATAGTTTTTTTAAGAGTTATTGCAAGAGGTCCATTTCAAAAGATCTGGCAGGGTTTGTTTAATCAATTTGTGGCAAAGATGAGGTAGTCTGGCCCTGTTCAAAACAAGGCAGCAGAAACCGAAGTTGATCAAGGTATATATATTCCCGTCTTCTGTTATCTGTGCCATATCCGGAAAGAGTTAGTTTTTGTGTAGCACTTTCCCTATGGAAACAATCTCTTAACAATTTCCAACGTTTTCGGACCTCGTTACCTGAAACAATTATTAAATTTAAATGTTAGTGTGACAACATTAATGATTTTGATTTCAGATACCTGGCAACTGGCAATTCCTTCACTTCGCTACACTACGAGTATCTGTTGGGGATAAGTACTATCGGGAGTATTGTGAAAGACACTTGTCAAGCAATATGGGATACATTACTTCCTATCTGCTTGAAAGGGAAAACAACAGAAGAATGGGAGAAAGTGGCTCTACAGTTCTATGAAAACACATATTTTCCAAACTTTGTTGAGGCTGTAGATGGGAAACATGTGCGTATTGCAAACCCCTCAAATGCAGGTTCACAATATTTGAAATATAAATATTTCTTTACCATAATACTCCTCGCTCTAGTTGATGCAGACTACTGTATCTTAGTCATTGATGTTGGCGCATATGGGAAGACCAGTGATTATAGTGTGTTCAAACATTCAGTTTTGGGCAAGAAAATCGAAGGAAACTAAATGAATTTCCCACCTTCGAAGCAATTGACAAACGACAAAGACGGAATTCGCATGATATATGTTATTGTTGGATACGAAGTGTTTGCTTTATCATAGCATGCATTTCGTCCATATCCGCAAAAACATCTTTGCGTTAACAAATAGTGATTTTCAATTATAGAGTAACAAGAGCGAAAAGGATGGTCGAATGTCCATTCGTGATACTGTCTAATAAGTGGCGTGATTTTCATAAAGCTATAGAAGCTTTGTTTCACATAACTATGTAGGAAGAAGAGATAATATTACATTTGAAGACACTGTGTATGAATGTTCTCTGCAAAACATACTAGAGCGCGGAGTCAGAGGTGACTCGCACAGAACAGCTAACCGAGATTACATTGCTCAATATTTTGTAATATATACTGCCAACATAAAAAATTAGGTTGAATCTGATAACATGGTTTCGATAATAAAATATACAATGCTAGGAAGACTTTACAGCCGCCATTTTGAAAACAAGTGTATTTAAAAAAACATTTTACATCATCTGCCACAGTACTAGTTGTTCCTCCCGATTGACTGAGGTGGTTGGCAAATCATGGTGAATTTTTGTGGTCTTTTCTCTTGTATCACAGGATTTAAGGTCGTCTATGAAGAATTGTGCCCATATTTTGTTTAACTTGTATCCATCTTCTCTGTCAATGTTGTTCGGATGTTTTAATATTTCTATTGATTATCTAAAGGTTCTTCTTCCATAAGTTCGTGTATCGTCTGTTTTGCTGTACTTGTTTAAATCAATAGTATATTTCGTTTTCATGGAGTGTTCTGCAATAGCTGACTGCTGGTGTTCATACTTGTAAGTCCTGATGTGTTTCTTTATTATAGTTGTTATTGGCCGAAGGGCTGAGCCAATCAGGAAACAGCCCTCCAGAGATCAGACTATATGATGGCAGCTGCAATGACTGCCAAAACGTTGGAGAAGGAATCATCGATGCGGCTCAAACACAGATGCATAGAAAATGAATTTAGTTGGGATAGATTATGTGGTTACGACGATATAGCATGCTACGCTAATATTCAATTGTTGCGGCAATTTTGAAAATAAGTGTCTGAAATACTGAAAACATAATATTTTACATCATTTACCGCAGTAGGCCTACTACTTACTGACCAAATTTTGATAGTAACCGTTCAATTATTTCCCGAGATATGATAAAAAAAATTGATTTAATGACATGGCACAATCTTACTAAATGGCTAACACATAATGCCACGTTTAGACACTTTTGATAGTTTTATAATCTACTGCCAGCACACAAAGTTAAGTTTGAATTGATTACATGGTTTCGACGATAAAACATTTCAAGCTAATACACCTATATGTCCACTATTTTGAAAATTAGTATCAGACATATCTAAAACATATAATTCAACATCACCTAACGCATTAGTACTTGTCTGCCAATTGTGATAGGTATCGGCTCAATGTTCACCGAGATATGCCATAAAAATATTATTTATTGTTGTGACATTATATTTCAAAATGGCTAACGAAAATGGTTAAATGTTAGCATTTATTATGTTTGTATTATATACTTTCAACATACAAAAGTTTATCAAAATCGGTTAAATGGTACAGTAGATATACCAAATAAACACAAATTATTTGTATGGCCTTCATTGAAAAGATAAGAACCCCACAAAGTTCAATCCTTACGTTTACCTGGCCTAAAAAGTTTCACTTGCATGCGAAATTAGGTGAGAATTGCTTTATAGTTTACGAGATATAATGAACAATATTAATTTTTTAATCTGGTGCTACCTTCCAAAATGGTGGACTAACGACAATATACAATATAAAATGTAATTCATACAAAATGCTCTGCCAGCATACAAAATTTGGTTAAAATTAGTTACATGGTTCCCGAGATATGATATTTCACCCTAAATATTGAAGTGGCCGCCAATTTGAAAGTAAGTGCCCGGAGTGGTTGAAGACTATACAAGTCATGTTTCCTTGCTAAGAATTTTGTATGCACCGAGTTTGAAGAAATTCGGTTGAAACTTTCAAAAATTGAAAGAAGGCACAACCACACACACCAACACACACCCTTACACACTCTTACAACACCTTAACACACACACCTACACACACTCTTCCACACAGTCGGACACACAGACAGAAAAGTAATCTCATAAGCCTCGCTTTCTTTCGGAATGTAGGCTAACAAGAAGTACTTTTAAAATTACTACCCTTGTTCAAATTGGATTCATTTTTCGATAAGTAAACGAAAATCTTCCGTTAAGGCAGGACATAATTTATTCGATAAGTTTTTTTGGAAAATAATTATTTCTTTCAAATAAATACCCAATCATTTCAAATCAAATGAATTGGTTTTAAAAAGTATATGTCTGGCAACAAAATAGATAAACGCGCAAATTCTTTGGTTTCTCAATGTGCCTCAGATATGATTTTGGGTAATAATGCTTTTGAACACTTATTATTTTGCAAGTATCTAGAAAACCAAGCAATTTATCAACAAAAGTTATTAATTTCACAAAGACGATAGAATTATATTGTGCTATGTAAAACAATTTATTGGCTGTCATACATACAATTTGCGAACACCATCCATGCTTACAAGTACGTGGTATTTCCCCCCTATTCATAAAAATATTTTCATGTAAGAAACCACAATATTAAATTTAAATCTGATGTTAACATGCAAACAAAAGTATTTCTAATAAGAAAATTCGTAAGATTTCCGTATTTTATGTAGTACAAAATCATATGCATGTGAATTAGACATTCCATTAGAAAATCTCTAAACTTTTCTGACATTTATATCAAATTTTGGTTGTTAAAGAAACATCACAGTCGAACTTCTCTGAGGAACGGTATTTTCAGGATATTGTATTGATAATTTGATCAGAAATATTTCTTAGTGGTCCTATAAACACACACACACACCCCACATATATATATATATATATATATACAAGCAATGTATTCATATTACTTCAAATGGAGACATACGTAATATATACATGCAAATGTCTGACATAAATGCATTCGAAATACTGCTATTCAAACGTATATAATTGAGTAGTTAATGAGGGAGACGCGAGGCTGAGGTTCAACGATTGAATAGTATCTCAGTTGGGGATTAGTCAGGAAGAAATGAGTGAGTGAAGTGATTTGGCCGGCTATTAACTACGAGGTCTTGAGAGCCAATGAGCGTGATTGAGGTGAGTATGGAGCGACGCCGTAATGAAAGGGCGGGCGGAAACGGGAGCTCCCCGTGTAAAAACTCACCGACCAATGAGATCCTCTGGCACGATCCGCACTTGCGAAAAGTCGGTGATTCGGCCGGGGATCGAACTCGGTTCGCTCGCTTGGTGGAAGGCGAGCATGCTAACCGCTTAGCCACCGTGGCTACGTAAAAAGAAATTAAAGCTTGCGCTACCAGACGAGCACTAAAGTGAATGCCAGAATGACCAAAATCGGAGGATGATTATACGTTTTGTTTATAGTGCACTACCCACAATGGTGCCTTGTTATTCGGCACATGATCCTTGCGTCATGCCACGGGGTTTATGTATGAGATGGCTCTGCTGTGGTATAACATCATCTTGTCAACGTTGAAACTACTTCGACGTCAAGAGCCTCCCAAATCTCTTCATCTCCATATCTCTAGGTAGGCGGGATCCTTAAGTGCTGCTTTTACGGACGGAAGTAAATCTCTTCCGTCTGCAACTACTCGCGCTGCGGGCGAGTGGCTCCTGGGACGCGGCACCAGTGAAACAAGTTACTACAGGCTATTTACTATAAAGCGAACACTTTTTAAGCCCCCCCCCCAAGTAGACATAATGACTATATATATATATAATTTTGGCCTGAGACATTAACATTTGTTAGCTACAAAATATATACACACTGTATTTATTAGTCACATGACAATGTTATATTAACAATTGGCAGATAGCTACAAATAAGCTGAAAGTAACTTTAAAGCACGGCTTTAAAAATTATTCACGTTACCATGAACTACCTGTACGTGACAGGCTCTAACATATGTCCATCCTTCGGGGTTCTGTAACTCAGTGATTTTTACTCGCGGCAGTTTCTATATCGTAGTTTTATCTACTCCAACTGAAATGTGTTGCTGAGTTATTGCATGACGTGTCTCTGTACAAGTGTTTTACAAAACAGAAAGACAGAGAAAGTGAGAGATTAAAACATTGTTTTGTCATCTGAATTACGCATGTGTGCTAAGTTTCAAGTCGATCGGATGTTTTTATATGGGTCGAAACTAGCTTACAATATTTCACCCTTACAAGTAAAGCGAAATTAATGTTTGTGAAGTTCCCTCTTTTGCCGAGAAACGACTGAAAAAACCGACACAATTTAATACATTTTTCTGGGTAAAAGTAAAAAGAGCACTGAATTATTGTAAAGAAAGTTGCAAAGAAAGGATTAGTTTTTCGGAAAAAGTAAATATAAATTGAGATCAAAATTTCAAAGTAACAGACATATTGTCAATGGAAAAAATACTTGATAATTTAGGCCATTAGATAAAAATTAAACTGACTGTTGAGGTTTTCGAGGTGTGTGCTGTGTTAGAGAATTTCTATGGTCAGAAAAATGCAACTACTAAAATACCAAAAGTTGCATGCTCGAGTGCATTAATTTAGGTGTTCTTAAAAATAACTTTAATCCCATGATGGGAGTTGAATGTTGGTCTATGAAAACGACTTGCACTAGTAATCAGACTTCCCTAGAATATTTGGACCATCCACTGATTTGTAAAATTACCAATGACATAGTTTATTCTTTCAGTGGAAGGCAGCCAAGGAACATTATGGTAATTATATCATAAATAATTGTATACATATTAATGTTTATTTAGTAACGACGTAACACATATTTCCTCTAAACCATGCACTGTGATTGAGCATACACAGTGAAATAAATAAATATACAATAATCGAGAAAATATTTCGATTACGAAATAACGAATTGCTGGAGTATTAAATTTATGTCACTTATTTTTCACATGTTCATGTGACAGTGTTAGATCTTAGGCGCAGTTCTGAAATATAAAATAATAAGACAGATAAAACGACCTAAGCATGGCTTCCTTAAGTGTATAATAGTAAACGGACAAAAATAGCCTTGTTCCGTCGTCATTAACCTAAAATTCACTCGTCAGATATGGGAATAATGACGCGTAACTCGTGACTAATAATGTTGCGAAACACAAACTTCTCACTCTGCGGCAGGTCATTGTGGTAAAATGATTTGTGGAACAAGGAGGATTTCTAACAAGGATTACAATTTAGCTTTCGATAAGATAACACTTTATAGGTAAGGTTTTCATACGTCCACTGCTGCCTCGGTAACAACATGATACTTTGTAGTTTACAGCTGTTTACAATGAATTGCTGATTTTTCTATACAAACAATATAATATTCTGAACAAACGTCTCTTGCTGTTGAACGATTCTTCCATTACAATAAATACAGCATTAGATGTCAGAGGACAAAAGTTTCAAGCAAAAATGTGACGATAATGGACAAAATTGACTGTTTCACCCCAAAATTCCCTTAAAAAATTAATTATTTCACAAAAAAAATTCCCAAAAGATATGAAAAAATGTCGAAAGCGGATTTGAAGCTCCTCGAAGAAAGAGTCGAAAAATCCTCAGGTGAGTAAGATGATTAGAGGCTCTTGGCAGAATGAGCAGTAGACGAGGATCCGAGATTCCAAGCCAGGTCAAGCGGACAGGGGAGGCTCAGCGTACCTGGCCTCCTCCCTCCTAACTACATTCTACACCAACCATGACCACACCCTTCTAGCTTCACCCTTCCCCCTCGCCAAACACCCTCTTGATCGTCACCATACAACACGCTTCCCAATTTAAACGCTCGTTAAAAATGATTATAAATAAATCGACAAAAAATCGCAAAAAAATTAGAAGAACACATAATTTAAACCTCACAATCATCCCACCACCCTCATACACACTCTCCACCCCCACTCCCTCCATATAATAAAAACTAGAGAAAAATCACAAAAAATCTAATACAATTTCTAAATACCGAGGAACATATGATGTTAGGCTGTCTTTCCGTACTCACCCTTACACTTCCAATGCCTCAGGCCCCTCCTCAAATTAATCATTGTTCTTCCATAACAAAAATTATCCCTCCACCCATACCAGTCAATCCTATCTGCCCTTTGGCCACTAAATCACGACATTAACACACACTTTTCTTTACTCCAGTATTGGACACTTTAGAGTTTGCTAGTTCTTTCTACTTTAGTATCTACCAACAGAGATCTCCCATGTCGTCCATTTCCAAACATTATTTGGCGACGAGACTTTCCTCCGTACCTGGAGTATAATTTATCTGTACTATTTTTTTCCTTAGTTAATCTGTTTTTATAAATAAATAAAACACAAAAAATTTTATTCCATACATTTTATTTAAAATGACATGAAACACATAAGTCTTTGTATAGGTTTACAACATTCTTTTCGATGGCGAGTTCACATCTCGATCTCCGCTTTAGAGACCCAGGAAATATAGGAGGCACTTGACGTACATTCGTCCATTACATAATTTCAGTACCTTGGCGACCAAATACACATCTGGAAACTTCGTCGGCTGGATCTCCTCGGTGTAGAAACCACCATGGATGGTACATTATTAAGATATTCGAGATAGAATATCCTAGGAGTTCAGTTGCATATACGTCGCACAGGTAAAAAATTCGGGCCTCCAATTCTCTGTGAACCACTTCTCCATGACGCCTTTCTGTTTGGAGACGCGCACCAGGTCACCAATCCAGGCTTTAGGTTTTCGTGGTCCTCTTCTTGTGGTTGAAGCAGGCAGTCGTCCTTGACATCATCGAGCTTCATACGAGGGGTAGAATGAACGATAGAACCATACTAGCTAATGAGTTTTTGCAGTAGCTTCAGCCACTTGTAGCTGCCATTCGCTGTGTAATGCTTCCATATCTTACTTCTCGACAATAGATACTTTGAATGGCTATAAGTGGACTAGTGATTTATACCCTACATTTCCATCATAGCACGAAAAGTAGCATTGTAGAATTTCTAGCCCTGGTTGGTTTGTAGATTATTCGATACACGTCCTTCATGCAATAGCCTACATCTGCCATGGCCTTGGTGACATCGCGTGCATTCTTCTTCTTGGCCGGCCTGGCCAGGCGAATTTGTTATAGGCATCGATGACAGTGAACATGTACATATTTGTAGCCCTTGTTGGCCAGAGCATACGATGGATATAATCCAGTTGGTTTGCGAATAATTTCCAACCCTTTGGAAAGCGATCAGTAATCGTAGTGTATCCACGAGTTTGTTCGGGTAGTCCCAAAACACGTAGTCGATATTTTTGTCGCCATCTATCTTCTTCAGACCTTTCCACTTTTCAGTGCTAGGCCACTGAAGAGGCCTGCATGAATGTAGATTATTTCATGATCTTCATCCTTATAATCACCGGTTTCTGGATCGTCATTATGGTAAAGTGTGTGCATGAGTTCGAGTAATATCTTGTAATCCCGCAAGTCGGATTCTGTAAACTCCCAGTGCTCCTTGCGAAATATAAATTCGTGAAACCTGAGCATTCCAAACAAATTGTAACCACCTACTGGAATGATCCCACCTTGTAGAAACTCTATTTCATCAGCTCCGAGGAACCATTTATCATCATGCCTGTATACACTGTACGTCATATCATTATTATGAGACATTTATGACCGCAGGTACCAACGAGCCATAGCATTGGATTTCAGTACTTTCTTCCATGCCAGTTTCTTGTGCAGCAAATCCCCATACAATCCATAATCCTGGTCCATTTCTACGTCATTGTGGTTCTGCTTCTTCATAGGCTCAACAGTATTGTAGACTCAGGTTTTCACGACGACGGGTGCTCCGCAGCTCTCCCTCAGTACATCGATACGGTGAATAATTAGCTTGAAAATTCCATTTAAACAGTCGCACGAACGTCAGCTCGGTAGCAGTTTCCGTCATCGCATTGAATAAAAATGGTTACTGTTGCTCTCTTTTATATCTATAGCCATGAGTCTCCGACAAATGAGTTGAGATTTTTTTCAAATGTTCGCTGCAGGCATCGAATATGTCCTTGGTATGTTTTTGAACATCTGTTTTCGTAGCGAAGTGGGAAATTGAGGTAGCCAATATATGATGTATGTAATCTCTCAGCACTTTAAATTCTCTTTATTTTGGGCCAATGCCACTTTCAATCTGCTGGTAATTTACCTTTGAATACACGTTACCTGTGCGTCCATGGCCATCATATCGCGGACGATCTCCATCTTCACATGATCCATCTTCGCTCTGAGCTCAGATAAGTAAGTGCGAAAGAATTCTTTCTGCCCGGAGAACACAAAGTGTAATTCCGAGATTATGCCATTACTAGTTTCGAGGACGAAATGTTTAGAAGCATCACGTTCCCATCGTGGGTTCTCCGACATTTCGAATTATTCTTCTACCATTTGCGCAAGTTCCATTGTTTTTTGGTACGAGACAACCTCCATCGTCGTTTTTGTCAAGCAGCACCAACACATTCGCATTGTCGCGAAGCAGTTGTTTGGGTATGTGCGAATAAGTCTGACCATGGTATACGCAGTCAACATTCTCATGCCATCCCATGCTAAAGTATTCTTGAATGTGAGTCTATTTCTTAAATGCTACATCGTCGAAGATTAACACAGAATTTTCCAATGCTCCTCTCGTCAGCACGATGGCTTTGCTGTCGCTACATAGAAAATAGTGTAGGCCATCTACAGCTTAAAGTATTTATGGTAGTTATAAATACTTTGCTGTTGTAGCGGTTTAGTGTACAGGTAGCTATACATTCTCGAAACTAAGGCCATTCTATTTCTAGAGCTAGCTCAACAACACATATGGTTCTCCACAGCTTGAAGGACCAGTTGGAATGAATCACATTTTTATTAGAGAATAGGCTTCCATGTTTTGATTCATGGTAAATGGTTTCATCTACAGCAGTAATGTGTATGGGTAGAGTAACATCTTACTTGACAATATGTATGTGACCACAACTATCTTGCGATGCAAGCGGTGCTGATTGCGAAGCATGTGGAGCTGATTGCAGAGTGTGCAGAGCATGCAGATGTAATTGTGGAGCATGCAGAGCTGATTGCGGAGCTTATTATGAAGTGTGTGGAGTGATTACAGAGCTGATTGCGGAGAGTGAGGAGTTGATTGCAGAACAGGAAGTGTGTGTCGTGGTTGCAGAGAACCATTAATGAAAATTGTTAATGACTCTTCAAAATATCACTCTGAGCAAACTAACATTGACAAATATTGCACTGAAATGTCATTCTTGAAGTTTTGATCCTGCAGGTAGTTGCTTAATGTTGTTACAAATTGAGCGAAGCTCTAAATGCTTTACCGCAAAAGCGACAAAATATATGCATCATTAATAATCTATGTCCATACTATTTCAAGTTCACAATAAAATTGTAACCAAAATGTATAAAAGAGGTCAATTTATAAGTTCTTAGGTCAGTCCACAGCGATGTCTCGAAGAGGTAAGACCACAGTTGGAATCAGGATCATCAATATACTGGTCAACAATCTACCGTTCGAGCTGCATATTCCTGGATACAAGATTTGCAGTCTGGGAACAAATATATCTAAGAGGTTGGCTCACAGTGACACAGGCATAAATGTGATTGACGAGGCATGCAAGTAGCGCGATGTCACCTACTCCCCGAACAATGATTTACAAGCACATTACCAGGTAGACAAGATACTCGCACAAAAACCGAAGAGGTAAGAAAATCGTCAGATCCTCGAATCGGAGAGAAAATAGCAGTGTGGGATAATTATAATGTGATGAAGGCCAAGGTGAATGAAGGTGAAGTGTAAGTGAAGGTGCAATTGAAACAAAAAATTGGTGACAAAGCAAAGAAAAGCATGCAAGATGAAGAAAACATCTACTGTCACATTTTGCATTGCTTTTGCCTTCACCCGGGGCCCTCGCCGACCTAAAAGGAGCCACGAGTGTTATAGTCAAAGCCGTAAACAGAGTATCGAACGAATGGAACGAATTTTCCGAAGCCTAAAGTCACAATGCAAATATGGAAGCTATCACCATTGTTGAAATAAGACAAAGACCTCTACCTAAGGTCACATCCAGTAGGAGGCGGAAGTGTGCAAAAGCGAAGCAGCAGGAAGAGGTGCCAATGAAATCTCTACCGAAAAGGCCACTTGTAAATGTGGAATTGGAACAGTTTTCATGCGAATTAAAGATACCTAACTTTCACAGATTGTTCATGCGAGATGCTTTCGCCCTAAAACTAAAAACTACGGAAGTGCCGTAATCAACCTGTACACGACAGTTGGGCCCGGTATGCATTGGATAACATATTCGAAAAATGGAAAATGTACAGACTACTATTACAGTTTTAGGAATTTGCAACCTCCAATCAAACTGTGACGGTAATACAGCAGATGCCGAACCCATGGCGGCCGTCCGGCTCCTAGCTCCTATTCCAGACGCCGGTGATGCCAGAATTCCTATTTCCCTACTGCTCGAATACAAAAATTTGTTTTGAAAAATGAGAGAAAATGAAAAATAAAAAAAAATTGAATAAGTAAATTTAACGTAGCTAAATAGAATGAAAATAATTATAATGAGCAACCAGATAATGCAAATAAAAATGGCGAAAACAATCTAAATAGAGTGCTAATAACTGAAACAAGGAAATGGTCACGAAATCATTTTAAAAACATAATTAAGTAAAAATTCCCAATATTAAGTAAAATGTTATGAATTTGAATACAAACGAACGAAATAAAGAGAAAATTTGATTAGCTTATCCATTACAAGGCCTAGAAATTCGGATTGGTGTGATTAAAATTCATTTTTATGCGAAACTTATAGGTTAATTAAAATATACACACTACTACTTACACGTGAGTATGTTTTTATTTATAATTGTTTTACATTAAAGATGTAAAATTGGTTCTTTTCCCATTATTTTAACTTACTAGTTATAAAGCATTATTTATATTTTTGTCGAAGTTTTTCTCTTTTTGTTAAATAACCTTTTTATTCTATTACAGACACTGAAAGCGAACGCAGTTTTTAAACCCGAGAAAAATTCTCTAGTATTAACAAGCTAGAGCTTTAGTTTATTGATACCTGTTTTCCTTCCTCTTATCCCTCTATACATCATTCCCTTGTAAAGTGCGTAAACACTTCTGATTACAAGCACTAACATGTATTATATAATGTTCCCCATATCTTCTCAAATTAGCTATTTTCACAAATTCGTAGGATATTTATTTTTATTAACATCCAAAATTATATGAGAGGTCACAACGCATATTAAAATTAACAAACAAATTTAAAAATTTGCAAACAATAATATTTTTAACAAGTGGAATAAGGTTCTGAGGGTTGTATAGAGCGAAACGATAAAATTTCTCTAACAAGTCTTTAAATAACGTACCCAAACAGCGCGACACATATTAGCACTATGGGAAATCGTTTCACTAAGTTCCCTCTTGGAAGCGCTATAGAGTTTTTAAACCGACACGCATAATAGTGGCGAATTTAAGATACCGCCCATAAATATTTTCATTAGCAGCGATTGTTAAAACTGTTTAGCAATGTACGACCGTGTTTTGAGTTTACGATCTAACATTTAAAAGTTCTAATAGCATCCTGTGTCGCTAATAAAAATTATATTTCTTTAAAGCGGATACTAAACCTACTATATAACAGGACGATCTCTGTCTGTCTGTCCTTCTTTAATAATTCTAAGTCGCTTGATATTCAACAAAAGATCTTAAAATTTTGCACAGCCATTCCTCAGGGTCAAATACAGGTCAAGTTCGAATTTCAGCAAGATCAAATTCCACAATCATTACTTTTTATCGTAAAAACTCATTTTTGATAACTTTTTTCCTATGAATGTTTTGTATTAATGCATAGAGATTATTGCATGAAGATATGAAGCTAATGGAATATTATTTTGTTTACTTTAAATGTCTCCCTTCAATGCTGAGTTAATATCAAGTGGGGCCTTAGTGGCCCAGTGGCTCGAGCTATCCCAAGTGGGGCCACAGTGGCTCAGATCATAGAGCGATTCCAAGTGGGGACGTAGTGGCTTAGTGGATAGTACTATATTAAGTGGGGCCGCAATGGCCAAGTGGATATATATATATGAAATGGAGCCGCAGTGGCCAAGTGGCTAAAGAGATTCCAAGTGGGGCCTTAGTGACTCAGTGGCTACAGAGATTCCAAGTGGGGCCGCAGTGGCTCAGTGGATATAACTATATTAAGTGAGGCTACAGTGGTTAAGTGGATAGAGAAATATTAAATGGGACAGCAGTAGCCTCAATGTTAAGTTAATTTCACATAATTTCATTATTACCTACACACACACACACACACAGATATATATATATATATATATATATATATATATATATATATATATATATATATATATATATATATATATATATACACACACATATTGCATATATATATATGCAATATGTTTTTTTTCCGGTCTTTGTATCGTAACCAAGATTAGTAACATGGTAACTATTCTAGGCACGTGACAGTACAAAAAAAAACGGCCACTAGATGGGCCCCTTGTATTACAATACTCAGACCAAAAACAGCTTACTTCCAGAAATATTTTGCACCGTCATTTAATTGCGAACAAATTGCCAGACAATCAATCATTTAATCATGTTTGCTTATCGACGTTGCGTGAAAGAGACGTCAATTAATGTGGGTAGCTGAAATTTTGAAGAGATAAAGATTTCTGATACTTTTCTTAAATAAGGTACCATAGATGTGTATTGTCGCCTTACGGGTAAGCATTTTCAGAATAATTTTGAAATCTGCGCTTGAAGTGTCTTAAATATATTCATTGCTTACAATGGAATACTGTAACATATTTTGTTCACGAATCAAGAGAGTATATTCAACGCCATAAAAATTTGCCTACACAGAAGGAACCTTAATTAACGGAAAAAAAATAAATAAAAAATCATTGCTCTTAAAATATAGACACAATGAATAGGTCATTAAAATTTGTTGTATCTGGACAATGTTCGTCTACTTACAGTTTAGAATAACGTCATTAGTTCATCTTCCAACAGTCTCATTATTGGACATAAGTGTCAATATGATTGGACATGGACTCAACACGCTCTATGTTATGATAAGCAAAATATTATCATATAGTTTTGTTGCAATCTACGCTCCAACATGAAGACAGCTGCATTTTTCGTGCAGCCCCAAAACATTTCACTGATAACTAATCAGATGAGCACGCTGGTCACAAAATTGTTTTTAAACGTGATTTGAAAAATTCTGGGAAACTGAAGGTGTAAACGAGCAGACGTTATATTGATGTAACTAGGCCCTTGAGCCCCAGCCAAAACAAATGTAGTACACATGGCCACATGAAATTTTCAACACAAAGCTGTGAATTCAAAGAGAATCCATCACTATAAGTGACGGCTGATGGTAGTGTGTGAAGACTCCCAAATCATCATGCTAAAGGCTGTTCACGATAAAGTGAGAACTTTTGGAATCAACCTTATAAAACAGTCACCGCTCCTACCTGCACGTATTTCAACGGGTGCAATGTTTTACATTCACCCAGTAAAGTTGGTAACGTTGTAGGGAAAGTAGTTACATATATCAATGTAAAATATGACGTTTTAGGCAACCATTTGTGATAACTTAAATTACTGATTTCTGTTTTTGTATTTTTTAATGCACCGTAGTGTAAAAATGAGCAGATTGGTAAAATATTTACTTTTCTAATAATTTCACAGTTTCACTTGACCGACGCATGAATCAAATTATGAGGTCCATGTCAAGGTTAATTTTACATTAGGCGGAACAATACACAATGAGAATACAAGTAGATTTTATGCAGGGCTTTCAAAAGTGCTCAGTTTACCGTGAACAGCCTATAGTAGTAGGGGACGTATGCTGTTGCAAAGCGAGAGACAAATTTTATCACTCAACTTCAGTCCTCCGAACCACGGTAAGAACTGTGAGAGTAGTTTTTTTTTATAATGTCTCTGTTTTGCTAAAGCAACGCGTTGTTGCATTGGTATTTCGTTTAATTAATTAAAAACCTCAAATATGGAGATAGGGACGTAGCAGCTTATGTTATACCACTCAACAAACAGAGTTCTTAATTATTATTTATATAACTATTTCGTAAAACTATGTAATGAACAGTTACGTGACATAAATTGTGTTCTCAGCAAGAAATTGACGCAAATTACATACAATGTCATGCTCTTTGGTTAAAACAAAAACGTGATATTTTAAATTCTGGTACAAAATTTAAAGATTTTTTTTACGTACAAACGTTATGGGTACGGAATAGCACAAGCGATGGACAAAATAACATGAACCGCCATATAACAGGTCGTATTTCGTCCTTGCAGTACATCAACGGCGCCTGTCAGGTCGTCTGCCTCCTGGAAACATAGAAGGCGGAGTATGAGTGTATTAGCAGTAATCGTAGTGTTTGTATGTAAATACGCTGTTCACAGTAAAATGAGCACTTTTGAAAGCCCTGCTTGTGATCTACTTGTATGCACGTTGTGTAATCTTCCACCTAATGTAAAATTATAATTGTTACAATACTCATCACTTTATTCGTGCGTCGGTCAAGTTCAACTGGAATTCTTACAAAAGTAAATATTTTACAAATCTTTTCCACTTCGATGCATAAAAAAAAAAAAAAAAAAAAAAACGAAAGAAATAATTTAGGTTATCACAAGTGTTTACCTAACACGTTTTTTTCTCGTTAAGTTTCGGAACTACTTTCCCTCCAACGTCACCAACTTTACCGAGCGCATGTCACTCAGTGCGCTTGTTAAAATACATGCTGATATGATTACAGACTGTTTTCTAAGGGTGATTTCAAAAGTGCTCACTTTATTGTGAACAGCCTTTAAGCAGAGAAACAAACCACTTTATTTCCGACTTCTGAGACTTCCTTAGAGACACGATAGTTGCAATACGCCTCGCTGAGTCTCGATTACGAAAAGAGAGAACAATTTATATTGCATGGAGAGCACTTTTCGGCAGCCTGCACTTAGCTCTTAAAACGTAATCTTCAGAACATATGAGTGAGCGATTTTCAAAGCTCGCCGGCATGAATATGAGGTTGTTGAAGGAAACATTGTCCCGATAGCACAAAAAAAATGTGCCGATATAATCTCCGAGATGAGGACGTGTTTTCTGAATCCAATACCAACCCAATCTTTCTGACGGGAACCTTATGCTTATGACAGAGCGGCCGGCTGTTGAACACCTTTGGTGACACAGCGTAATGTTATGAATCGGTGTCGGTGGTAAGGAGAGCAGTACAAAGGCCCGGCACAATATTGGTTGCGACAAGTCAGTCATTTTGTCTTACGTAACTGCATTTACTTTTATCCTGATCACCAGGAGTGTTTGCCTCTTTAAAACTCCTGCATATAAGAATCTCATCATTTATTCTGTTTAAGAGTGCGATGGAGATGCGCGTCCAAGGTCAAGAAGCGAGGAAGCGATACGGGCGATAATAACACGCTCGTCTAGTGCCTCATCGCTCCTACGCGCAAGGCGTGCAGTGTTTCCGTCGTAACGCTGTACTGTGCAGATTAAATCTGTAATAGTGGGGTTTTATTACACGCGATGAAAGACCACATGTTAAACTACCCGCGCATATATGTACTTTTCTCTTACTGCTAATGCAAACTGCGTGGGCAAGCTTTAAAAATGCGATATTTGACCATTTTCACAATTTTTTTCCTCCAGGAATACACTTAATATGAAAAAGTAAAAACAATAGGTGCATAGATAACTGTATTTTATCTTATATGACGAGAAGTCATATTTGCAGAACGTTTATTTACCGAGATACGCGTATTCGAGCAAACAACTATTTCACAGGAAATGCGATGCGGGGGTCCATCCCACTCTTAAGGTATAGAAGTCGCCAAGCTAGGCTAATTTTTCTACACGATTTCCAACGAGTTGTTTGGCGCGGCACTGCGATCGCCACCATCGCTGAGCATTGACAGAGAACACAGCTAGCGATAAGTCGGAGAACTCTGTACGCCATCAGCAGGGCCACGTCACTGCCACCTTATCGACCACGCTATTCCTAGTCTCCCATTTTTCTTCTCTCTTCCTTTATACATATTCAATAATAATATTAACATCCATATTCCAGTTGCTGAGCCCAGAAGGTATATAGGGAGCGCGGTATGTAAATGTGTACTGCAACTACTTTTACTCCTGCATGGTCCAACCGTAGCACAAAACTATATATGCATTCTGTGAGACAATATCGATCCTATGCTCTAGAATATGTTTCGAGCCAAAATGTCTCCGTTTGAAGACGACAACGCACTGCTCGTACTGCTCAGTATATCCAAGTATATTTCAATGAGCGTTTGGCAAATGTTAAACGTCTAGATCCTCATTTCACTAACATACAGTTACCGTCTTCAGAAAGGCTTTATCGGCTGGTAACAGCTTTGTCCAAGAAATAGGTAGGCACTATTCCATTCAACGTCGTGCAATTACTAGTATTTGTCAATCCAGTGTCGGATATATTTTCTTACTAATAAAAAAAATGAACCAAATCAATTATACTAACAGTAATTTGATAATATTTTCTATTAACTAAATAATCTTTTTCACGCTACACAAAAATTAGATTTTCAAAGAGTTTTTATGCGTTTAATCTTATAGTAAAAACTTATGTAAATAAATATTTTAATTAATAATTATAAATATATCAAATAATTTCTTCATTTAAATGTGAATTATACTTAAAATAATGATGAGCGCAATGAAATGCTATATCAACGACCCGTCGTTCGCACCTAACGCTATGAAGGGCGTAGAATTAGTAATGAAACATTTTACCAATTTTAGTATACGCTGGCCTCGAAAACTGGGATTCAATAACGATACATAAGCAATCTATATTTTATATTGAGGCAGATACACGAAAATCAATGGAGGCTTGTAGCTGTCTGAATAGTTGGCTCGAATGAATTAGGATAGAAATTGCCAAAGTACTCAGATAAGTTTCTTGCAGTGTTTTAAATAAGGATTATGTTTTCAAATAGTTAATTTTCTTAAAAAAAAATTAGTTATTTAAATTGCCAAACTAACTAACTGGTAAAATATTTTTAGTAGTTCTGTTAAGTAAATTTAATGATTAATGTGGGGCAGAGAAACAGTAGAGGCCTTGGAAGCCAAAAACAGCATTCACCAGTCTGACTGCATGAAAAATTTTCCGTGGGCCACACTTAATATGGATGGCATTTATTAACGTTGGTAGAATGAAAATTGTTGTCCGGAGTTACGTAAAAAACGTGTACTTTGCCAACATTTTCCCAATGCTAGAAAATGGTAGTAAATCGCACATTAATAATTTTTCTGAAATTTCCATTAACTGTATAATAACGTTGGGCTATTGACATGACTGTCATTTTGAGACGAAGTCAATAAAATTTTTCAAACGTTGGCCCAACGCAAAAATTACGTAACCTTACTAACGTAAAACACTGCAGGAGAGATTCCGTTCTTAGAACTAAGATAAACGAAATGTGCATGTGCACGTTTTAGGTATAAAAGGCAAAGGTAAGCATTTAGATGCAGTCAGCATGTTTGTGTGTGCTTTGGTAAACTATATTAGACTTTGAGAACTCTATTAACAGACAGTCCTGAAGAGCACTATTGTTTACAGTGATGAGTTTCATAGGAAGATAAGAGTACGATGGTAAATATCGATTGCAATAAAATAGTTGTGAACATAAACGTTGCCATTTCAACCAACCGAAATGTTTTCTAAAAGTCGCATATGAGAGTTATTAATAAAAAGCTGTTAGATGATCGCGCTACAGAATTCCGTCATCATTCTACCTGTAAGTTCAGAGTTGAAAGCTGACAGTTTCTTATCTCAAAAAAAGATCAAACTATACTCCTCGTACATTAATCCTTGTAAAGTACAAATTAGTCTTATCTGAAATAAACTGCAAATTTGATTTATAATTCATGGAAAGTACAAGCAGCATTTTGTAACTGTAAAGAGAAAAAAAAACATTCATTAGTATACAACAAAATACAGTCTTTTACATAGAGGTAAGATGCCATAGCTATTGTATCAAAGAAATATTAGCTTGATTTCTGGAATGTGTAGGTAAGTTAAGAACTTACATACTTTTATTGGAGGGTAATAAATTATCAGTTTTATTGCTATTATATCCACGGTCTGTCGAAAGTTAGTAGACTGGTAAACAGAAATAATTACTTTTTTATCATAGTCTTTCTAAACAATGACACACAAACACACTACACACACACATACACACACACACATATATATATATATATATATATTTACGTATGCAGGATGAGCTTCACGTTCGTCACATAAAAATTTTTTTTAAAAAGTGATGGGAGGTATACATTTTTGATATTGTAGCCGAACCAAAATATTACTGAAAATATTACAGCATTAAATCTAGCTGGCAGTGTGCGGATTATCTGCTTTAACATATGGATCTAATTAAGTTTGCCAAATTTGATTTCTATCTTAACCTTCTGTCGCTAAAACTTAATTCAGTTTATCAAACTCAATGTAAGTATCGTGTTCTATTTCTCGGTAAACGAACCATTTATGAGGAATTCATTGTTAATTTATGAACTACACGTATAGCCCGCATGCAAGTGGACGACATGCATTTGACTCGAGGATCTAGTGCCGAGAAACGTATGCATATTGTTATAGGTTGTTCGAGGTAAAACGAACACTTTTAAAAGTCCTGCTTAAGATCTACGTTTATGCACGTTGTGTGTTCTTCCGCCATATGTAAAATTATTTGTCAGGGTCCTCATCGCTTTCTTCATGCGTCTGTCAAGTTAAACTGTAAAATTATTAGAAGTTTAAATATTTTAATAATCTGATAACTTTTACACTTAGACGCATTAAAAAAAAAAACAGAAAAAGATAGAAATAATTTGGGTTATAGCAAATTGTTACCCAACACTTTTTATTCGACGTTAAGATATGGAACTAGAATCCCCTCCATAGTTACTAACTTTACTGGGCGAATGTCACTTAGTGCGCCCATTAAAATATGTGCAGGTAGGAATATTGATTTTTTTCCAGGGTTGATATCAAAAGTGTTCACTTTATCGTGAACAACCTTTAGCATCTTGGAGTCAGTGAGTGAGTGAAACGTATTGTAAACAAATGCTTCGAGATTAATGTAAACTTCCTCTAACCGATTTGTAATGCAGTTTGATTTAATTTTAATTGGTAAAATTATTTTCTTCGTATAATAGTGCTTGCATTTAAAAATTAAGATATAAAGAAACACTTTCATCACTGTTGGCAGTGTGACTTTGACATGTGTATTACTTTGGGGTAGATCAATTTTGGGTACAAGCGCAGAAGACGAATACGCGGTCTATCTCATCTTAAGTGTATGGCGAAAACCGTGGCATATCGAAGTCGCCTGAGACAGAGATCCATAGGATGTTGGAGATGTAATGAGTTGTGCAAGCCTTCCAGTTTGACTTGAAGTTAAGTGTGGGTTACTTGAAAACTGCGAATTCTAGTAAAATAAAACGAGTTAAATTTTTTTTATTAATTTCGATGTGTTAATGAATATGCTTTCGTTAGAAAAATTTCATGTATACACATAAAAAAATCTAATACAAAACCGGATTTTAAACAATCTATTTCAGTGGAATAATATAGTAAAAGGAATAGATTCTGTGGCGGTTACAGATATTAATTTTATTTTGTGTAATTCACACACCATGTTTCATTAATGGCAATTCCCGAAATATCTTATATGATTTCGTTATTTACCTTCAAATACTAGGACTCGTGCCACGCTTACATATCCATTTTAACTGTACGTCGCGCAAATATGTTTGTGTCATCATTCGAAAGTTTTATGAAATCTCTGTGCTTTTTTACCTCATTATGTGTTGAAAATATATTCCCTTTGAATATTTATGGACATCAAGGATATACATAAAACGCAACTAGGCTTATGTGTATTGCAATATCACAGCCTTCCACAAACTGACTACAAATTGAATATATCTCTGTAATCACTCAATTATTGCTTTGTTTGTTTTCATAATTTTTTATTGTTACACAATATGTCGTCTCTCCAAATTACAATATTGGCGATATACAGAATGTCCCAGCGTTCACCTAGCAATGTGACTCGCCTAGTACTCGTGTGGCCCTAGGGTGGGGATGACGTGATACGGTCAGACCTGTCCGGCGAGTGATCCCATTGTCAGTAAGCATGGAGCGGTGGTCACCTGCACAACGCACGTTCGCAGTGGAAGCGTATGTCAAACATAACGATTCTGTTGTCATCACACAGCGATTGTTTAGACAACATTTCAATGTTGGAAGACACGGGAGGGTACCCGAACGTCATACCATTACGAACTGAGTGCGTGAGTTTCGTGCTACAGCGTCTGTTGCAGACAAGAAACCGGGTGGTAGTGTGAAATCTGTGCGTACACAGGAGAACATCGACCATGTAAGGGCAGCTGTGTTGTCACAAATGGCAGATATGTATCTTCCGGTTTTCTGTAACGTGGATGAATACTGTCTCTATTTGAACATACTGCACGTGTATCACAATGGTAGATGAACGCTGGGACATCCTATATTATTTCAGTCTGTGATGCAGAAAGACTAACATGAACATCCTAACATTCCAAGTGGCAAAATTTGGTTACGCTAACTTTGGTCCAACGTTTGACTCTACAATTGGGCCAGTGTTGGCATATTAGGTATGCCCAACGCAGAAATGTCCCTCGGGATTACATTGGTCCAAAATGGCTTTTATGTTCGTAGCCAACTGAAATACAATATTGGCCCAACATAACGTTATGGTTGTATGCAACCTTTTAAAGGCAGTGACTTTTTTCTTTCAGAAAAGCCACACAGTCATTTGCCCACAACCGGTAATATTTTGGCAAGATGTGCTATAGCATACATAATGACGACCAATAGACAACGTTCTGTCAAAATTGGTTGCCAGTGTTTTAAATAAATTTTGCCCATTAACGAAAAATTAGAAAACAGGTTATTCCTATCTTATTACACCACTTTTCAATTCATATTACAACCTGAAAAATTCCCTTGCGGATACAAGATTCAAACTCGCGCCCTTTAAATTACCAGCCCCGACGTGTTAAACGCTAGACAACTATATCTTTTTGTTACAAGGAAGGAATAGGCACATATCACAGTATTGCATTTCGATATGTGTTATATATTTTTTGTACATATAAGTCAGATTTTAGTACCTTGAAACTGAATTTAAAACCTACCAGTTTCAAGAATATAGTTCCCAACTAATAACTAATACACAACCAACGACGGCCAGTTTATTATTTACAAAATCTCCATGATAAAAATGCTTGAACCATTAAGCAAATGAAATAAATATTATATATTTTTTATTTAGAAAAAAACTATCCTACGATGGCATAATATCTGCAATGCAATGTTGTCCCAACGTAACAAAAATAACCACTCACCAACTGTTATGTTTACAACATTGTCTCAACACATAAGGAACAAAACCCAGCTAAATAAAATTTTGCATTCAGTAATAATTTACAAGTGTGTAATTAACATCAATATGTTTCTTCCATTAAAAATTATTGTTTTCTATTAGTAAATTTACGTTGGTTTTACAATTTTGTCCCAACGAATGTATACTGCACAACCTAATGCTTACGGTATGTTTTCCGACAAGTAACCAAGACATAACGAATTAAGTCAAATTTAACTAAGACATGGTTGGTGTGTAATCACGTGCCTTTAAAACAAACATACGAAAATAAAGTATTATTTTATCAAGAATATTGCAATTTCCTTTGTGGACATAATGTTGGCTACTCAATGTTAACCCAACAAAAATTTGCATACCAAATGACAACAGTACGTTTTCCGACATGTAACCAACACATCGCCAACGAAGTCAATTTTAAATTTCACATTGTTTGTGTGCTGAAGCTGCTACTTTTAAACAGTCATACAAAATTATACTACTATTTCATTCTAAATATGGCAATTATCTTTGTTGGCATAATGTCGGTTACATATTGTTGACTCACTTAACAATTAGTAGCAATCTCCAACTGCAGTGTTCCCAACATTGACACAACATATAACCAATTGATGATATTTTAAAGAGAAATATCTCGTATTAATTAAATACGTTTCTTCTATACCTACGAAATAAAAGAAAGTTGCATTGTTTTCATTCAAAAGGTTGTTCCATAGTTTTTCATAAAATGTTGTTGGCCGAACGATGGCTCAACAGAAAAACACACACCTATTACCAACAGTATATCTACCAACTTGTTACAATCACCAACCAATTTAAAATTAAACATGCAGTAGGTTATGTAATATTATGATTTAGTCACATCATTTTCTAGAGGGTGCTAAGTAACATCGTAATATTTTCGTAGTAGCAAATTTTTGTTGCCATTTCGCGTTGGGCCAACTTTTTAATAATATGTGCGCTCCAACGCAACATATAGCGAACCTTTCAAATCAAGTTTCAAAGTTGGTCTCACGTAGGTTGTTACTGGTGTATATGACTAGTCACGTACAGCATAGTAAAATAAATTATACTTAGTCTGATTTTCAGAATAAAGCTATTGGACCTGATCATTGTTTCTGTATTAATGTTAATAACAAATGTTTTCTTAATTTTCGTTACCTAAGGAAGATATTGGGTTTGTTCAACATCTCCGCCATTCTTATGTAAAAAAGTACGTATGTAAAAAATTCACGTATTTAATATTTTTATTTAAAAATTTTACCGAACTTGTGATTTTGTGTAAATCGGTTGGTTGGCTTAAAGGCTTATCTTCTCATTTGGAACTACCGTACAAAAGGTTTAACAATTAGACTTTGTACAGACACAGAGTGATTATGATCAGTAGCAGCAAGGATTTTTTGCCGAAAACTTTCGTGCCCAAACAATGACTAGATCCACTTAGGATGTACAATGAAGAGTACAACGCTTTTCCATCAACGTTTATGTGCTGACAGTGCACTGAAGTCACTGCCATAGTTACTGTAGAGATAGAACTGTGCTAAGTCGTTGAGGATTGAGAGCGAGGTCTTGAGAGGCGATGAGGATTAAATGAGGTAAGAATGGAGCAGTGCCGGAATGAGGACGAAGGAAACGGGAGATCCCTGAGATAACCCACCAACCAACGACATCGTCCGACACGACTCCCACTTGCGAAAATCTAGAAGTGGCTCGGCAGGGGATTGAACCTGATTCAACCGCTCAGCCACCGCAGCATACATTTTTAAAATTGGGAAGACTTTCTTTTATTGCATGTTGTAAAATGAATACGAAAGTTTTCCCAGTGTTAATAAAATAATTTCAATCACGTTTGGCAGTGTACTGAAACCAAGTTGTAAACGGAATGTATTTCACCCATTTGCCGTAGGATTTATAATTTGGAGAGTATTACACCCATTGTGATGAAAATTGTGCTCATGAAGAAAGAACCATTTAATTCAAACGAAACTTTTTGATTGTAGTAGTACCGACAAAACAAAGAAGTGGTTCAATATTATTTGTAACTCCATAAATTATGTTTGTATTGAATGATACTTTATAGCACAACAAACGTTTCTTTTACTATTTTTATTCATTTCAAAACAATTGCGCATCGGGCTGTGAACTTCATCCCACGATTGCGAATGAGCGTACTTTTATCCTGGTCTGGTATAACCTACATACATGCAGGATTCTACAAATCACTCAGATTTCATTCTGCCCTAGTTGTGGAATTCTGGCTGCGATCCCACTGATTGGCATATCATAATAACGTAGAAAACATTATATTCACTTAGTATTTGTGGACTCTGCCAAAGCTTACGAAAATAGTTTTGATTTATTTGCTAACAAATTCGAAGTTACTTAGTGCCGGTTTTATTACATAATAAGTTAATGTTTATTTTTTTAGAACCCTACATTTTTACACATTGGATGTACATTCCCGATTAGTTGTACGTATTAACTAGTCCGGTAAATGAGTTCCTTCCTAGTGTCAAAAGGGATGACGTACAAAACACTTCTAATTTATCTTCACGTCTAAAAATGCATGGGAAGATGTTCAAAGAGCAGGCAAACCATAACAGTAAGTCCCGCTTTCCGTATCCACAAGTTATCAAAGGAGATTTTGCGTTGTCGCCTCACTGTAGGACTGAAGTGTAGAACTGCACCATTGTGTTAAACCCACATGTTTCAAACGACAACGTGTGGGATCGCCTCAAAATTATTTTGTAAGTGAGTCTTCTTTCAGGATAGCATCACAAGCTGGCCTTTCGGACTAAATGGGAAACGTTAGACTCCACGACATGGTTATGCACGACTCCTGCTCAGATGTTTCAACAACTGATGATTGTTTGTGAATCAAAGTCTGAATAGGGAGTTCTCTCAGTCCCAGACGTAGCAATTTCTGCTGATGAAGAAATCATCAGATATAAAGTGGATTTCATCCAGTAACAAAACACGTGCAGCGTAAATCCGAAGTCAAAAACACTCTGCTAAAAAAAAATTGCAAGAATGACTATGGGGATAGAAATTATTTTGCCCCATACCTTGTAGGCTCCGAAGACAGTTCGAATTAATAGACGTAATTACTCCTGCAGTACACCCCATACTGAGCGGTGACTATCTCATTTTCAGTGGTACGAGTGTGTTTCGAAGGCTCATTTAAAGCTCTGTTGGATACTATCTCGCCAAAATTTCGATGTACTCGAACTGCATCTACATCACGAGATGGCATAGGGGTGGAATCAGTTCTCGACAAAAACGTCGACGCAAGCTTCCGAATATGGCGCGAAGAAGATGCCTTCGTCGTGGAAAGCGCATTAAGCATTTATACGATAAAGTAACGCGTTTATTGTCGTATGTGACCCCTTAACGTAAGTGCCTGTCAATTGGCTCAAGAAGCTCGAATTCCATTTTTACTATCTTAAATGAAATTGAAGCGTATTACGTAAAGTGAAGTGTACTGATGTAAACAAATGTGTAAATTAGTGAACTACGAAGCTAGAGTGAGTCTGACAAGTCTCTAAGGTTTCTCATAGCAGTACATTAGAATGCCAATGACACATTGATGCTTAGTAATGGATTTAATTACAGAGATTGCGTAGTAAAAAATGATGCTTTCTGTGGATTCTACCACACTTAAATTAGATATTATTTCTGGCGATCTTTAAGGTAAATTATAACTTCATCGATCATTCAAATGAACTAAGAACATTTATTTTCAAGGATTTCACAAAACATCATAGAAATGTAGTCTTCCATGATAATCTCTTGTTATTAAAATACAGTGTGCAAGTTCCTGAGTTATTTAACTGTTACGGTTTTGGGATACTGAAGTTATTTAATACAATATTAAATAATGTAACCATCTCCAGATTGCAACCTGGCACCAAGCAGGTGACGTTGATAAATGATAACCGCTAAATATTTCCAGAAAATTGTTTCAAACTTCAATGAGTTTTCTGCTACGCTTAGTAGTTATATGAATGAGAGTTATGTATCAGTTAATATAAGGAGGATGACTTTCTTTAACAACGCAGTCCATGGAACGATGCAGCGATGAGAAGAAAATAGCCATTCTTTGGTCTCAATGACACCTCAAAACTGGTTTCCTCAGATAACTTAAATAGGGGCAATATTTTAAGACAACCATAATACCTTTGATACTGATTGTGGGATTACCTTGAATCAAACGTTTATAACGTCACGTGTAGCTTTCAAACGGATGTACGTCATACATCCTCAATAGGTTAACGTTCAGTTGTATAACGGTCACTATTCTTTGATAACTGCATAAAGTAACTAACATGATTTTACAAATAATATTTATTTAAAGAATGTTGAAGCAAATATTTTCAAGATACTGCTACAACCTAAGTAAATCATTTATGTAATCCCATTGTTTAGTGCTAACCTTAATACGTATAAATTGCCTTTAAAACAGACGCTTCAATACGAGTAGTATGCATGAAGTTACATTTGCAGAAAGGAATGAAAACTATATTACGCAATTAATTATACTGAATTATTTTTATATTAAGATTATAAGTATAAATGATGGGAAATGTAAGTTATTTTGGTTTTGCAAACAGCATAACGTAATTTCTTTTACTCCAAAAAAGGTTGCAGATATTGTTCTGTATTTATTCTAATGTAGACGAATTAAAAGCGTAGGTTCTAATTGAAAATGTTAAAAATTGTAATTTAAAATCATGTAGGTATTAATGAACTGAAAATATTTCTCTTGAATTTCCACAGGTGAGAGTTCTTTCATTCTAATAATATAAGAAATGCGAAAATGTGTACGTTTGTTTGTTTGTTACTCAATCACGTCGTATCGGCTCGAGGTATTTGGATGGAATTTAGTACAGGTGCAGATTATATTCTTGATTAGCGCATATTGTATTTTCCATCCTGGAAAAACGAACGGTTTCTTAGTGGAACATATAAAATATGCCACCAACCATTAAGATAGAGCACCTGGTCATTATAAAAGAGGTTTTATTTTTTTTACGCGGGTGAAGCCGTGGGTAACAGCTAGTAAGTTAAAATTACGTGAATGTAATGGTTTCTGTGTAGCTCTTAACATACAACATTTTTGAGCGGGGTTGCTACATGATTCTCTAACTGACTGACTTTGTAATTAATTTGATCGGGATAATGTTGATGGCGAAATACAGATTATATATCATCTATCGTGTATTGAATTACGAATTGTGTACCTTGATAACAGTGTGATACCGGTATTTAAATAATGGAGGCGTATGTTAAATACTTAACAATGTGTGTTTATATATATATATATTGGGGAAATTTATTTGTCAGTTTCAATACAAACATTATTATCTGTGCCATAGTAAACCAAGAATTGTCGCTAACGTATCGAGTGGTAGAATATCTCTCGGTACCACATAACAAAAGATATCACAAAAAAATTGAGCTGTAAATGATATATTCCCAATTGTGTGTTAGGCTAAAATTACTGTCTTCAAATATATCAGTTGATACGTTCTATAGTTCACGGATTTAGCTAATCATCATCTGTAACCTACCATAGTGCTAATTGCTGGCCACATTTCGTGCGAATCTGTTTTTTTTTCAGAGATATGACTAAAAGGGCAGACAAGTGCTAGAGGCTGCGGATCGGCGGAGCAGTGCCATCTGTGAGTGTTCCCATTTTCACCTCAAAATTTCCAATTTTACCTTCAAAATCGACAAATTTTCCGTCAAATTTTCCCTTTTTTAATATAATATTCTCTTTCTTCCCTCAAATTTTATATATTTTCCTTCAAAATTTCCCATATATCCTTTAAAACAGTCCATGGCCCAGAATATTCAGTAGCGAGCCCCCAAAATGCAATTTTCGTGCAATTTCAGAGATTTGGGGAAATGCATAAATTTACGAGAAAAACGGGAAATTCTGAAGGAAAATAGAGTAATATTAAGAGAAAAAAGGGGAATTTTTTGTAAAAAAAAAAAGGAGGAAATTTTGAGGGAAAATTGGTCGAAATTGAAGGGAAAATGAGAACTTTGAGAGGACGATTGAAAAATTCAAAGATGGCAGCTGATTCGCAGATCCGCATCCATTAACCCTAGTCCTGGATAATATATTAACGGACATTAGAGACTTTATGCACACATATTTGATGGTTGTAATATACAAGACGTGTCTAAATTCCCATTACACATTGTAAGGGCTTGTAGTGGGAACCAAGACAGTTACATTTTGCATAGGACCATATGTGCGGAATCATACCGTTTCCCCGCAACAAACAAAAAACCCCCACATCACATATTGACCTCTTCCACGTCTGCAACATGCTTTATGTTGTTTTTCTTCTGGGTCCACTTACAAGAAGGGCTCAATGTAACTACCAGCGACGTCTTACACAAACAGGGTACCTACGTACCATGTTCTGGTACACACGATAACCAATACCTGGATGTCCAAGATCCGCAGTAGCCATAACCCTCGCCAGCAGTTCTTCCTCTGATTTCACAAAGTTGTGGTAAATCAAGCCCTTCATGTGCCCCCCTGGAAGTAGTCTAGCAGAGTCGTTTTGGCCAACAGTGGATAGGTCGAGGTGGCCTGATTGCTTGGCCTGCACGTTCACCCGCTTGACTCCACTAGACTACTTCCTGTGGGGCCACATGAAGGACGTCATTTACGAGACCCCTGTGGAATCAAAGGAGGAACTGCTGGCACGGATTATGTCTGCAGCGGATCTTGGACTTCCAGGTATTAGTGATCGTGTGTACAGGAACATGATACGTAGGTACCGTGTTTGTGTAGACATCGCTGGTCGTCACATCGAGCCCTTCTTGTACGTGGACCCAGAAGATAAACAAAATACGGTATGTTGCAGACGTGGGAGAGGTCAACATGTGATGTAGTGGTGTTTTGCTTGTCGCGGGGAAACGGTACGTTTCCGCACATAAGTTCCTATGCAAAACGTAACCGTCTTGGTCCCCACTACAAGCTCTTACAATGTATTAGTGGGAATTTAGACACATTCTGTATACTGCCAATACACTTAGTTAAGTTGAATGGTTTTAACGATATAGCACTATAAGCAATTATTTCCATTTGGCAGCCATTTTAAAAATAAGTGGCCTACTTACGTAATACATACCAATTTACAACTGATGCAGTACTAGATGTTTATCAAATTTAGTCAATTGTTACCATACATATGACTTAAAAACTTCAGTACTTTATGTTTTCCTATGTTACAAAATGATCAACAAATGTGGATATGTGTTGGCATACATGATGCTTGTAACATGAAGTCTACTTTCAAAAATAAAAATTTGTTCAAAATCGGTCAAATGTTATATTAGATACACAAAAAAATATTTTTTACGCCACCATTTTCAAATAAGTGTCTAATTTTTAAATGTAACACTTCAATATTTATGACTTTATAATGATTATTGTATGTCTTTAAATTTGATGTAAATGCCAAACTTCAATGCAACGTATAAGATTTTTTGCATATATTAAATGTGATATGTGTAAACTTATTTATTTTGACAGTTGTGTTGTGTATGATATGTAAGTCTAATGATTATGTATAGTTTCTTTGCATGAGTATTTGCCTTTGTAACAAGCACTACCTTTTGTTTTCTCAAAAGATTCAGGCCACACCAGCCAGCCTAACACATCTTTTTTTAGAACAATAGTGTGATAAAAAAACTTATTCATTCTAATTTGGAATCAGTGAGAGGCCAGCTCAGAATAGCAGGCAGTCGTGAGTATGAAAGATAATCTATAATATTTGATTGGCAAAATTTGATATTTACGACGGAGATGCAGAATCATTCACGCACTATTGAAATGCTGAGCCTATATATGTTTAAAAGAAGAAGTAATTCGACATAAGCTGTACGATGAGCCCAGACGGATGGAGAGCCCAGTGAAGGAGGACTTCTTGGTTGGGACTTCGCACCAAGGACGACGCGGTGTCTGGTGTTCGGAGAGCCAATTCTACGAGAGGATTGCTACTGGCTGAGAATTCTGGCGATGTTCCAATTCTGCACCCACCTCCACTGTTTCGGCCCACAGAGGACGAGTTAGCTGAGCACCACCCGGAGATGTGCTGTTCGTGGTGAGTGGGAGAGTTGTTCCTGGGTTCTACACCAGTGAAGGATGACTCCACGACATCGGCAAAGTTGTGGTTATTTTCCGGTATCGCCACAGCTAAGTCGTGTTTTTCTCCTAGCAAATGTAAATGTATTTATGACACCAGAACTAGTAAAGTCAAGTGTAGGTAAATCGGTTGATGTGCAATGTGCAGGCTGGTTGTTGCTTGTAATTTTGAGAATTAGTATAGTATAATATTTCGTAACTAAAGTTCTGCAAAAGTACCATATAATTTTAAATTGGTTTCGTTCAGTTGGCTCTTGTTAAAACTACCGATCAGTATTAATTCAAATTAATTTTATTCGTTTCTATTGATTTATTTGAATTAAGACTTCTCTGTTTGTTTATTATAATTAATGTTCCAATCTTTTGAATTTACAGAGGTAATGGAAATGTGGATGAATACACCGATTTTTTTAGCGTGATTGCATAGAGTTCAGCTGAGGTATATCATTAATATAACATATCAGACTAATTCACATATATAATGATATTTTATCATTACATTAAACATTCATATCTTATATTTCGTGTCTCAGAAATAATGTTCTATTGTTAATGAGATTGGCCATAATATTGTAACATGTATCTAGAGGTTTTGCAGTATTAATTTGAACGCCTAAACGTGTGGCTGCAAACTCTCCACACATTGCGTCTATTTAACTCATGACATAATTAATTTTGTCTACACAACGTGAAGGCTACGATAATTTAAGCCTATGATAACCAGATATTACTATACTGCTGCTCACTGCAAGAAAGTCGGGAATCGATTACTGTATATTATTTGCGAAACACCGCCGCCATAGATTATAAGAAATTGGAGTATCGCGCGGATAATGTGATGGCAGGAACAAGTACACCCACAGATGAGTTAGTTTCAAGCGACATGGAGGGTAATTTATTAGGTCAGGTGACTAACCCAGATCAGATTACGGAACAGACGGGAGATTTAACGTCTAAGCCTTCGGAGATGTCGATGATGCAACAGATAACCTTGTTATTTAAGGAGCACTCTAGAGAAATTCGTGAAATTAATTAACGGGTAGCTAGAGAAATTGGTGAAAGTGAGGAACAGATGTCATGAGAAATTCATGAAAGTAACGAACAGATCGAAAGGCGATTAAATGAACGGATGGCGCAATGATTTTAACAGTTCGGACAGGCTTTGGTCGAACAAAGGGAGTCCTTCCAGAGCACTCTCACTATGGAAATTTCTCAATTAAGTCAAACAATGACTGGCAGTATATCGCAGGTACGACAGGAAATAAAAACTGTGAACCAGGAATTGGCGCATACGTCAGACGCTTTACGGTAAGACATGGCGAACATCCGAACGGAGTTAGAAGCAGCAGTGGAATGCTGCAAACAACGAACAGCTACCATAGAAAACAACCCGGTAGGTATGGAAGGTAGCATTTCTTTCCAGCTGAATTCTTTTGGTTGCCAGGTAAAACAGAGATGCGAACGTACCGAAACATTAGTTCGAGGGGAAAGAGAAAGAAACGAGTCGAAATTTGACCAGGTGGGGGAACAGATAAATTCTGTCACAGATAAAATCGATGGTGTTCTTAGATCTATGGGTAAATTGAGGTTTTATAACACCAGTCCCAGGTCAATACTCATAGACGATGTAAACTGTCCTATATCGTTTTCAAAACGACCGGAACGGATGGAGTCCGAACGCTCCGTGAACGACACATACGTCTTATTGCCATTGAAAACATTGCTCCACCACCCGAGTAAGATGTGGGCTGACCAAATGCCTACATTCGAGGGTAAATCCAGCGAAAACCTGGAAAATATTGTGAATAAGTTTGATGAGTATTCTCAGCCATTTAACTTGAGTGATAAGAACAAGCTAAGGTGCATAGATTTGAGTTTAAAATCTACTGCGTTTTACTGGTGGGGTATAAATAAAACAGAGACTGCTACTTACAATGATTTTAAGGAGAAATTCTTAGCGAACTTCTGGAGTAGGAGAGTGGAAGGAAATATCCGCTCACAACTACATGCCGAGAGGTTTTGGCCAGGCAAGGGCAAGCCACTTGAGGAACATCTGGCTGATATGTACGAGCGTTCTCGTGATTTGGATCCCCCGGTATCAGATGAAAAGTTCATAGAAATGACTCTGAGGCAATTACCCTTCAAGTACCAAGCGCATTGAGCAGGCCGGCATGACAGCTGTCTCGCAACATTTCGAGAAGAACTGCTCGCGTTCGACGCTATCGAGAAATCACAAATACAATAGGGAAATCGAGATAGCTAGAATACTACTAAGCCCGATCATGCACCTCCCCTATACCAAGGGAATTCGAACCTAAATTACAATGGACACACTAGATACAACAGGAATCCTCATGTGAGTACTATTGGTACAAGACAGGATTACTCACATGGTGATAGATACCCAAGGAATCCACAGAGGTCGTTCAGAGGCGGTAGGTTTTTCCAGAGAAGGTCTTACAATAGTGGAAACCGTATGACAGTAAAAATCGCGACAAAAGGGAAGCAAACGACGACTACTATACACTACAGCCTGCCGTACGGCCAAGTAATATATCCGACGGACGAGCCGAACAACGCACAAGTCGGAGAGAAAAGTCGCCAAGGAGAACGGACGAAAGTCATGGGCCAGGTCAAAGAATAAATAATTTCAGCCCGCGATCGCCGCGCTCTTCGCGTTTTAAAAATCTAGACCATCAGAATGACGCTAGTGAAAGCAAATTTCAGAAATCAAACTCCACTCGACCCTCGTACGCCTTCCTTTGCGCAGATGCCGCAACAACAGCACATGGACGAAGGACAGGCGGTAAATGGATACGGGAATAACCGAGATATACGGTTAAACTACTAGAGGTCAGGGAATACGGATCCCCATCGCTGGCCTTAGCATACGCAGTACTTCCAGATGTGTCCATCATGCACACAAGTATTAAATTATCTAACACCAGGGATGGAGATGAAACAAATTTACCTACATATGTAGTAGTACAAGCGGTATCATTGGAACAAAGTGACAGGGAATTTTTACGTTCTGAGCCAGTTGACGAACCAGAGAACTCGCATGAAATTTTGTGTCCTGAATTATTTTTGAAAGTCTATGATATCCAGGTATCTGTTTTACTGGATAGTAGAGCCAAAGTTAGTTGTGTCTCAGAAAAATTGTGTAATGATATTGTAGCCATGGGACAAGCTCTACTTAGTGTTCCTGTACCTCGTTTGAGAATTGTAGGTGCCACTTATAAATTTAGTCCCATTATTAATAGATAAGTACTGCTTGTTATTAAGGGTTTAGGAAGCCCAAAACTTGTGTCAGCCTTAGTCATCAAAGGACTGACAAAACCACTGATATTGGGCGTGGATTTCATGTCAAAATACCAGGTGAAACTTGGCTTCTGTGGTTGGATGATTAGTACCACAGAAACCAATGATCGCACTGTAACTTTTCCAGACAATTGGAAAGTTTCTGATTGTTTCGTCAATTTAATCAGAGAGGAATGTTTTTCAATAAATCGTCCTTTTATGAAGTCTTGTGAGACCGAGAAATTAGAATCAATTCAAAAAGCGGTTTCTAGAATTGAAAACCTGTCATACGAGCAAAGAAATAAATTGCAACATTTACTTTTTGCACACCAGCAAACATTTTCTGAGAGACCAGGGAGAAACTAAATTTTTCAAACCAACATAGAGGTAACACCAGGCGAACCATTTCACGGCCGTTCATATCCCATACCAGCTAAGTTTATGCAGGAGGCGGAAGTGTGTTTAAAGCAAATGTTAGAATGGAATATAACTAAACACTCCTCTACTCCATACGTAAATCCGATGGTGTGCGTAAGGAAAAAAGATGGCTCCGTAAGATTGTGTCTAGATGCCAGACTCATTAATGCAATAACAGTCAAAGCGAGAGAAATCCCACGTCCTACTGAGGAATTGTTAAGGCTGTATGACGGTGTTAAGTACACGAGCACCATAGATTTAATGTAAGGTTACTGGAAAATTCCGCTAGAGGAGAATTCAGAACAAAACAGCGGTTTTATATTCCGAAATCAACTATATACGTTCCAAGTACTTCCATTTGGCCTTTGCAATGCTGTAGCTCAGTTTACGCAGTGCATGAATCTGACTTTGGGAGAGAGTTTCGCTGATTTCGCCAGATCATATGTAGACGATATTCTCACCACTTCGCCTACTTTTGAAACACACTTGGAACATATTAATGTAGAATTGCACCAGCTCGCTACTGTGGGAATGACAGTGAAACTTCGAAAATCTTTGTTTTGCAGGGAAGAGGTTCCATTCCTGGGACATATCATCACTCCTGAGGGCATAAAAACTGCACCTGACAAATTGATTTCGATAACTTATTTTCCAGTACACCGCAATGTAAATCAACTTAGAGAATTTTTGGTATTAGTTGCATTCTACCGAAACTGTTCAAATCAGGTAGCCAGTACAGCTTTGCCATTGTTTGGGTTGTTACGGAAAGGAATTATCTGGGAATGAACTGCGGCTAGACAAAAAGCTTTGGAAGAGGTTTCAAAACAGTTCATTGACAAACAAGTTATCCTTCAACCTCGACAAGGTGTAGACTACCGCCTTTACACGGATGCCTGAGCTTTAGGTGCTAGACTGGCAAAGTGTGACCAACAGGGAAAAGAGAAAACAGTAGCCAAGGCAAGTTGAACTCTCAGCAAAACTGAAAAGAACTATACGGTTACGGAAAAGGAGATGTTGGTAATAATGTGGAGCCTGCAGTAGTTTCGCGACCTTTTGCTAGGAGAGAAAGTGATACTACACACCGACCACCACGCACTTTTTGAGTTTGCGAGTAGGTAGAATTTTTTGCAGTCGCTTAACCAGGTGGGACATTTTAATTCAGGAATTCGGCATTGAATGCCGCCACATCAAGGGATCAAATAATGTTATTGCCGATGTGTTAAGCAGGATGCCTGATGATGTGCTACAGCAGGATAAGCAGCAAAACGAGTATTTCGCCACTCCGATGAGAAAATCGCCATTGTCCAAGGACGTGTGGCAAGAAAATGTAAAGAATTTAGCTACCGAACAACAAGACGACAAGTTTCGTACCAAAGTATTCGAAAAGCTAGCACAATTACCTGACGATTATCCGCTACACACAGTGTATTGCAAAACGGATGACGGAATTTTATTTTATAGTAGTAGGAACAGGAAACACTTAGAGCAAGAGTGGAAACTAATCATTCCAGAGAAGCTGCAATTGAAATTCGTACTCGATGCGCATGAAATGTTAGGGCACATAGGAATTCGGAAAACTAATGAGGCACTCCGACGACAGTTCTATTTCAAACAAATGCAACCATTAGTAACAAAGGCCGTACGAACGTCTGATTTGTGTCAGAGATGCAAGGATGGATGCTCAAGAGCACTCGATAAGGGAATTGCAGCCTGTCATTCCAGAAAAACCTTTGGATTTAGTGTTCGTAGATCTATTCGGTCCTTTGCCGCAGTCAAAAGTCAAAGTGTCCTATGTGTTCGTAATGATGGATATATTCTCCAAATACACTAAGTTATACGCCATAGTGCAGGCGAATCCACATACAGTATTGACGAAACTAAAAGCTTTTACACAAGAAGTAGGACGACCAAGATGTGTACTGTCAGACGAGGGAACTCAATTCACAGGAAAGTTATGGTATGCAGGTACAAGGAAACTGAACGTGTTACCTACCCCGTCCTCTGTAATATATCCCAGGAGGAAACCCCATCGAGCGAAGAATGAAGTCTCTAGGAAATATGCTAAGGATTCTGTATCACAAGTCACACCATAAATGGAGAGATAAGTTACCCACTATCGAATATGTCATGAACGATACAGTGCATGAATCAACCACCATAACCCCTCTAGAGGCACTGACAGGCCATAGATCCTAGATCTTTGATTTGTCTAGGTTACCGTCACCTCCACAATCGGCCCATAATAAACGGAAGACAAGGAGAAGAAGTGAAACAAGAACTATTGGAGTTCACCAGGGAGAAGTTAATTCTAGCAGCTGACCGACACTGCAAGTATGCGAAGCAGTCACGGAAGAAGAAGTTAAGTGTAGGTCGTTTTAATAAGAGCACATTGTATCAGTAGAGCATGGGGATTTATTTCCAAGAAGTTGATGCCACTCTACGTCGGTCCAGTAAAGGTATCTAAGATAATCAACAACAACTGTTATGAAGTGGTTTTTCCGGACACTGGCAAGTTCCTAGGATACTATAATATCATGGCTCTGTGAGAATATCAATCTCGTATTACGCAGGTATAGAGGAAAAATTTGGAAGACAAGAGAAAATATATGGACGTTGGGGAATAACGTTGTTGAGTAATTATTGAAGTTTATTGCTGGGCGGATTTCATAAGATAATTATTATATGGGGCTAGCCTTTGTTCATTGATAAGGAAAGGATTTAATTAGGTGCGGCTGAAAGCCGCCAGGATATTATATACTTTGTTCCATGTCAAATGTGTATATTGTAATTGGTTTTGCCCTATATTGCTTTGTTTTCCACAGAAAATATTTCACTGTAAATATTGTTAATATATGTAAGCAGTTCGAGCGTTTTTCTTACGTTTTGCCTTCCAATGAGGAAAGAATAAAACCTGTCGGTAAGGATGGAAGCGACGTTATTGAGAAACATGCAATTTGCTAAACTCAATCATAAAACAACTAAGTTCATAACAGTAATGAATATAACCACCGACGGAAAATTCGTGAGTAAAAAATTAATGTGCAAATATAGTAATCAACCAATGCTAAATGCGCTATTTTGAAACACGCAGTTCCTATGTTGAAAGTCTGACCAAAAAGAAATAAAAGCTGCAATGAGTAAGCAAACTTCTGACTGCAAGTTTTGCTAGAATTAAACTGGAACTTGGAAAAGAAAAACACATGCAAGGTTTCTTTCGTTGAGGTCTTCTGAATGAATACATATTTAATTGGTTTTGAATAGGTTCTTCATACAACTCCTGTTTTAGATGTCTTCGAATTGTTTGATTGTTTTTCTTTTAACACACATATCATTTATGCACCTGAACTAAGGTTTCAGAAGTTAATTGCTGTATAGATGTAAGATTGATAAACATCAATGAAGTTTTGTCTTTTATTTTGTAATTTTTCTTATCAAAGTTGTACCGTTTTATGGTGACCTGATACCATTTTCAGATATTTTTAGATACCGACAGAAATCAATTACAGTCAACACTGGTCTGTACAGTTGTGACATATTATGATTGCCAATATTGATTAATGAACTTTAAATGAGAAAAGTGGTGACATTTGCAAATGAGCTAAAAGAACATCGACTTTACACAGACATATTTTGCCTGAAAGACACTTTTATAAACGAGTGCAAAGTGTGAAAAATTTAATATATCCAGAAACTTTCAGCAAGTGTTAGCAGAAGGAAAAACATTTTTTTTTTTGTTAAGCCAAGACATAGATTACAAATTAACTGAAAAGTGAACGAATTGTTGATAGGAGTTGTAATGATAAATTTTTTAAAGATTGAATTGGCAAGTTAAACAAGTGTTACAACCGAGAAGGATCAGGTAAGGCAGGAACTACCCGCCAGCTCATCTCATCTCCGCCAGCTGAGACGAACGTTCGAGGACTCTTATGATTGATCGGAGGGAGGACGTCTCTACTGATCATGGAGATGGGGACAAATTTTATTCATAGAGATAATACTTTGATTCTCCATCATTTGATATTAATCCATGTTAGACTTAAACCATTTAAGACACATGGCTACGCTAAATGAACATTTATTTGAGTAGAATTTTTCTGTTTTTTTAGGTATTGAGTTGTAAATGATAAATGATCTACAATTTTAATTGCTAAATAAAGTGTTACAATAATGTCGATAAATTTTAACCCAGCTGACTTGTCAGAACTGTGTCAAAATGTAGGGGAACTTCTGTAACACTTCAATATTTATGACTTTATAATGATTATTTTATATCTTAAAATTTGGTTCAACTGCCAAGTTTTAATGCAATTTATAAGATCTTTAGCGTATATTCAATGTGATATGTGTAAAATTATTTATTTTGACAGTGGTGTTGTGTAAGATATGTAAGTCTAATGATTATGTATGGTTTCTTTGCATGAGTATTTGTCTTTGTAACAAGCACTACCTTTTGTTTTCTCAAAAGATTCAGGCCACACCAGCCAGCCTAACACATCTTTTTTTAGAACAATAGTGTGATAAAAAAACTTATTCATTCTAATTTGGAATCAGTGAGAGGCCAGCTCAGAATAGCAGGCAGTCGTGAGTATGAAAGATAATCTATAATATTTGATTGACAAAATTTGATATTTACGACGGAGATGCAGAATCATTCACGCACTATTGAAATGCTGAGCCTATATATGTTTAAAAGAAGAAGTAATTCGACATAAGCTGTACGATGAGCCCGGACGGATGGAGAGCCCAGTGAAGGAGGACTTCTTGGTTGGGACTTCGCACCAAGGACGACGCGGTGTCTGGTGTTCGGAGAGCCAATTCTACGAGAGGATTGCTACTGGCTGAGAATTCTGGCGATGTTCCAATTCTGCACCCACCTCCACTGTTTCGGCCCACAGAGGACGAGTTAGCTGAGCACCACCCGGAGATGTGCTGTTCGTGGTGAGTGGGAGAGTTGTTCCTGGGTTCTACACCAGTGAAGCATGACTCCACGACATCGACACAGCTAAGTCGTGTTTTTCCCCTAGAAAATGTAAATGTATTTATGACACCAGAACTAGTAAAGTCAAATGTAGGTAAATTGGTTGATGTGTAATGTGCAGGCTGGTGTTGCTTGTAATTTTGAGAATTAGTATAGTATAATATTTCGTAACTAAAGTTCTGCAAAAGTACCATATAATTTTAAATTGGTTTCGTTCAGTTAGCTCTTGTTGAAACCACTCATCAGAATTAAAATGAAAGTAATTTTATTCGTTTCTGTTGATTTATTTGATTTAAGACTTCTCTGTTTGTTTATTAGACTTAATGATCCAATCGTTTCAATTTACAGAGGTAAAGGAAATGTGGATGAATACACCGATTTTTTTAGCGTGGCTGCATAGAGTTCAGCTGAGGTATATCATTAATGTAACCTATCAGACTCATTCACATATATAACAATATTTTATCATTACATTACACATTCATATCTTATATTGTGTATCACAGAAATATTATTTTACAGCTAATGAGATTGGCCATAATATTGTAACTTATATCAAGAGGTGTTTCAGAATTAATTTGAACGCTCAAACGTGTGACTTCAAACTCTCCACACATTGTGTCTATTAAACGCATGACAATAAATCGCTCACAATTACATAACCTAATGTAGTACTGCTTACTTACGAAATTTGGCGATAATTGTTTAAGTAGTATTTGAGTTATAACATAAAAGCTTATTTTTATTGTCTTGCTATCTTACAAAATTTCAAACTTACAAAAATATAACTTTCTAAATTCAATGCTTACATTATGCACATTTAACATACAAAATGTGGCTTTAATCGGTTAAATGGTTCCCGAAATATAACATATGACCCTAAATATTTAAATGGCCTCCATTTTGAAACTAAGCACTTGGCATGGCTGAAAACTATAAAAGTCGGATGTTGTTACTAATTTCTTCTTGTTTACCTTGTTTGGTAAAATTCGGTTAACACATTCAAAACTAAAAACTGGAAAGGCTTGTGGGACACACACGCACAGACATACACACACGCGTACTAACACGTACACACTGACACAGACAGGAAAGTGATCTTATAAGCCTTTCGTTCTTTTGGAAAGTAGGCTTATTAAACAATATTGTTTACACTTTTTCCGGTATTCTGAATAAACCTTGTGAGTCAGTCGTAATTCTTAGAAATGGTGTTTGTGATTCGTTGCATTTATTTTATTTGTGTAACTTAAAAACATTGCACACTTCCAGATACGACTACTCTATTCCAAATGGAATCGGAAGACAAGGGTTAGAAAAGTTCAGAGTAATATATTATTTTCGTTAAAAAATGTGAGACTTCTGTATTCATTAGAACTTATTATATTTCTAGTTTTTAATATCATATATTTTCATAAGTAGCTTTCTGGAACTGGCAAAACCTTATGACAGTTAAAATAAGAATAATAACTGGAACTTCGAGTACGTCTTTGCATGGAAACATACACGCGCTCGTTGGTTTGTTTCGTGCAAGCGATTGGAAGTGAAGGACAGAGCGGTTATATGATAAAGGTGGTGACAAGCAAATGGAATGTTTTGAATGGCAGGTGAACGATAAACCAAGGAACGCGTATCTGTTACACAAAGCATCCTTTAGCGCATACTCCTCCATGGCGCCGTGATATCCCTTTTACGGCGCGCACTACTGACCTTGGTTATATTGAATTCCCGTATTTATCTGAACAATTTTCTAGTTATTTACTTCTATAGTTACTCTCAGCATAACTCGGGGTGCGTCGAACTTTCCAGGTCAAGACCAGTAGAGTATAAATAGTGCGACGGACTTCCGGGCCAGGAGTTGATGAGTGGACGAGCGACTGGAGTTCCAGCAACAGACGACGAGCAAGCGGCGAGAGAAGTGACCAGCGGGAGGAAAACCTGCGACTGCGAGCTTCAGCTGAGCGAATAGTGCGACTGGCAGGCTGGACTGTTGGACTGGATGCGTGAGTGAAAGACATTACAGGTGATGATGGCAACAGATAGACAGAAAGTGCGTTAATATGAGTATGAGTTAATTGACTATAACAAAACAGTTACATTAAAAAGTGCGTTATTCAGAGCTAATATACACAATAAATATTGCGCTCACAAAAAAAAAATAATAGCAGAGAAAGATAAATTCATTCTGCGCAAATAATAGCGGTGTGAATAAGTTAAAAATCGAATTTAGTTATTTTATTTTATAAAGACCTCCATCCCTCACGAACACTAATACGCCCCACAGGCGTCTTGTATTATTGATGATAGAAGTAGGACGGAGGCATGTAACTGTTAATTAAATTAGGAAATTGAATAGTTATTAGTATTTAAAATAATTAATTTACTAAGACAGTTTTTTACAACCACCGCAGTGAATGTTCTAGAAAAATGCCTACAGAACTGGAAACACTACGAGCATCAATCGAAAGGGTAAGTAGTCAAGAGAGCGCAAGTGTTAGTAGCCGTGATAACCAAATTAGCATAGTAAATTTTACTGCAAATAAACTAATAAATAGTGTGATATAAAATGTAAACGAGAATGTAAATAACAAAGTTGACTCTGAAAATTAAAATGTAGTCAGGAAAATATAGAATCTAAATGAAAACATTGACAAGAAAATACATCATGTATACAGAATGGGGCTGAACTCGGCGACAAACTTCGTGAGGCCATTCCTTATACAAAACCAAGTGGCAAATATACAGGACAATTTGTACAAAAAATAAATATTAATGGCGTAATAAGTCCCTGAAAATTGGGATTTTGGAAATTATTTTTGCGAAATATCGGAAACCAGATGAGATGAAAGTACTATACGTGGAACATTGCTTTATGTTATCGGGAACTTCAAACTCAGAGAAAAGTCACAATAATAACATTTCCCGTTATGAAAATAATAGGGGTTGCCACCCTTTATTGCCGGCAACTTCGTAACCGTGGGGAATTATGAACGTTTAATGCTGGTTTATTTAGCAGTATGACCTACGAAAGAAAGATGGTCCCCTTGTTGCAACTGTCTCGGAACCACTATTGTCGTTTAAAACGCACACAGATTTTCCGCTAGATTCCCCTGCCGCGATACAATGCTTCGTACGTAGTCAATACGCTCACATGCGTGAATGGAACGCATTGATTACAGTAGGTGTTTACCTTGTCCGCCACAATCGGCTGTGCTGTGGCCTGCATACTAGGTTATATATCGCTGCAACGTAATCTAGCGGTAAATAATTGTGCGTTTTAAACGAAAACGGTGGGTCCTAGGCAGTTGCAACAAGTGGACCATTTTTGTTTCGTAGGTCATACTGCTCAATAAACCAGCATCAAAGATTCACAATTCCCGATGACAACGAAGTTGCCGGCAATAAGAGGGTGGCCACCCCTGTTATTTTCGTAACGGGAGTGTTATTATTGTGAATTTGCTCTGAGGTTGAAGATTCCGATAACATAAAACAATGTTCGGCGAATTGTACTTTCATCGGACCTGGTTTCCGATATTTCGCAAAAATACTTTCCATAATCTCCATTTTCGGGGAATCAACTCACGAAGTTTGGTTGAATTCAGTCCCAACCTGTATAGAAAAATGAAGGCATTAGAGAGCTAGAGAACACGAGAATTGACTGTGTAAGTGAGAAAATTGAATGTTAGAATGAAAGAATGAACAGTGTAACAGAAATAGTGAACAGTGCGAACAACAGGATGGACAGTGACAAGAGTGAAGTGGAACAGGAAAAAAGTGCAATGAAAAATGAATGGCAAGAATTTCAACAGTAGTGGAATTCTAGCCTCGCCACATCTGTAGCCGAGAAAAAGTTGGGAAGTGGTGCAAGCCGTAACCAAAAGAGCATTTTCAGAGGATAGCGACCCGCTCTCCGGTTTTGGTGTCACGCAGCCAGGTGTGGGGAAGGGGGACTCAATTAAGCCCGCGCCTTATGATTGCCAGATATATTGGCGGGAGTACCAACAACAGTTCGAATTAGTCGCCACCCTGAATGGCTAGTCAGCCAAACATCGGACTTATTACCTCGCAGCTGTACTGAGAGGCCCCACACTAAGCACATTACAATCACTGCCTGAGCGACATCGACTGGAGTACCCCACACTATAATCAGCTTTAGAGCTACATTTTGGCGACCGATACCTGCGACATGCCCACGATGCACAACTGCGAAGCTGGACCCAGCGACCAAAAGAGAGCCACTGTAGGAGGTATGGCAAGACATTGTACGGATTTCCCACACATCCTTGGAGGGGTGCCCTGAGGAGGCATGCGACATAATCGCATTTAGCTTCTTCATCGATGCCATAGCCGACACAGAGGTACGGCAAGTGTTACGTCTGACTGCACCTCACAGCATGTAGGATGCTTTGGCCCTAACACTGGACGTGGAGTCAGAGCCACACCCCGCCATCAGGTACAAGCAGTCACGCTGAACGAAGGATACGAAGAAAGAATGAAGAAGTCACTGAAGGAGTTGCAGATGGCTGTGAAGGACATCGCTTCCAGGGTCCGTGCTACAGAGCTTCGCCGCCCCCTCCCCTTACCCAATCCATACGGCCTGTATGTTGGTCATATGGACAGCTGGGGCACCTGAGAACCTACTACCCACAACAGCAACAGCAGAAGCAGAAGCAGCAACGGCAGGAAAAGAGACAGTGAGAGGCATGTGAGAATATTGCACATTCGGAATACTTATAAACACTTTATTGGGGGGGGGGAGGCGAAGGGTGGAGACTGCTTGAGGGAAGGCCCTGATGTTCTTACATGTATGGCCAGTGAAACAGGCTTGGAATGCAGTATTGGGAGAGGGGAGCCTACATGATGTACATTGCCAGATGGTTGTCGACACTAGGGCAACCATAACAGTAGTAAGACTAGACATCCTCGGGCCTTCCCCCCAGCGATCGCCCAACAACAGTATGGAATGGTGCTATTTGATTACATTAACAGGTGACACCATACCTGTTAGAGATAAGAGAAAAGTAATCTTGTCGCTTGGTGACCTCAGTATAGACCATGATGTATACATAGCAGACATAGAAGACGAATGTCGTTTGGCGCTTCATGTACTGCATAGGCTGGGGTGCTGTATCGATACTCAAGTTGGTGTTCTACGAGTAGGCATTACGTAATTGCTGGTTTCAACACGGAATGATTGATCCTCCCCAATTAGCTGCCCAGCCATCTGTGGCCAATCCACCATCTTGCCTGATTCTAGTGAAGTTGTCATTACAGGCAGATGTAAAGGAAATTTTGCAAGGTGTTTGGGTCTAACTGAGCCTGTAAAGAGGAATGGCAGTTTGCCAGGTGAAGTCACTGTAGCAAGGAGTTTTGGTCTCTTGTAATTATAATAGTTTTCCGGTTAGAATAATCAATTCGTTCGATAGTGCCATTCGTCTTGAGGAGAGGGCCATGATAGGTGTCTGCAAGCAGGTCATACAGGTACTTCCAAATGTTCCAGAAGATTCTAAAGTAAAACAAATACAACATATTTTACCAGAAGTACTGGAGGAACTGCTAGTAAGAACAAAGTAAAATATTAACTGGCGACAGGAGAATGCTCTCCCTGAACTAATGCAGAGAAATAGACATGGCTTCTCAAGTGGAACAAATGACCTTAGAAGGACTGAAGTGGCCTGCCACCAACCACTGAGATACCAGTGATGCCAGGCTCATAAAGCAGCCACCAAGATGACTGCCACTTGCTTCGCATGAGGCAGTTGAGGTTATTCTGCAGGAAATGGAGTCAGATGTGATAGAACCATCAGTTAGTCAATGGTCATCCACAATTGATCTTGTTAAGAAGAAAGACTGTTTTCTGAAGTTTTGTGTAGAATATCGTCAATTTAATAATGTGACCAAAAAGACTCATATTCGCTTCCAAAGATTGATGGCACATTGAACAGTTAGCAAGTTCGCAATGGTTTTCTACTTTGGGCATAAAGTGTGGGTATCGGCAGTGCGAGGTGGCTCCAGAGGACCAAGAGAAGGCTACATTTTGTGTCCAAGGGAAAGGAACCTGGCAGTTCAACAATTTATACCGATTGGGCTATATAATCCCCTGCCACCTTCGAACACCTGATGGATAAATTTTTTGGTAAATGTAGTGTAAGCCTATGGTATAGGAACACACCCCCAGACACCAAGGCAATAAGAAATTGGCCAATACCACTTGACAAAACAAACGTGTGGAGTTTTCTGGGATTATGTTCCTATTACCTTCGATTTGTTCCTGGGTTTGCCACAATCGCCTAGTCAGTACACGAACTGACTGAGGAAAAAAGGAGATTTCATTAGATCACACAGTATGGAGATGCTTTTAATAAACCAAAGAAAATTCTGTAATCTCGACCAGTCCTGGGTTTCCTGAAGAGTGAGGGCTGATTCATTTGGGACACTAATACTAGTAATGTTGGCATTGAAACTGTGTTATCTCAGGTTCAGGATGGGAAATCAAAGACCATTTCAGTACAGAATTGCATAAGCCTGAGTGAAATTACTGTGTTACATGTAGGTAATTTCTGGCAATCATGAAAGCAGTTTCACACTTTCGCCCCTTTCTTAAAGGCAGACATTTTATTCTATGAACCGACCATGCTTCATTATTCAAGCTACTTAACTTTAAGAACCCTGAAGGTCAAATAGCTCGGTGGATACAGCATCTTCAATAGTACGACATTTAATTACAGCACAGATCTGGATACCTTCACAGCAATTCAGATGAACTTTCTAGAAGGTCATGTGAATGCTAGGAAGACAAAAGTGGCGATCACTGAGATTTATTGGGACAAGAATTCAAGGTTCTCTATCATGTAATGCATTTTTTTCGGAAGTCTTAAAAATAGCTCCATAATGCAGCAGCCAGCTGGTACTTTGGTGTTACTAAGACCATCGACAGAGTTACACTGAGATTCTACTGGTTTCATTGACGGGAGGATATTGAGAAGTGTTGCTGATTGTGCGACACATAGTTGTGAACGAGGCTAGAACGCCGAGAGCGCCGGCCAGAGCAGCGTCTTCGGGCAGCCGAGTATCGGGGAAGGCATGCAGATTTTTGGAAAACAGGGTGGCACGAAGAATAGGTGCCCGTGAAACCCCATGATATATAAGGGGCTCGCATGGACCTCTCTCCTACGCCGCCATACCGTTCAAAGACTACGTGCAGGTCACAGAAAGCTGCAGTCGATGCCAACTGAGGGCATCACAACAAGGCTACGAGGTTGACGTGGCCCGCCTCGTTCGTGTTCCAGCAGATCATCTGTACCAATATAATCAGTAGTAAGCAAAGACTGAGTAGGCGCAGAGGGGGCATTCGAGTTAGGAGAAATTACAAAGACTTGCTTACCGAGAGTTATTTTAAAGTAGAGTCTTGTTTAGTACAGCTTCTAGCCAATTGAATAAACTGTTTTTTAGAGTATAGCGTGGAAAGCATAGTTCAGAGTTTTTAACGCTGTAGCATTTCTAGCTTGTTTTATTTCCCTACAAAAGTTGATGTAAAACTATTAGTGCAATAAAGAGACTATTCACTCGGTTTCAATTCAGATCTCTCTCTCCCTCTAAAGTTACGTTATCCCATATTAACTTATTTTGTCTGTCCGATTCTGCAGACAGGACAGACCAGAACAACTGGTGGAGGCGCCTAATGGTTCCACCTATAGAAAGCCCACTAAATATTAACTGCTGCTAGAAAACAAAGTGTAGAAACACATTGTGATTTAATTATTTTGTGAGCAACTTAAAATATTTGCTGTAACATAATATATTATAGGTGCAATAGTTAAAAAATCAGTTGGTGCGTTATTTTAAATTAAAAGCTTGAAAGAAAAATCATTCACTCAATCAACGGACACCGCAAACAGTAATACACTACTTAGAGCGAGCAACGCACTCAGGCCGGGCAAATTAGTCGCGCTAGCAGTTCATACATTGCAACGCAGCAGGAAAGCGAGTTTTCACTCAGGTGTCCAACAGGTAGTATGCTTTGCTTTTAGAATTTCATGCATGCATTTAAAATGAACCGTTCTTCGGCTCCTCATTACTAGTGTTGAACGCACAGTAATCAAAGTAGAGAGTGTGCATGAGCTAATCACTGTGGCATAATGTAGATTGCTTGTAGTTAATAGAAACTAGCACCTAAGATACTCTCTCCATGGCATACAATTACATATAAGGCATTTCATGAACTCGCATGTTACACATCACTTGTGAAATCGGCAAAACAATTTATTGAAACAGCCACATTAGACCTATCAGATAAAACATGTAAACTTCAAGAAGTAGAATCAAACACTACAGATAGACTTCAAATGTTAATTGACAAAGCAGAGAAATTAATACAATTAAATCCAGAATTTGCGAGAGAATTAGACTCCCACTCTACACGCGTAACAGAAAGCCTCATTAGTAAAATAATAGCAAATATTTAGCACCAAGCCCTCTACCTACCTATACTCCAGTACATTACGAACTAATACAGCCTACACTTGGCAAAAACACACCAAGTTATCTAACACCATTAACAGTACAGCTTAACGTTAACATTGAACACACTTACGGAAACATTGACTCACTATTAGGCACACCAATAGATAGCGAAACATAACATGGGACTAAATACAAATTGTAAAACCCACTGCCAGTGCAGGTTATCGTACAACAGCCCAAGATAATTCCAAATTTTGGAGGGGAAAACATTGAAAATATCAGTGAATTTCTTGAATGATTCCAAAATGCCAGCTAAATTAAAGGCTGCGAAGACACAGAAAAATCTACACGTCTCAAATTTTATTTCACAAACACAGCAAGGAGGGCATACGAAAATTATATACACACAGCCAGAAGAAAAAAAACATGGAATTTAATTGAAAAGACACTAAAAGACACATTTACAACTCCTGACAACTCATACAAATACAAGCAAATCTTGTACACGAAAAAAACAGCAAATTGGAGCATGTTGTCAGCAACATTTAGAGGTTTAACGTTCTGTAGATGCAAATACAACACAAATATTATAGATAATGAATTCAAAAATATCCTTTGGAAATGGTTACTGTTAACATTTGCTGACAAAATTATCGGTCCTCAAAATGACACAATAGAGCAGATAAACAAAAAATCTAAAAAATATTATAAATAGGATTGTATAGGTACAACCAAACACTAAATATCATGAGACCTCATCTAGAGACACAAAGATTTGAAACTGAAATTTCCAAATTGAAGGAAGAAATTACGAACTTAACATTCAAAATCAAAAAAGACACAGACATTCAAAACGAACCTAATCACAGAAATAATACCATATATGGGCATCAGAAATTTAATGAGATTATAGCAGCCCACAACGATGCACTATTAGGAGAGGTCATTTTGGAATTTCAAAACACTACAGAAAATAAAGAACACCTATTACTGGGAAACGATGAACCGTGATGTGAAAAATTGCATAAAAAACTGCCACATTTGCCAAAAGTTAAACCATCCAACCAAAAACCTATAGGTCAGATTCAACCCATATTGCCACCGGAACTGGTAGCTTCTTGAGAGATAGAAGCTAAAGGTCCATTGCAAAAGTCAGCCAAAGGAAATATATATATTTTAGTCATGACTGAATTTTTTGCCGTTATGTAGTTGACCAACCAGTATTATGCATTAACGCACAAACGTGTGCAACTTCATAAAGGACGTAATACTCAAGTACGGCTGCCCAAAACAAATTATTACCGATAAGGGTTCATAATTTAATAAAATATTGGTAGCGGAGCTATTAAAGTCGCTGCAATTAAAGAAATGACAGACTATGGCATACAACCCAGCTTGTAATGGGTTAACTGAATCGGTAAATAAAATTCTTTGCCAGCAGCTTACCGCTAATGCTGACTAGGACACTGCGAACTGGGATGAATATGTGCCATACATTATATTCAATTACAGCACTACTCTAACACCAGTACAAACTTTACGCGATTCTACCTAATGCACGGGGTGGATCTACGCAACTTTCTCACGTAGTTGCAAATACATACTCAGAGCGCAGTAAAAACTAGTGTCAAAAATTAATTAAAGACAGAGAACAGGTTAAACTCAACTTAGCTCTAGCATTACAAACACAGAATAGCCTATTTGACAGACACTTCAGATCAAACACTGCACAAATAGGTCAATGGGTGTGGCTAAAGAACAGAGCACGGAGCAAAGCGCTCACTTTTAAATAATATGAATGGCCTTACTACTTAGTTGACATTATAGGCCCTTCCACATTATTTGCAATTCAACTAAATCAAAACGGGGAGCCGAGAATAGAAAGAGTGAATACCCACAATATCACACTAGCCAATGTAAGATAGTGAAATCACATTATTTTGTTACAGGTAACTGGCAAAGGAGATGCAATGGGCGGCCAGGAGACTGTCGCTGTTCACAGTTCATGTCTTGTGTTACTCCACAGGCCGTGCGTTATTCCGCACTCATGCCGGAATACACTGGGAACAGCTGATTCCTCAAATCTACTATGAAGAAATCATCCCGTTGATCTGCAGTGTTCCACTTCACAAACCTACCCCCGCCACGCAGGTTGAAAGCATCGCTCCATATTTGATGTAAAAATCAGTCTACCACGACATGATAAAATGATAAGTCACTAGTTAATTATATAAATAAATATTGTTGAGAAAAATGTAGCCAATCAATTTTTGAGGTAACTATAAATACAAGGAGGAAGAGAGGTATACAATTTATAGGAGACATAGGCAGGTGGTGCTGCAACTTCCTCACTAACAAACACCTACATGCCTTGTTAGCGAATGACGAAATGCTTGACAAACAAATTAATGGATTGGTTTTAAAAGTAATCATTTCAAATGAAAACCTTAATATCACAGTACATGCGGGGTCGGCAATCAAAAGCCAAGTTGGAAACAAATTAAACTCACTTGCTCAAACAGCTAACGCATCACCAGTTCGCTTAATCAGCAAAAAAAATTACACGAACTTGTTAATATGGCAATAAGTTTACAACAACTCATGGCAACCATTTCACTACACTTAATCAATAATATTGCAGTTACGCAACAAATAACAACGTACGTACAGCATTGCCAATGCAATCAGTTACCACTACAAGCAGTGCCGCACGAACAGTTAATTAACGACCGCGAACACCTTGGACAACAAATTAACAAGCTTCATTTAAAACTTAGTATCGCAAAGTCGAAACTAATAATGTACTACACTAAGCCAAACACAAATGCAGCATGTGAGAAACTCAAATTCTAATAAAAATTCCAGTACTGTTGCAAGTTTCAAACAAAGCCTGGCAATTATTTGAAATAATTAATATACCTTACAATTATGTAATTGAAAAGTGTAAAATGGACTTGCCAAATCAAATCATTGCAATAGATCAGCAAAGTAACACGATAAAACATGTGGTGAAATCTGCTGAAAACGAGTAAAGCATATTTCACATTTCTAAAGAAATCATGCGCAGCAACGAATACCAGTGCTTCTTGGCAGCCATTAGGTTAAATGACTTCAATACACTGCTAAACAAATGTAAATTCAAATATTTAAAAAGCAGGCCATTCACAATAAAGTCAGTAATGCCACATCAGTACACTCTTACTAACGCGCCTTTGACACTAGATATGGAATAAACAAATATCTTAACAAGGAAATACAAACATACTGTATTAGAATAACGGAATTACAACTCCCCTGCGGGTGCGAGCTATTATCTCAACAAAAACAAATAATTGAGGTAACACATATTTGCGACTATCGTACACCGAACTTGCTAATGGTTCACACGGCAGTTCCGATCCACTGGCTGGACAAGACAGAATTTGAACTACAACAGTTATGCCTAGATGAAGGTACATATTTTTATAAATTAAACAAATCCCTAAATACTAACAGGAAAATAAAACATGCCATGTCGCCAGAAATACCAAGTTACTCACAAATTAGTCAAATACTAATGCTGTCTTCAAATAATGTATTTGCCATATTAGAGCAAGAATACTACAACCATATTAGTGCAGCAGTAATACACTCACTCGTACTCATTTTAACGGGATCGTACATCAAAATAGTGAAGTTTTCCGTACTACTCAATAAAGTAGTAGAAAATGTGTAAAGGGCATAGCCACATAGCTTTTAAAATCACCCTGTCCAGGAATAATCCAAGCGCAACGAGCAGTTAGTCGAACCACCTGCATCACATAAACACTGCACAGCGCCTTCTTTAATGGCGGATGTAACAAAGTAAAAGCACTAACGGCTCGTACAAAAAGTGTACCACGTCATGGGACTGTAAAATATTTTGCGTACTCAAAAAATTCGTAATTATTGCAAAGCGACCAGATTCTCTCATTTACAGCGAAGTAGTCACGCTGCAATAAGATGAAGTTAGAACACGTGGCGCATAAGGCACGTTTAACGCGCTGTACACCATAGGGTGATAACGTTAAATAACGTTAAAGCAACAACACAGTACTGCCATGCTTATAAGTAAAAGGCAGATCGTTAATCCATAGGACCAAATAAGACAAAGATGAGTCAGCTACACGCATGCTATACTGCAAAGCTCTCATAATGTCTTACAGATTATAAAGACAAGCAAAGAAACTTTCGCACACACTCGCGGCGATGCCACCGAGTAAGACTTCTCACGTAGTGCATGGTCCAAGCAGGCAGAATGCAGCACTCACCAGCCGATATTTCTTGGCGCGAATACCAGAGGTAGTTTGTAAATAGACCAATGAGCAGGGGCCCCACATATGTACCAAATGTAATAAATAAAGATATTAGGTCATCAGACTCAGACATGTGATGTCAATAAAAGTGTAGATAATACAAAAGTGTATAACTAGTAATTCGAATTAGAGGTAATAACTAACTTGTCAAACATAATAACAATAAATAGAAAGTTCTAACTATAGAAATGAGATACTGTGATGTAAGGTATAATATGGAACAACATGTTAAGCAAAAGAGTATAGAAACGATAGTTCCATAATTAAAACTGCAATTAAGTAGAAAATAGCGATTGTAATGTTAATAAGCATAACAAAATTGCAGACTGTCGGGGCATAAGATGCACAGAATACCCGACTCGTACACAATCCCTGTGTCCGGTGCCTTACGAGAATTTTGGGGGATAATTGGTGCAGAGCACGTTCCCAAGTTCATGCACCGATAGGAAGCAATAACTAGGATACTATTAGAAACAAAGGAATATCACATCAGATAACCACATGGTAAGTCTACTAGCACTTATGAAAATTTTAATAGTACAGATTGTCCAAACTCACTATGGTAAACATGTAAAAATATATTGTAATCACATTTTTATTAAAAATATTAACTTATAACTCTCCCATTGTCAAGTTAAAATGGGCAGCCCCATCTGCATCCATAGGTCTTAATACGAAGTGCGCGGGGACACTCTATAGACAGTTATTTAAATCCACTGCAACGTAACTCGCGTCCGCATGGAAGAGGGGCTCCGCTGACCTCATGTGGGGAAGGGCAAGTGACTCTGATCCCTGGCACCCTTAGCAAAACGCCACCCTGTACTTAGCCAACCCTCTGTCGCAGAGGCACCAACGAATGAAGGCGCTCTTTTTTCTGGAGGCGGAGGGCCATGTTGTGAACGAGGCTAGAACTCCGAGAACGCTGGCCAGAGCAGCGTCCGCGGGCAGCCGAGCATCGCAGTAGGCGCGAAGTTGTTTGGATAACAGGGCGGGCTGAAGAATAGGAGCCAGGGACACCCCATGATATATAAGGGGCTCGGACGCACCTCTCTATCACGCCGCCATACCGTTCAGAGACTACGTACATGTCACCGAGAAATGCGGTTGACACCAACTGAGGTTTTCACGACGACGCTAAGAGGTCGGCGTGGTCCGCCTTGTTCGTGTTCCAGCAGATCGTCTGCGCCAACTTGATCAATGGTAAGCAAAGTATGAGTAGTCGCAGGGGGGACCGTCGAGTTAGGATACATTACAAAGATTTGCTTAAAAAGAGTTATCTTAAGTAGAGTCTTGTTTAGTACAGCTTCTAGCCAGTTGAGTAAACTGTTGTTCAGAGTATAGCATGGAAAGAATAATTCAGAGTGGTTAAAGTTGTAGCATCTCCAGCTTGTTTTGTTTCCCTACGAGTTGATGTAAAACTAATAGTGTGATAAATATATGGTTCATTGTGTTTTAATTCAGATCTTTCTCTCTATCTATAGTTATGCTATCCAATATTAACTTATTTTGTTCGTCCGATCCAGGACGGACCAGAACAACATGCACTCTCCGATAGGCCAATGGTCCAGTGGCCAAGTTTGCCTCCAGAAATACTATGTTGGAGCCTCGTTCAAACGAATGTCAGTAGATATACTGGGTCCCTTGCCTGTCACAGAGAGAAGTAATCGGTATCTACTGGTATCACGAAGTAGGTATACTTCACTAGGTGGCTTGAGGTCATTCCCTTCCCGAACCAGGAATCACATACTGTAGCTGAGGAATTGCGTATATAATATTTTCTCGAGGTTTGGGGTGTTACTAGAACTCCATTCAGATCTGAGAAGAACCTTTGAATTGCTGTGATCCAGTTGGTAACAATGTTTCTGGGGATGAAAAAGACATGACTATAGCCTCACACTCTCAGTCGGATGGAATGGTCATTTTACAGCCATCAGATGGCCTACTGATGGCTAGCCATGCTTTCACAATATGTCTGACTGAATCTCTTAAAAATTATTATTTGGACCACCAATATGAGCATTTATTGTTTTAATTTCCTTTACTTCACTATTAAACACATTATATGATGTGGATATCTTATGCTTACCATTGCATGAGAGGGAGCACGAACCTAAACCCCTTGCATTGACAACTGGGCATGCTAACTATTACTCCCTTATGTATTCTTACGTTTAGATGAACTAATTTAGAATATATTCGACCTTTAATTATTAACAAACACTAATATAATTTAAAACACATAAGTTATTCCATAGCCTTAAAATTTACTATGTGAACTTATCAGTTTTTAAAAAGATGCAGATAAAACAATATTCTGTAGTTGAGAGAAATCTTCCTACATGAATCACAATACTAACCCAAAAATTTGTGTTTAACATAATCTTTCACAGTATGTATGTCACCTAGATGCTCTTCATCTGTTCTGAAATGCAGTCGCCAGTTATGAATATTTTAGTGATGCGAGACAACAAAAATCCTTCAATGTTAATTTTCTAAATGTGGTTATGTATATATATATATAACTTCTCATTTTAATTATATGCAGTCATACATGGAAAACATTACATATGTCAAATTATTCAATACCAGTCACTGTATTTACAGCATTGTGCCATAGATATTTGCATCACTCTATACTTACAAATAATCTATAATTATATTAGACACACATATATACATATACATGTGTAAATAGTTTGAAGAAGCTATCTGCGAAAAGTGGGAGACATAAAAATTTTCATGATAAGCTAAATTGCACCAGCAATGGTCCATCCAAGTACCACTTTACAGCCATCAAATGGACTAAATATTGCAACCTATAATTTCACCAGCAATAAGTATAGATTATGTGTGGCCATTGCTTCAATACAGTTTGGTAAGACATTTAAGGGCCATTAAAAGGTCACCTGCTCTCAACCATCAGTTTCATTTCCATCAACATTCCATCAGTGAGCCATAAATATCATGCCAAGTGTCTTGGCGCCAGCAGTTAACCATAGCAGGGCCAATTGTGTAGACCAATAAATTTTCTGGGCCAGCAGTAATCCAGCAATACCATCAGTAAAACCACAGTCGGCCGACTGTCTCATGAGCGAAAAACTATATTGAAGCTCCATCAATGGCCCAAAAATGGATAAGTTAAGTGTTGCCAGTGCTGAAATTCAGTTGGCAAGCTATTTATGGGCTATTAATAGGTCACCTAATTACAACCATCAGTTTCATTTCCATCAACATTCCATCAGTGGGCCATAAATGGCATGCCAGTGTTCTGTTGTCAGCAGTCAGCCATAACAGAGTCATTAGTGTAAACCCCCATGCATTCAGTGCCGGCAGTCATACAGCCGTGCCAGCAGTTAAACAACAATCGGCCGACTGCGGCTTGCTACAAAGGTTGTGGCAGACAACGAAAAGGATTGAGATTCTAAAGTGCCATTGTTTCACAAGAGTAGCACCATCAATGATGCTGTTTGTGAGGGAGCAATGCATTTCCAGTGACTGCGAGCTTCAGCTGAGCGAATAGTGCGACTGGCAGGCTGGACTGTTGGACTGGATGAGTGAGTGAAAGACATTACAGGTGATGATGGCAACAGACAGAATGTGCGTTAATGATGAGTATGAGGTTATTTAATTATAACCAAACAGAGACAATAGAGACGTTAATAAGAGTTAAATTAGAGATATTGCACTCACTGAGAAATAAAACGAGTAGTATTGGGAAATTTATAGCTAAATGCTGTAAATAATAGCTTTGTGAATAAATTAAAAATTAAATTCAGTTCTTTTATTTTTATTAAGACCTCCATCCCTCACGAACTCGGGTACGTTCAACAGGAGTTTTGAAACAATACTTAACGCAATAATCATGCTAGCATTATAATCGTTGCAGGGGATAATATAACCAGCCACGAATCTTGAACTAGCTCCATACTAAGCTTTCTAAGAATGGAAAAATGATGAACGCTTGAAAACTTGACATGAATTAGATTTATAGTGCATTTTATCTGGCAGATAATTTAGAGCAACGGTTATCTATGTTTTATATTACTTTGATAATGGGAAACATACCAATGTAGCTGACAACTGGGTGAAAAGGCTAACAGATAACGGCAATACAATTTCCTCATCACAATCCTCCTGAGTCATCAAAGAAACAGGTAAAGTATATATTCACGTAGACAGCTTCATTTGGTGTTATTAAATTTCATTTGCCAATTTTAAAGACTGGCATAACGAAGAGAAAACAGAGAGCGATAAGAACGGAAAATGTAACGCAGTACAGTAGAGAGTTTTACACAAGTAAAACATGTATATTTTTAATAGGCCGATGAATTTAATTGATTTCGAGCTTCGTTTCAACTCGGTAGTGCTTGGTATTTGAACCCAAGGGTATTGTTCGAGTGATTTCGCTAATCATTCGCATGTTACTCGAGTACAATATTGGTCAGTACTTCTGATTACACTACGGAACGAAATGAAATCCCCCTGATATCCGAACACATAGCTTTCTCAATTAAAGTTATTTTAATTTCCTGCTGCGATAATGTTATTTGTTTCAAGTTAACATATTTAAGTAATTCTTCCTTACGGTATCAATGATTAGATTCCTGAAAGTTCTGTGCGTCTTGCATATGTGAGAAACCTATGCACAATTCATTGGCTACAATGAGTGAGTGAGCGAATAGATTTCGGCGGATTTTAACAAAGAGGTCTTTAGATCCGACAGTGGTGAAATTAGATGAGAATGGAGCAGCGTTGGAGTGCAAGAGCGGGGAAAACGGGAGATCACCGAGAAAACCCACCGACCAGTGGCATCTTCCGTCATGTTTCCTACTTGCGAAAATCCGGGCATGACCTCGCCGGAGATTAAACCCGATTCGCCTTGGTGGGAGGAAGGGGGGTGGTCTAAACCACTACGCCTCCGCGGCCCCTAGGCGACAATCCTCATACATATAGGCTGTTCACGGTAAAATGAGCACTTTCGAAAGCTCTGCTTAAGATCTACTTGCATACTCGTTGTGTATTCCTCCACCTTACGTAAAATTAACATTGCCATGGGCCTCATCACTTTATTCATGCGTCGGTCAAATGAAATTGTGAAATTATTATGATAGTAAATACCTAAAAAAAAACAGCTCATTTTTACACTTCGATGCATTAAAAAACAGGAAGTGAAAGAATTAATTTTAAGTTATCATATTCGAAGTTAGTTATGGAACTACTTTCCATCCATCGTTACCAACTTTACTGGGCGAATGACACTCAGTGCGCCCATTAACATATATGCATTTAGGGGCAACGGATTTTTTCTAAGGTTCATTTATTAAGTGCTAACTTCATCGTGAACAGCCTTTACTTGCCTACTTGCAAGCATCTCTGTGTATGTTCGTATTTACGATCTAAAAGACTGTCCATTGGTACAGCGATACAAAAGGACAAATGGGCCGGTGAAAAGTAATTCACAAGGAAGTAGTAGTGGCTAGCCACGATGAAGGCTAGTAAATAGTGTGTCAAGAACTGAACCACGAATTTGAAGAAGTAACCTCTGAAATGAGCCACGCATGTACCAAGAGAGTTGCACTGTAAGTTATTATGAAGCCACGGATCAGGAAGATACACACCATGAGAGAGTAATGGCAAGGCGAGTTGCGAAGCTGGTCGCTGATCTGTCAGCGCCTCCTTGTTACATGCAATGCCGTATTTTATAAATCGGCGCATGTAGAACCATAACAAATTGCCGCCCCTTCCCCCGTTATTTTTACTATTTTTTTTCCTAATTTAAAATGGGTTATTTTACAATTCACAGTGACTAGACCAGGTCGGTGTACTATGTTAACATATTTTGTATATTTTAATGCAAATTTTATACATGTATTAGTTAAAGAATATAAAAATGAAGTAAGGAAAAATACTTATCAAATTCTTCATTTTACGATATGAGAATACACGAATGTAACTTTAGATTTGTAAGAATTTATTTCTAACCTTCCTTTGGGCAAAGGCATTTATATCACATACTGTGTTTGTCGTTCTTTCATTCTCTACCTCCCTATCTCTCTCTCTCTCTCTCTCTCTCTCTCTCTCTCTCTATATATATATATATATATATATATATATATTCTCGTCAAAAATTAAAATAACACACTCGTACTATAGTGACTGCACGTCATTTTCAAAAATATGAATTAAACTATACAAGTAAGCAATTAATTTATTTAAAAGACGAACAGAGTAAGATGTGCTGGCTAGTTTTTGAACAGGCCTCCGCAAGTTACTAACTGGTAGCAGTTCTACGGGTTCATATTTATACAAACCCCACACCGAGGGTGCAAAATGTTATTACGCAAACTGCTGTCGTGTAAAATAAATCTTCCATGGCGGCTCATATAGCGGCTGGTATACCGGCTCCTGCACCAGGGATTGTAGAAGCTTGTACAAGAACTATGTACGGCTGCTGGTATCATGTAATATCGGCTTAAGCAGAGGGTATGCCCGGGACTCAAAGTCTTACGGACCTGAGTTCGAATCTCGGTGGAGTGAGTGGAGTGGAGCGGATTGGGCGGCTCTTAACATCGAGGCGCTAAGAGCCAATGAGGATGAAGTGAGGTGAGTACGGAGAGATGCCAGAATGTGGAGGTGGGGGAAACGGGAGATCCCCGAGAAAACCCACTAACCAGTGGCATCGTCCGGCACGATTTTCACATGCGAAAATCCTGAAGCGACCAAGCCAGGAATCGAACTAGGTTTGCCTGGGTGATAGGCGAATAGTCTAACTACTAAACCACTGTGGCCCCTCGGTAGATTGATGTTCAGTAAAGTAAGAAACACGCGCGTATTAGGAGAGAACATGAACACAGCGAAATTTAAGCGTAGGCATGATATATTTTAAATTAATTTACTGTAGTGCTGTTTTGTTTTGCTGCAAGTTTAGGACTTGTATTAGAAATTAAAATGTATTGTCTATACACTAGACGGAGTCAGTAAGTATTACAGAGACGCTGTTTTGCCATTCGCAATTCTGGAGGGGAAAATGTTGCTCACACGCGCACGAGAGAACTTGAAATCAACTGCAGAGTCCCGAACACTGCAGTGTGCGGGCGATCTTCGGCCGAGACTGGCGGTGACAAATTTCTGGAGAAAGTTAAGTGGGAAATGTTTATTTCTCTTGTATAATGCGATGGAAATTTGAAAATCATAGTGTTCGCATTATCAGTCAATTTCGAACGTCATATGCGAAACAAATAACCTGTAGATGTGTTCTGCATCCGGCGTGAGCGAGTAACGAGGTTAGGGCAGCGCTTAACATCGAGGTCTTGTGAGCTGATGAGGATGGAATGAGGTAAGTATGGAGCAGGACCGGAATGAAAGAGCGGGGGAAACGGGAGATCCCTTAGTAACCCGCTGACCAGTGGCATGTCGCGGCACAATTACCACATGCAAATCTGAGCCTAGACATTTTAAGAATCTGCATAGATAGTGTGTGTGGGTTGCAGAATCATGTTGCGGGACAGTTGTCTCGCCGTTTGCCGGCTATACCGCCGGCAAACCCGTCAACAGTGTAATTGTTTCCCGTACCTTCCTGGTAATGGAAAAAGTGAATCTCTAAGATAGGTGACAGATGCAGAGGACACTATCCTGGCATATTCTCGCGGGTATATATGGGTTGTTTAGTTTTGTTCTGTGAGAGCTCATGTCTGGGACTCGGGTTGAATTCCAGTTTTCCTACAGTAGGGAGTTACGGAAGAAGCGGAACGCCGCCGAGTGGAAGAACATGAGCGCGGGGTTTTAAACCTCGTCGTCTCTAAAGAGAGAGAGAGAGAGAGAGAGAGAGAGAGAGAGAGAGAGAGAGAGAGAGAGAGAGAGAGAGAGAGATGAACCATAACCTTCCCTTGATGTTGTTAGTATATGTATAAGGGGAGTTCTAGCTCACTCCTTATTTTCATCGAAATTTCGAGGTTCTTTGCTCCATAATCAAGGTTTTTAGGCACACGTACAAACATTTTTAAACAGGAGCTCTCCAAAACAAGTAATTTTCCTTGAAAATCATGCAAATTTTAGCAAAACAAAGCAAATTTTTCAATTTTACCGAAAATACCGTGTCAACTTGTGCCACTTAAAACACATCAAAGTTTAAGCAAAAAAACATGCAAATTTCTCACTTTTCAAGCAATTTTTCACGTTTTCTAAAACGTCAATTTTGCAAGCAAGCAATCGAAATCAAGCAAATTCACCAAAAATCAAATGATAATAGCATCTTATTATTCTATACATTTTGTATTCGAAGCTCTACTATTTTTCTTAAATTTCTTCTTATTACTCTAGATTTTCACGAATTTCTCGAAGTTCATATATATTGTCATTGTTATCTAAGATTGATAGTTGTTAGCTTTGTAAATTCGAATGAAATTTGCGAACCATATTTTTGAGATCTTCAACTGCATTATCTAATCTGTAGGAAGGAATTTTTGACCAATTCCACATATTAAAATGTTTGTCTAACCGCAAGGTAACACAGGCATTTCTAGTTTTATTTATAAGGAAAAAAATTTTATTCAGAATTATGAATATTATCTTTTATTTTAACAAAAAAACGTAAAAGTTTTAAACGTAACCACTCAACTATAAACTCAAAGAATTGATTTAAACTATTGGAACAATTTGTTGTTTCCTCCATTTAATAGTATTACATTTTTTTAAATCTTCAGTGATTATTTCTTACAAATAATTATAACTAAGATTTCGTTTACTAATTACAACAACATTACAAATGGTGCCTGCTTCTTCAAATTTTTATTAAAATCAACCAATTTTTTATATTTGTTTTACTTAACACTAGTAGTATTTTTGTATGCACAATCAATAAAATATAAAGGCCTCCGCCCCCAAAATGAATAGTAATTAATATCACCATCAAAGTTTACGGTTGGTTATAATAAAGTTCATTATTTCTAAAGTCGGTATCTAGTTTCTAAAATCGCTATAAGTAATATATTGTTTTAGATGAACACAGTTTTCAGTGTCTAGATTCCAGTTTTCTTTATGCAAAGTTTCATTTATACCATTTTGAACATAAATGTTTCTCACATTACAATGATCAAATATTGTAGCGTGTTTATACTATTCAGCAAAAATTATTCTATTAAATTAAAAGCCTTCAATTACAAAATCGGGCACGTCAAATTGTAAATTATTAAAGTGATCTTTTATATCAAAGCTAATATATATATATCATTGAACCCTTATTTTTCTAAAAATTGCCAATAATCAAAACTAATAGGTATTTTAGGTTCTTTATATATATTGTATTTAATTTGCAATGACCATGTTCCATTTAATTCATATTCAACAATAGGTCACACAATTTCTAATTTTTCAATAACAATTATACCAGAATGAGGACGATGTTTCGTAACTTTATCACCTTTATCAAAATATTCATAAAGAAATAAACAGTTGTTATGAGATGAATTACGAAAAAAGTGATTTTATAGCCACCTTTCCAATAAACTTTATTGTTATCACGAATAAGACCAACACACGTCTAAGAGTATAGATTATTTCATTTGTTTTAACACATTTTTTCACTAGAAGCAGATTTTGTTCACTTGGTGATCTTAATAAAGCAACCATCATTGTTGTTATTATACCCAGATTATCAACAGTTTCAGTAATATTTCCATGTTTTGAGATTTCTACTCTAGAAAATTGGAAAGGAAAAAAGTTTGAACAAACATCAATATTATCTGATTCATTGTAGCTTACCGTATCTCCGACCTTATCTCTCTTTCTAAACTAAATTGTTCATAAACAGAAGCATCGTTTGGAAAAGAAAAGCTGTCACCTAGAGGAATATCAAATTCTATCATATAATTGTAAACATTTAGAATTTTACTGGTTTGATCAGTTGGAGGAAAAGTTTGCCTCATAAAGCTCCCAATACTTTCATAATTAATTTATAAGTAAAACAATTTATATATAAATGGCAGAATCGAAGGGAGTTTCTCTAGTTAAATTACTCATCGAAGGACATAAAAAATATAAAAACCATCATGAAAAAGAATATGAAAAAATAAGAAGAAAGAACCATCGTTAATTTAACGAATTACGAAATATTGGTAAAAAAAAGTAAAAAAAAGTAATTGAAGAAAATAGAAATTTAGTAACAATGCTAGTCCCTGCTGCAGTAATAAATTAAGATTTTCCACCTACTCCTGATGAAACATCATTTGAAAGAGAATTATTCCCAAAATCTCCTAATTTAGAAGAGCAAATGGGAATTGTACCATTGGAAAATTTACCAACTTTATCACGTGTTTCAATTATAAATCTTGGAATGTAAATTGCAAAAATAAATAATGTTATTATTGAAAAATATGGTTTACGCAGAGCTGGAGAAAATTTTTACTTTGATAATACAAATCTAAAGATAAATAATAATACAATATTTTTTAAGGATAAAAAATATTTTTTAACACCAGGAATTTGTAATTTGCTAACAGAAACTTCGAAAGGAGCCCTTGAGAGTAACTACACTGCTAATGACTATGAGAATTACACAGAAATTGTTTTATCAACCAAAGCTGTATTCAAAAATTATATTCCTAATAATAATAGGCGTAATCCAAGTTCAAGTATTGGTTGGAAGTCGAATGATATTATTAGTACTATTTATAATCACTGTATAAAAAACCAGAATCAAACACAACTGAAAGTGAGATTTATATTAGACGATTTTAAATTTGGAGATGGCGTAAAAAAATACAATAGTTTGCCGAAAGAATATGTTTGTATGGACGATATTAGAAATTTTATCAAGGAAATAAGAATTATTACAATGAAAAAGTAAGCATAATGAATATCTTTAGTAAATTTTTTTGTAAATTTTGTTGTTTATAATCTAAAAGGAATTCCTTAAATAATAACAGTTTTAAATGTAATTCCACGCACATTTTGGAGTTCTGAACTCCATGGCAAGGGTAAAATAAATTGGGCACTAAACAATTTAAATCTACGTGAAATGCAATTGTCCGGTTATAATTATTGTGGCCCATTTACAAAATTAAACAAAAGATTTAAAAGAGGAGTCTCAGGAATAAATAAATTAGAGGAAGATTGTAAATATTATGATATTGTATATAGAGATCACGACGATTTACAATCTACCCATAATGCTGATAAAATATTACAAAAAGAAACTAAAGAAATTATGTTAGATAAAACACACAAATTGGAGAAAAAATTGCATTTGCTGTTGTTGCTTCAACAATATTTACAAAAATAAAATTAGGCTGGGAAATAAAATAGTTTTATTGTATACGTATATATAATAAATAGAGATAAAAAATATAACTTTCGACATACCCATTGATCAATTAAGAGATTTGGGTATAGATAAATTGTTTACAAAAGATCAACTTGAGAAAAAAAAAATTAAAAGAAGGCAAAGGTTAGTTACTAGCTTTGTCATTATCAGTACTCGAAAAGATACTCAAAGAAAGTGCTTTACATAATGGAGAAATTATTCCCCTCGTACTTGCTTTTTAGGTGCACCCAGTAATTTTGCTGGAGGTTTAGCTGTTGAAACTACTGCAATTTATAATTTTGTTGAATAAACTAGATAAAAAAAAATATTTGCAAGAACAAAATATACATAATTTAACAATGTAAAACAAGGCTGGCAGCGGATTAAAAAGAGGAAGGCCAAAAAAATTTAGCTTCACTATCTAATATTGATATCGAAAAATATGTAAAACTATTAACTATTCAGCTTTTCACAATATTTTATATAATTGACGAAGTACCGAAAAATGTGCTCAAAAAATGTGCTGTGGTAAATTTTGACATTTCAGCAAATCCAGGAAATCATGGGGTTTGCTATAAAACAAAAATGATGTTTATTATTTTAATTCATTTAGAGGCAACATTCCTACTAATATAACCAATAATTAAAAAATAACAGAAATGTTTATTACACTAATGATAGAATTCAGAATTTTAATTCAGTAATATGTGGACGTATGTGTTTAATTGTTTTACACCTTTTTTCGAGAAAATTTGAGTTTAACTACATAATTTATTTTTTATTAAATTACCGATATATTTGGAGAACCATTAACAAAATCTTAAAATGAAGACATTGACAATATGACTGCAGATTATAAAACATATGTAGTTTCAAAATGCAATTCAAGTGTTTCTACTTTACAAATTAACTAACAACTTGTTTTGATTTCACAACACCTTATGTTTCTTTTATAGGATGTAGAGATGTTAATATAGGTGAACCTATAAATAATAAGATTGTTCCAATGAAAAATATTTCGTAATATATATAGCAGATTATGATTTTAAAAAGGACATCGATTCGAAATATTAAACTTTTGTTTCTGATTATGCTTTAAAAGATTATATAAATTTACAATTCAGTAACACTATTGCTGATTATATAAAACGAACAAATAATGCAAAGCAGGCACAAAAAAAGGATGTAGACTCAAAATACAATACTATTTCTTCTGCTTTACAATATCAAATAAGAAGAGTTTTTAGTAATACTAACAGTTATATTTCTTTTCAGCATCGTAGAATTACTATTCGCTCTGATCCTATAGATAAAGATGATGCACTCAACAAAAGATATTTCGATAAAGAAATAGCTGATTACGCTTTAAAAACCGATGTAGAATCGAAATACTATTCCATTGTGTCTGGTTTAAAAACATATGTAGAATCGAAATACAATACCAGTCTTACCGCTTTACATGATCAACTTAGTAAAGTGATTGTTTATACAACATATTATGTGTTTAATCAAAATCGTAGAATTTGTTACATGGCTGATCCTGTAGATGGAAAGATGCGGTCAAAAATGGATATTTTGACAAAGAAATAACTACAAAATTACAAAATTTAAACCAGTGAGTTTTGAATTATTGTGATACACTTGTTAACACAAAAGTTGAAAAAAGCAAAGAATACTCTGATAAAGAATTATACGTTAAATTACAAAATTTAAACTCGAAAGTTGAAAAATTTAAGTAAGGAAAATCTCATGTATTTTATTTACCTGCAAAGTGGGATGAAAAAATTAATATTTTTCGCATAGTCGAAGATGTAAATTTATTTACTCCTTTGATGGATTGTACTGTTTATAAGATAATTGCCCTCATTTAAAACTTTTGTGATGATGATGAGTTGGTTGTTCTAGTAAACGGATGTAAACAGAAAAAATTGATTTAAAAAAAAATATCCGAACATACTGATGGCATAGTGGCACCAATAGGAATATTCGTAAAATATAAATATTGACTACATATACTATTTTTACTATTAAATGGATATGACTACATGTTGGTAGCTTCAGCTGCCTAACACTTGCGGTTTGAAGTGCAAGAAAGTCACCAAAAATAATAACATAAAAACTGAAAATTCAAAAAAATGGACTACTAGTTCATAAAAGTTAGTGTTCTATATGCATTTTTAATAAATCAGCATTTAACAAAATTACCAAAAGTAAGAGAAGCCATAATCAATCAATTATATATGCCAGCGAGAAGAAACTTTCCAAGAAGAAAACTAATTTCATATAGTATTGATGAATTATGGCAAATTGATATCGTAGAAATGAAAACTGGCAATTTGAAAGGAATATCACATATAAACAAAGGATATAAATATACTATGACAATTATTTACGTTCTTTAAAAATTTGCGTTTACTGTACCTATTAAAGATAAAACTGCTTAAAAAGTAGCAATTCCTTTAGAATCTATGTTATTTAAAAGAAAACCATGTAATATTCAAAGCGACAATGGGTCCGAATTTTTTATTAAAATATTTAAAGAACTAATACAAAAATGTAACATCAATCATTATTCTACAATCAGTGAACTAAAAGCCAGTGTTGTAAAAAAATTTAATCGAACTTTGAAGAATAAAATGTTGAATTAATTTGCTTTAAATGAGAATTATAAATGAATAAATATATTAGACTATTTAGTGAAAGAATACAACACCAAACACAGAACTATTGGTATGAAACCAATTAACGTTAGTAAGACCAATGAAAAAAATGTAAAGCAAACAAATTTTGTAGACACGATTACTATACCGAAATACAAATTCGGAGATGTTGTTCATGTTAGTAAAATTAAAAGAATATTCGAAAAATTTATACAGCTAATTGGTTAATGGAAATGTTTTCAATTGCTAATGTTTTAAATTATGATATACCAACTTACAACCTGAAAGACACTAAAGGAGATGAAGTAATGCATAGTTTTTATGAATATGAAATAAGGAAAACCGACTATTCTGACAAAAATTAGGTTGAAAAATCTTAAAAATAAAAGGTAATAAAATTTATTAAAAATGTTTGGGTTTTGATAGTTCTCATTACTCATGGATTAATATAACAGCTGTTTTGTACATTTTAAAATAAAAATTAGCTTCTCATGCAATTTGATAAATATTTTTATCATTAACCAATTGTTGTTCAGTATAGTTTCCAACAGTACTAAAATCGTTGTGATAACAATCAATGTGTTCATTCAATGTTTCCTTCATTCTTCAGTATAAGTTGATAGAATTTGTAACATAATCAAACCTCAATAATATTTCACAATTTGGATGTCTATCTTCAATTCTATTCAATTGTCTTTGAAAATAGTTTCTTTGAGTTCTAATAACATAATAATCTTCATATTCAATATGATTTTCAAAATTTTGTGTTTGTGGTACAACATAAGGAGACATTACTCAGATTTCCTCATTTCTGCGATTTATTACATCGAACGCCATATGAACCGATTCTCTTATATTTCTACATTTAAATCTTTAATTTAATTTATAGCTTTTAAATGATTAAATTTAATTCAGTTTTTATTTCCTCTATTCAGTCTTTAAATAAATTAGTTATATACTTAAAATCTTATATTCACAATGTTTTTAATTGATGGTAAAACTTCTTCATATAACCGCCCATGAAAATTTTCTGCAATTTACATTTTAGATGTTATTAGAAGTTTTAAAAGACCTGATCCATTAACAAATTTAGTAGCATTTTGTATATTTTCCGGTAGCAGTGTTCACAGCTACTCAGTTCTTTATATGTTTTTTAATATTTGCCATGAATATGTTCTTTAATAGCATCTCTAGCTCGTTTACAGCCAAGTAATTGAGCAATTTGACTAGCATAAAACCAACGATTAAAATTTTCATCAACAATGTTAACAACCTTCTTACCTTTGAAAATAAGTTGGTTATTAATTATGTCTTGAATTGACTCCATTTTATATGCGAAATTATGCGTAAGTGAAATTGGTGATTTGTGATATACATTCTTTTTATAGTGAAAATGAAAAAATAAAATAAAATAATATTAAAGAATATGGATCAAATTCATTCAATTATATAGCTCTTAAGCAGTTCAATTTTCTAAGTCATTAATTATGTATTTCATTTAATTTATGATTTCATTATATGATTCACACATTATACCAAACAATGAAATGATATTTTATTTCGTTATATTCTTTAACAGTTTCATTAGCCAAAAAATACAATAAGCCATTTGTATATCTAAAAGCTGACTCTATCGTATTTGGTAAATAAGGAACTTTATCTCTAATTTGACGACTCTGTTTTACCTGGAAATAACATTCGTCTACTTCAACATAATATAACTTTTCATAGAAGATAAAAGTTTTTCCTGAATATGGTTTAAAAACAGTGTTTATTTTATAATCATAACATATTCCAATTGCAGAAAATCCTTTAGAATATCCATTAATAGGTTTATAAGTAGGGTCAATAACCATATATATTTCACCATCTACAAACAGAACTAACTCATCAGATGGTCTTTGATAAATAAAAAAAATTGAGATCGCTTGGTAAAAACTGAATCATTTTTGTCATCAAAATTTTCTTATTGATTATTTTGTTATCATTCAAACGTTTTGTCCATCGTTTTTTATTGTAAAAAAGTATACAAGTTATCATCAATAATTTAAAATCTTTTTACATGTCCATCTTTGCACAAATCAATTGGTTCATTAAAATTAAATTTATTTTGTTGAGTTGGTCCATAAAGTTTTGAATGTTTTTGATGTCATGTAGTTGCAAATCAAACAAATCATTGTTTAGAATTGGATACATGACCACATTTTTATCACTTGTATGTTGATGACCTAATGCATGGCCGTTTTTGTGTATCTAATCTACTAATAAATAACTTTAATTTCAGAAGTGTTTTTCTATCATTATACCTATTTTCCTGACTATTTGTATGAATTTCCACAGGACTGTTTTTCTGATTTGGAAAAAATGCATGTGCTAGTGCAATACCATTCGGATATAATCTCGTCTGACAAATTCCTTGTAATTTATGATTTCTATGTTGACTTTCTTTGTATGATATAAGTATATCTGGAAAGTTTCTATCATAAACAAATTATAAATTTGTGTATTTATGAAAAATGCCAAAAGCCTCTTCAGCTAACTTTGTAATTTATTTATTTACATATGCAAAATTCTATTTTAATGGGAATATAGTCCATTTTGTGGTTAATGAAAGGTCAACATGTATCTCATCCTTAACACAGCATCTTGGTTTATTGATTAAACTAAGAGTTTCTCTATTGAGTTAACCATCAACTGAACAAGTGTTATCATATTATTGTAAAAAGGAACTTTCAAATGTTTCTTTGTCAATTTTTTAAAGTGAATTTGAATCGCCATCTAGATATCCATTTTTATTTTTAAAATATATAACACATTCCATTTGATTTTCTTTTTTTGACAGTGCAAAATTTATATTCGTGATAGCGAAAATAATGATATGTCTTAATTTATATACAAAAAGTTTTAAAATATAATAAAATCTTTCATTTTATTTCTATACTTTCTTTCTTTTTTTTCTACTCAAATCTATTGTACATAATAAAGCCATGATCTTCGTCCCATCATTTTAACTAAATTTCTTTAGATTTTTCATAAGACATATCGCCACCAACAAAATCATTATAAATGTGCTTTAAATTAGTATCATCTTATCTAAATACACACAAAGAATTAGTATTATATCTTATCAATTGTTTTGGTAGTTTTGAATAAGTTTGAACTAAATAAAATAAATCTAAATTTTAATGTCTTCCTCCAGTAAAATAATCACGAACTATGTCTTGATTGTCTAAAATAACATCGTCAAATAAAGTTAGAGGATCACATTCACAACGATTTAAAGTGGCCATTTTCTCAGTATTATTTAAAGAACATGCCATTTTTCTTTAACTTTAAGCTTTTTGGATAATTTATTAAACCAATTTGTAACTAAATATATTTTGGTTGATTTAAACTTCTTGAACAAACATACAATTTTATTAAAATTTATCCATCCTACATCATAAATAAAATTTATCATCAAATTCGTTTTTTCACTCTTGCTGGACCTATTATTATAGTCCTCGTATTATAAGGTAATAATTCACCATTCTTTTTAATTTTGTAATTATCTTCATGAATTAAAACACTAACACCCCATTTAACTTTCTATATTTAATAAGATAATATTTGTAATACATGGATAATAAAGTATTAAATTTAACAAATAATAGTTCTGTACTAAAGAAGAAACTTCACTATGATATCATCCATAGTGAAAAATCAATTGCATTAGTTAGTATTCATACAAAAGTTTTAATACCAAATAGAGACCATAATACTATAACTACAATTGACGAAATCAGTTATGTTGATGGTAAAAATGAAGTTATTACTATTCCTAGAGGTCAATCCAATATATACTCTATGAAAGAAACTATAAATTCAATTGAACAATTTTCAACAAACAACATTGAATTAAGAACAGATAGTGTAAAAATTAGAAAATCTATTAAATCTTAGTTTGATATAAAATTTGATGATCGATCATCTGATATTTTTGGTTTTGAAATAAATATAATTATTGAAAAAGACAAAGTTGTTGTAGGTACTAAATTACCCCATTTGCCCCATTTAAAACAACAGATGTTCACTGTAATTTGACCTATGTAATGTCTATAAAGTATGACGAATCTAATTATTTAGAAACTAATATAATTGCTATTTTTCCACCAAAAACTATGTTTTGTTATGGAGATTATATAATTTATGAGCCTTCATATCCAATCTTTCATTAAATTAATAATTACCTATTTAAGCACATTGCTTTAGAAGAGATGAAAATGGTAAACAAATTGGTTTCGATGGTGCTGATATCGATGTTGTTTCGGAAATTAAAGATGTTTAAATTATAATTTGTATAATTTCAGTGGTTGGTGCATTGACCATTGAATTATTTGTCTATCCATAGTGAATAAAACATAAAATTTCATTAAATATGTTAGAAAATTTAAAGGGGGCTGGCAGACCCCTTACTTTTAATAAAACTATAAATTTCGATAACCATAAGGTAAAGCACCTATTTTATTTTCTCGTATAATCCTTTTGCTATCTAATAAGCTTAATGCTAGTTTATTCACTTCTACTGTGTGTATTTCATGTTTCTTACTCCTTATTAAATTCATTGATCTATATTGTATTTTCGCTTTAAACAAACAATTCTTATAGTCCTCAAATGTAATTCTCTTATTACTACACATTTCATTGCACCCTTCGATCTTTTATTTTCTTTTACATCAACCTTGTAAGCATATAATTGCTCGTAAACCAACAAAATTCTTTCATTATTTTGCCATTACATTCACCTTTAATTTTGCCTGAAATTTTCTTGTTAATTTCAGGTTTATTTTAAATATTATCATTTGGAAAGCACTTGTATCAAATTTTTCTATCATTTTTTCATATCTTCATAAAATTCTTATATACTTATGTTATATATATATATATATATATATATATATATATATATATATATATATATATATATATATATATATATATTATATATATATATATATATATTATATATATATATATAAGTATCTTGATACTAACATAGTTCAAATTTATTGCCATATTTTGGTTTAATAACCTTATAATGGACATTATTCATAAATTCTTTTCATATGTCTAAGATGGAAATATCAACATACATAGGTTTATTTAATTTTCAATTTGTTTTATTTCACACTTTTGTTCGTCTGTTATCAGTCTTATATCTGCCCTGTTTCTAATATTTTCCATCGTTTTACCAAATACAGCATTGTTCATGAGCTTACAATATCTTTATAAAAGTAATTTTTTTGCTTTTATTCTCATCTCTGTATTCAGATCTAAAGATTTCTTCAGCCAGACTGACTGATTAAGCTTTAATATTCTATGTCTTTTAGTAAGTTTTAATATATTCTTTGGACACTGTTTTATATTACAATAGTGTATTACATACTTTTATTTTTTATGTAAAGTTGTTAATAATTTAGACTGATTTGTACCTGGAACTACCTTGTTTTCTGGGCAAAATGGTAGATCTTTATGTAAATAATGTAGTTCTTGTGGTTATTCAAAATAAACCTTTAAAATGTATCCATGTGGTGAATCATCCTCCAGATTTAATATGCGTTCATTGTAAAAATGAAGTGCTGTGTAATTCTCCCATTCTAAATCACCATGTGGTAAATATTGAGACATTGCCCATTCATATAAGTTATTAGAATAGAATATGCTAAATAATCTGATTCTTGATTAGAGTTAAAATCACCTAAATAATTATTATAGGCTTCAACATATCGCTTACAACAGTATGATATTCCGCATCTAATACCTTTTTCTACCATTAAAATCATATAAGTGTGTAATATATCTAGTGGTTGTTACGTGATTTTTAACATTGCTTCCCACGATAATCCTGGTGCTTTAAAATACCATGCAGGATCTAAATCATATGCATTTATACATGTTTTTCTGAAATTTTCAAATATATCTGCTATCACTAATACATCACTTTTAAAATGTAAATCATGGTATTCACCAAGATTCTTACTGTTAAATTGATTCCATACAAGTTTTGCATGCTCATATTCATTATCAATTATGTCAGTTTCATTAGATTTGTTATATAATTCACTCTTAGGTGGAAGTTCAGTTTCTTCTAATTTCTTCCAATTATCCATATAATCATATTAATAAACACCTTTCCTAGTTACTAAATCTACTTGATCTTTTGGGAAATGTTTTTGAGTGTGTTTCAGTTGATCTCTACTTAAATTCGATCATAATTTAGCTAAACCACTGATCATAAATTTAAATGTGTCTATAAATTTCATATTCAAATTTCCTGTTTGTTTCCCAAAAGTAATCTACTTTTCTTCATTATTTGCTATTAAATCTATATTTTTTTAATCAGTATATAACTCTTCAATAAATAAATGTTCATCATATCCTGCTAAATTATGTATTTAAATTGGTACAAAGTTGGGCAATTTTACATGTAGATTACAATTATTACATATAGGATTAATGAATTTCCACTTATGTGATCATGATGACGTACTTTTTTGTTCTCTTCCGTATATACGCATTCGCATATAGTAGTTTTTTTATTTACTATATAAAACTTTTTCTTCTTTTGTTAGTTGATGCATTGGTTCAATTTGTGAATATATTTCCCCAATTTCTTTTACTTCTCTTTTAATTGATTGTATAAAAATGTTATGAGCATTTGGTCCCCGATATACAACTGGTGGCTTATAATCACCATACACAGATACAATATAATATCAAAAACCAGATGCTTCATGCAATTTATATTTAATTGTGTATAATTCATCGTCTAGCTTTAAATCAATGTTATTTATTTGTTCATTAGTATTATTATTTATTTTTTTAAGTATCTCCTTATAAATACCATTATAGATATCATTTTCTGTTAAAAATTGATATTTTTGATTGATGTAAACTTAAATATTTAGTTTGGATTTGGCTTAAATATTGATATTTTCTTTAAAGTTGATTCAAAATCGGCATATATTGTAAAAGGAACCTTCACTGTATATTTATAATTTTTGATGAAATATTTGCTCTCCTTTCTAAGGTACATAAATTTTTACTGCTTCATTTTTAGAGCAGTATTCTCTATGTTTATTCAATTTTTCTTGCAAATAAAAGAGTTGAAGACACATACATATCACATATATAAATTTTACCATGCTGATTATATTTTTTTGCATTGAAAGCAGTCTCGATAAGACTTTAATTCAACAGTATCAGTAACAATAAGAGTTATCACATTCTTTGAAATAAAGTTAACTTATATGCTTATCCTTTTTACTTTTTGTAAGTTTTAGTGGATATACCAACGATTTCTAATGAGTATAAATTTATGGAAGTATCGATATGATTTTCTGTTTTTGGTATATCATCAATTTTAATAAGATATTCATATTCATGTAGTATTTTGTCAGTATTCAGCCTAACATTCTTATATTTAGATACTCTATCCTAATTTTCGACTTCAGGATATAATGCAGATTTTATTGCCCAAAGGAAGCATTTTTGATAATTATTCTTTACATTTATGCAGGCTTTTTTATTATTAATAAATTCTAGTAGCTCTATATATGTTGCTCCATTTAATGGGTTATACATATTTATTGATCATTGTATTCCAATCATGCAATATAAAGTCCATCCTGAGCCTCTTATTTGAAATTCAGATAATTGTGTAATTGTTTCTTGGTATATGAATTTATAAATCCTTTTAATATATCCTTCATTAAATATTTTATAATTGGGTTATTGAAATGTGAATAATTCTACTTGATTATTGTCTTGTTTGCGACAGTTGGCATATCATTTAATGCTGGTTTTCAACCCTCTAAATGTTCTCAGATTCTTCTGTATTATCTCAAAAACTATAGTTTTCATAGAACGAAAAAATTTATTAGGCTCTACTAAATTAAAAGAATTTTCAATGTTATATGTTGATATCATACTTTTAAAGGCTATATTAACAAGGTAAGGTTCATTGGAAATATTAACTATATTATATATAGTAAAATTTTAATTAGAAATTACATGTAGTGTAAGTAATGTGAATCTTTTTATTACCCGTAACTCCTGACGAAAAGAAACCGAAACCTCAATACTAAAGTCCTCGATACTTACTGGTGGGTGGGTGCCAACCAACGTCCTTTATCGTGATAGGCCGATGCGCTATTCATTACAACCAGGACGACAGCGTGTCAGTACTGGTGAATATATGCGTGTTAAACTATTATTTCTTCCACCCGACCTCCCACTTAGCTGTTGAGACAATGCTGAAGAGATGCACCCGTCATAAGGTAATTTTTCCATCCATTCATGGGACTTTCCACCGCTATATAGGTGAATTTTAATTTACAGTGCAGTAATTATACCTTACATATAAAGCTTGTTGGACAGCTTGTATAACTAGACAATAAAAATGAATTTTAAGTTAAAAATATATGAAATGGAATTATCAAATAGATAAAAATGGACGAGGAGATCCACACGTCGTAAGGTAATTTTTCCATCCATGGATGGAATTTTCCACTACCATGTACGTGAATTTTACTCCCGAGTGTGGGAATTTTACTCTAGAGTGCGGTGATTTTATCTTACCCCTAAGGAAAACAATGTTACCTACACAAGTTTGCAAATATACCTTACACTTGTCAAGTAATTTTCCCGTTATATTTACAGGGTGGGTTTACGATTGACTTAGCAGAATAAGTTCGCCGTGTGCTTAAGTACCCGCGTGCGGGTATTGACGGGTCGTGTGCGTTCTTCGCGTGACTTAAGAGATCGTTACATTATACACCTTAAGTACAAGTCAAGACGAAGAAGCTAATCAGAGAATAGCGATAGTTGTTGTTGGCGGGAAACTGTATTTAGAACTTATATTATAATAATTACGAATGGGGGGAGGGGGTGGACCCAGGGCGAGGCAACACCCTCCTAGTGACGGGCTTTCCAGCTGGGACCCGTAGGTGCTTGTCCCCGAACATGACATGGAATGAGACCCTAGGATGGAGCGGCGCTAGAATGCAAGGGCGGGGGAAACGGGTGTACCCCGAGGAAACCCGCTGGCAAGCGGCATCGACCAGCACGATTCCCACATGCGAAACCACCGGGGATCGAACCCGGATCGCCTTGGTGGGAGGCGAGTGCCACTGCGTCACTGCGCCACCGCTGCCCCAGAACTTGCATTTAAGTTATGTCGTATTGTGAAATCGTATGAAAGTAATTATTTTAATCGAGAGACCATATCCTCTTGATTTTAAGTATAGTTCATGGTCATGTTTTCTTTCGTGGAAGAGGTTATTGAATTCGCTTTAATTAACCTTTTCAGATTTATTGATGTAAATACCTAATATTGGGATAGGGTTTTCCTTGTATAAGATTTTACGAGTATTTTTTAACGATTACGCAAGCAGAAACCATAGATAATTAAATATATGTAAATTGTCCATTTTACAGGTTGTTTCGGTTGCTCACGTACCCTACGATCTCGACTGACTAGACTTAACAGTTGCTAATTCAATCATATACTGCAAAACTTCTTAATTGTTCGTTTTCCGCGTGTTTATCGAGTCATTAAGTACAATACTTATTTCTTCAGTCTTTAATCGTAAATCCACCTTTATTGCGGATTTCCACGTTCACTTAATGCAGGCTATGGGCGATGGTTCCCTGAGCAACTGGCTCCGTCAGCAATGTCGACGAGACTTAGCGCCCTATCTGACGTGACGTCACGCCACGAGGGGTCTCTTGCAGAGAAGGCTGCAGCACAGTGTGATCTGGACCCGAAATTAGTGGAATGCTTGTCTGCTCTATAGGTCAGTATCTACACTGGACATAACTAATACTGCAGAAGGGGCAAATCCATTGTAAGAATTCTCCACACTCTAAATCAGAATCAGTGAAAATTTCACTCTTTCAATCAGTTGAACGTATCTGACGGATACAACAGTCACTGTGAAAAAATGCCATATTTTCTTCACTGATTGATTCAGTGACATTTACTACTGATCCGCCAGTAATTTTTTCCACTTTTTTCTCAGTGGTTTACTTTTTGACTGATGGACCAGTGAAACATCTGAGCAACTTGCTCCGTCTATAATTTATTTTGACTGATGAATCAGCAAAACTGCGTGTAAAATGGCCGTTAAAATGTGTATCAAGTGAAGTGACAACTAATAAACGAACAAAACTGATACAAAATACTTTCTAAATTGTGTTTCGTCTTTCAAAACGCTATTTTACGAGGTAATATGAACACATAGCCTTTCTTTCCGTTTCTACGTCTTCAAACTACACGAATTCTATGCGATACTGCAAGACAGAGGTCAAGGCAACGGCGTAGAGTAAAAAGGGTGCGGGAGTTCAATCCCGGCCAAATGCAAAACTATTTTTGCTTTTTTTAACTACGGCGAATTGCACAATATAAATAGTAAACTATCGTAAATATGTTTATTTCATGTAATTATTTGCCTATGTTAAAAAAAAAAACAATATTTAATTCCCCGCTGCAGTCGGCCATCACTTATTCAATCAGAGAAATTATTTCACGTCACTAATTCAATCAGTGAAACTCTTTCACTGAAAAAAACAGTGGTTTTCAACTGATTCTAGGTGGAGTCATTTTTACTGAATAGAGTAATTGAATTTCACTGCGAATCAGTGGTTTCTCACTGATTCGAATTTAAAGTGCAGGTTTCCGAGCTAAAGTTGCCTACAACGTCCCGTCTCCAGCTTCCCACAGACCACGGAGACTCTATTAGAAATGGGGTGACGTTCTGCATAGTTTTTCGCTTTCCCGCACAGTGACATCACAAGCACACGGACGTAACTCTGTGAAGCGCCAACAAACCAGCTACAAGACACGAGGGAACTTCGACAAGACGCGAGGGAACTTCGATAAGGTTTCTGTCTTTTTTTGGTAATTTTTAACAACTTTGGCACACGCACCAGCCACGTGATGTCAATACCGGACCTCAGTGGTTCCTCCAGAGCAGAGGTTTCTAAACTTTTATTTACCACGCCTCCCTTCTGCAAAAAATATAACAACCCCCCCCCCCACCCGGGCGGAACTTCATTATTATAAGGGTAAAACAAAAACGAATAAAAGTCTCAAAGGTATTATTTAATCATTAATAATCCTTTTGGACACAAATGGTGGTGAACAAATCAGTCAATGAGACGGATGAGGTTGCACATTTTTAACAAGATTCCCAATTCTTGATTGAATGGAAGAAATTGCACAACGTAAATCACTGGCAATATCGAGTTTGCTTCTATACTTTGGAGCCCGTGCCCCCCTTAGCATTTCGTCACGCCTCCCTGGGAGGGGGGAGGTGGAGCGCCCACCACTTAAAAAATCAATGCTCCAAAGGGAGATGGTAACGATAACCCTCATTTACAATACTTCGGTGTACTAACTTGTATTGAAGATAGAAAAAGCAAGTGTATAATATTTATATTTCCCATGACTAACAGAGTAACAAGTGCCAAGATGAGATTTTTGGGGGTGGGGGGGTGGGGAGGGTGTATATTAAGATTTTCTCTTGATTTAAGAGATGGCAAGTCCTAATAACCGAGTGAAAAATTTAGTAATGACATTTTAATAATCGAGTTGAAGAAATATTTAGTTTATTTCAAGCTCCCTGGTCTCTGTAGTTATATTACTATGCTATCTTGGCACTACTGACTGGAAACCATCTCTGGCACCGACATTAGACCTTGAGCATCACATTAGCAATACTTATGATTTTTGAGCAAGTGGTTTTCTTAATAGTCGTATGTGATTTCGTAACTTTAACTAATCTTGTATTTTATATTATATACATTCTTAACGTCCTTGATCTTGGTTCGACCGCACATAAACCTCATGCCGGTAGCTGCATGCAGTAATTATGCTGGTGGGTGCAACCCAAAGAAGGCCACGTTGAGCCACTATCATGAAGTTGCATGCACCTAGTCATGTTGACACAGAAAAGGTCTCACCTGCTTTACTGGAAGGATTGTCAGTAGCAGGGAAGCAACAGAATGACTCTCTGTAATCAGGTGTTAGATCGCCTGCAAATAAACTTATTTACTTGCGTATTTTAAATGTTTTTTACTGTATCGCAAACAACACAAATACTTCTGAGATTGTTCTGTTGAAGGAACTGTCTTCTCGTGCTATGCTAGGAGGTGGGGTGGTCAAGTGGTCAGACAATCGTCTCCCACATACGCGAACCAAGTTAGATTCCCTGCGAGCGAGCTCCCAGATTTTCGTGTGTTGCAACCATGTCGGGTGATGTCGCTGATCGGTGGGTTTTCTCGGAGATCTTCCGTTTCCTACTCCCTTGCATAGATGGGTTATGAAAATAAATATGGTTACTCCAAAACAATGTAAAGAGGCGTTCCGTATGCCTGATAAGAGATATGTTCCCAAGCTGAGTGTGCGACAATAATGCATAGCCCAAGCTTCATTACTTTGCAAGTTTCGTTACACACTCACTTCCTTATATGTCAATAAATTTCTAATGTATTTATCAAGGTTTCCTCCCGATTTCTTACACGTAATGCAAAAATCTGTATCAGCAGTTATTAGTTTCAGCCTTTTTGCTTCTAGAGATTTAGTAATTTTATTGTTTTATTACTTCCCTGGTGTTTCCTTTATTTTTACGCCTGTACGAATTCCAGCGTACTTATGAAGTTTCCTGCTTAATTTATGGTCCCTTATTTAGTTTTCTGATTATTGTGTGACTTATTATTACATGTTATATTGTTATGCAAGTAGTTCAGTCACGACCCTATTAATCACGGAGTTGTCCTAAAATGAGACTGCAATCAGTCTTATTCGCATTACAAATTCAATTCATAAATAACATGACAGGTTATGAAACCAACACAACAAATTTAGCTGTGGGGGAGCACATTAAAATGTGTGTGGTGTTATCGTAATGAGTAAGGGAAGTAATGATAATTTGGGATGGGAACCGTAGCGGGAAGAAACATGCATTGTTGGCGGAGTCATGATTAATTGGCAACCATGCTAATTCAATAACCAAACACATCTTATAATATTTCAAATATCATAAAAAATTGATATGCTCTATTTTACGATAAAACGCAACCGCATATGTTCATAATAATAGAAAAGAAAATTGCGAATAATTTTAATCGTGTCGCTCTAAAACTTTCTTGTGTCGCTCATTCGCCCCCTACTCGCAACGACAGTCTTTACTGTTATCTCGTGGCGGGGTTTTTTTCGGATTACTTTACCGGATTATTAAGAGCCTGAGATAACGACTATACTGTCCCTTGTTATATGACACTCAGGCACTTGTCAAGTGTATATATATATATATCTCTCTCTCTGTAGAGTTTTTTACTATCGCTTTGTCAGTGCGGCTTGGTGGATTTTGTGATATTCGTGCTCACACATGACGCCAGACCACGCGTACTAACATCTCAAGGTAACATACATAATTTAAAAATTACTGCAGTTTTAGTAGTCTGGATGCATTTTAATTAAGTTGGCATGCTAGGTGTTTTATGGTAATTCATATTTCTCTCAGAGCCATAATTCAAATCAGAAATATAATTTAACTTAATTTAAAGGAATAATTTAATTCCTTGCTTTGTTACACATGAAAATCAGTTCTCTATATTCAGAAAATTAGAGACCTCAATTCTTAAAATTTGCGCATTTCGGATACAAACAAATTACTGGATATTACAAAGTTAAAATTCATAACTTCATCTTAAATCAGGGTGTTTAAAGTTATCTTTTGTGTGAATTTCGTAATTAGGTTGGGATTTTTATTTGTTTCATTCAAGAACTGTACAATTGTGTTTTAAACAAAACACCACTTATACATTTCAATGTCGAAAAAAAAAAAAGTATTTGCTAAAAATTGCTGCACATATAATTAAATATTTTCAGGAACTCCAAAACAATAGTATTTATATTTTCAGTAAAGTAAATCCTTTTTTTAACTCTAAATATTTGTTTTTTTCCTGCTAACATGTTTTACGCATTGAGTCTTTAAATGTCAAGTAAACATGTTTGATTCGAAAGACGTTCTCTGTGAAAATGATTAGTGAATTTTATGACATATTTTTTTTCAGGCAACATATTGAAGTTACTAAATGAAAAAGTTATTTCTGTATTAATAATGTGTTAGCATTTTCGATTAAATGTAGTTATATGCCATTAATAACCAGACGAAGCATTTTGTGCCAATTTACGTAAAAGTGGATTAAAAAGTGAGTATAATATATCAGAATATTTCAACAACAACTCATGTAAGCCAAGTGTTTCTGAAATTCCTTTCTAGTACCTTGTTGTAGTGAGACTCAGTGAACCCGTAACTTGTGCGCAGTAAAGTAACGCAAACTTTCCCCCCACTCGATATTGATTTTAAAGCGCAGCGAAAGTGGTGAAGATCATTTCGTATCACTATTATTAATGGCGAGGCACCATACACACATCACATTACTGTTAGCCGAGTGAATACTTCATGACTGTGTTTTATACACTTGTAACGTTGTTTCGCAAGAATACCATCTATGCTTACACATTAATTAAGCACATTTAAATCAAATTTAATGAAAAAGCACTGCTTTGGCCAAAAATACATTATCCCCAATACTGACTATTATATATATATATATATATATATATAATGTCTGTTTTGAAGGTGACCCAGTCACTCGCAAGGAATCTCACGATTGCTTCTTGTTTTCATCTACCATTACCACCCATATTTCGAGTGTGTACACTTGCAATATGCTTATAATGGCTCTCAAATAGATGATCGCAGAATCATAAATTATTAAGACATGGACCTCGTCAACTGGAAGTAACACAGGTCTCACAGTTCCAGGCCACGATCGGTATGGTCCTCCCAGAGGACGACCAAGAATAAGACGCAGGACGCGTGGTTGCTTAGCGCGATCGTGCGTAAATCCGCAGTCTGCTCAGGTGTCTTCAGAGGCAACTGTCTAGTGCCTGGTGGCACCATCGTGCACTGGAGATCGATATGAAGCTCATTTCGAACCGCCAATTTTGGAGGGGCGTTATCTCGATCCGAATTCAGCAGCCATTGACGACAAACGTAGTTTTAAAATAAGCTAACTGATAGAACTACGTTCGATTGTTTTCTTGAGAAATTAAATAACATTATACGCACTTGAATATTTTTCAGTAAAATTCGTACAACAATAATTCACTTAATACAGATAAAAATATCGCTCATCTAGTTCTATCTATAGTGAAAAATATGCCTACTTCCATGACGTAATATATTACGAACCAATAGCAAAATTTGTCTCGTACTTTATCTATATCTCTCACTTTGGAACCAAGATCGACGAATCGGAGATCCAGAATCATGACATTTCGTTGGTGGAACACTTTTAAATTGGAAGCAAGATAAAACATGATCCTGGTTCTGAACTAGGATCATTCGATCTCGGATCAGGGAAGATGCTGGTGCAACCGGGCATAAGACAACACCTTCAAGGTAAAGTTCATCAATCACCACCTAGCATCGTAAGTAATAAAGAAACTCTTCCTTCTATGGTAGCTCATTTTCATCAAACATCTGGGAACCACACATTGTATTAATTGTAAATGTAGGCTTACATTTAAAACATTTTTCCGGATGCATAAAATATACCCCAATTAATATTTTACGTCGCTGCAGAACGGTGAAAATGATGTCCTCCCATTTATCTTCCAGTTCTGTCGTGAGCTGATTACCATCAGCCCAGTAGAAGTTTTTAAATCTTCAGAGATCTACCGTGTCGGCCCAGGCAGAGGGTTAAGTAACACTAGCAATTAATCATACCGTGTCTGCGCTTATCCTTGTACTTGACGTAAGATATTATAGAAATGTCTAAATCATTTAGAGGAAATATCTCAAATTCTTTGCGCTGCCGTATTTACTTTATAAAATATTTTATTTTGAATTAAAATTTTACAAATATAATCCAGGTTGACATTTAATTAACATTATAACTCTGGTAAACCATAAGTACATTATTTATATAAAAATAGTGTATTCTGTACCTGATAACTGTCGTAATTATGCTTAGGTTTAATGTTTCTTCCTTTAGAACGTATCAATTAAAACTGTATTGCATGTGGAAGACGTAAATCATCAAAACTAACTTGCTTACAAAATAATAGATATCATACGTTTACTAGCGATGTCATGAGCTCCCCCATGCTTTCAGAGAAAATTTGCAAGTTTTAATTTTTCAATTTCATTAGTAGCTTTTCCGTATCTAAGTTTATTTCATTTTTGTGGAGTTAAAATGGTAAAATACTGAATTTGATATTGTACTGACAATATTCTAGATAATTGGCAAAACAATTGAATCTATTTTTATTGGCTTGAAATAATATCACTTATGGCTAAGTGTACTATTTTTAGTCATTACATGTCTATACTTAATTAAGAGAAGCAAAACTCTAAGTTCATAAACATAGTTGATATGCTGAGTACCTTGCCTCTACATCTAACTCTTGTCTCTCTGCTGCAAAATTGTTGGTAACACTGCAGCCCGACAGCATTTTTTATTTGTATAATTGATCGCTAATTTTACTATCAATATAAAATGAATCCATACAGAATCATTGTTTGTCGATGTCTATTATTCTGGCTGTGATTGTTTACATTTCTCTTGTGGGATATACTCCTACGTAGTCAAGTCATAGACATTCTTTATTACAAATTTCGGTGTCAAATTTGATTTCGGAATATATCACAGATATATTTATTTGTCATAAAAATATTCCATTTTATAGTAAGAAGTTATCGATATAGCAAATGATACTATTTTCCTTTACATGGATTCATAAATCTTTGATGAATTTCTTAAAATGTCAGATGGTAGGTTGGTTTTGACGTCTCGTTGAGAGCGATTTCATTAGAGATGCAGTCAGAAACAATTGCTGTACTAGTGAACAATTACAAATACACAAGTGCCTTACCGGGGACTCGAACACAGACGTTCGTACAGTATGCTGGTATGCAACTAACTACGTTAAGGATGTAGGATTCGGAGCATTAACTTAGGTAGTAATATGTCTAAAGTTTTGGTAGACTGGGTTTATCAAGTTCAAATATTTACAGTGATGTCATTTTGAAAACAATTGCGTGAGTCACTTAAATCATGCAAGTTTACATGGCCTAACGTAGCTCTACTTGTGTGCAGAATTTGTTGGACATAGTTTGACTTGTTCCTGAAATACGTCATAGAAGGTTCAGTTTCTCATTTGGCACTACTATGTTGTACACAAAAGCTTAAAAACATATGTGATGATTTTAATAGATGTAAGCACACAAAATTCAGTTGATATTTGTAATATTATTTAATTGTCATTATCATATAGCGTATGCTGATCGGCTTATATTTTAAAATATGACATACAAGAATATTTTTAATAACTGTCAATAGCCATGACGGTTTTGGTGGCTTAGATGAATTCGGTAATTTTTAAAATTTAAATTTAAATACACCCATATTTATGTTAAATTACGTTATGTATTAGAATTATGAAAAATTATTTATTTTGCTCTTTATATCAGTAACTGATAATTATATTTTCATGCTACCAATCTTACACAGTTAAAAATGTTTTCAACTTGTGCAATTTTCACATAAAATTAGTTTTAAAAATATTTAATAACTTTATTAAACTTTAAGAACTATTCTTAACAAAACAACATTTTAAAATGTTCTTCCGGACATAATTTTTTATTACAAGCTCATATCATATCAGAGAGTAGATAAGAATACAGAAGTGAAAGAGCTGCTTACTCAAACTACACACACTGGCCAGCAAAAGAGCGTCACCAGCAAGAAAAATTTTGGAACGCCGTTCACAAATCAGTGTAAACTTGTAAGCCACTCGCCAGCCAGCAACCCAGGCAACAGGGAACCTTTCTCAACATGCAATCGGAGACAAGGCCCGTTCCCAGAGCCTCATACAGCCAATCAGAAAACTGGTATGTCCACATCAAAGGAACAGCCGAGCCATTTAGAGACAGCATACTTATCTATTTTAACCAAATGTCGTTCGCTTTCGCTTCATGAGTAACGAAATCCGAGTCTACAGCATTTGCATTCCATATCAATAATTCAGTCTGCCGCCACTCGTCTGCAAAGGGTTTCAGTAGTTGACTGTCCACAATAGTAATTTTCTGTCTTTTGGCCATAGGTCTTGCTTCTTTACATTTCTCATATTCCATTACTGGACTAGTTTTATTACTATTAAATACCCTCTTTTTACCATATGAATTAATTAATTTAACAAATTTATACCTAATATACTAAATTTGGCTGGTGTTTGGATGGGGTATGTTTCTTAAAAATAACTGTCTCTAATAACCAAGTGTTGATGCGACGTTAAGCCCAACTACCTACCTACCTAACTAATTTCTTTAAAATAATGGGAACATACTAAATAAAAACAGAGAAACGTACGTACCAAAGCAATTAAAATCCAGCGTATGACATTTGACTTCCACTAAAATTCAATTGATACACCTTTCCTTAATCACCCTGATACATCCATAATTATACTCGTATATTGAGAAAAACGACAGATTCTTACAGGTGGGGAAATATGCAGAATTGTTAACATATAATAAATAATACATTGGCAAACATCCGAATTTCTAAATAAATTATCATAACACTTCAATATCGTAATACAAATATTCCGCTTGGTATTAATATTAAACTCAATTTAATCCTCAACATAGGCGTATTTAGATAGAAATAATTCATACATTCATTGACATTTTAAAAGGATATAATAATATTGTTACTAATTGGTTATTGCTAATATTGATACCGTCGTGTGAAAACGATGTGTTTTGAAACTGCTGTGAAATTTTGCCATAGAACCATAACCAATTTGAAGAAAATTTGACATAGTTTTATTGCTATTACTTGTATACGTTTAGTTTGCCTCTGCGTTATTTTACGAAGTGCAAAAGCGAAAGCCGTAATCGTGATAGAAGAAGCACTCTTGAGTTTAATAAGAACTTACGGCGTATGTGCAGGATTCTCCGCAGGATGTCGTCGCCCTTGGGACGACTCCTGGCTTTCCTCGTTACCTTCTTGCTCTTAGCATGTGTGACCACGAAAGGACTCAACACCGACTCTCTCAGGTAAGTCATTTTCAAAATAACGAACCTCCACATCGTCATAAAACGTACTTACATCATGTGTTCAATATTTTATCGAAATAGAGCAAATTCATAAAGTATTGTCAAGCTTTCTTTCGTTTATGTTAATTTCATCATCACTTATATATATATTTTTTTTTAGTATTTCATCACCATTTAGCAAACCTTTTATTTAGTGGTATCCAATCAACACCCAGTTGTTTTAAGCATTAATAGCATATACGGACGAGTGATTGCTAGTCAGTGATTTAAGTTGATGGAATGACGCTACTGTGAAAAAGCTACTCGGACAAAAGATATGAGAGTCATCTAAGATATTTTACTGTTAACACAATGCTAACCACCACTGGCGCCATGATCCACTTGGGATTGTGGGGCAACACACGCTCCTTGTATGTATGCACTTTCTATGCCGTGTTTTCATTCTCCTACAAGTTATTTTTTTGACAAACCCTACCGCTAAACCAACTGTGTTCCAGAAATGACCAGCAAAACTCTGTCGACCACGAGTGGTACATGGAAAATGAAGTGGAAATGGGAACCCGAGATGTAAGTAAACCTTGTGCTTGTCTGCGTGTTAACTACTTTTGTGGTTATTTCATAAAACTCCTGTAAAAGACAAATGCCACTCAACATGCATGTGGAAAAACAGAGGACTTTGGTAACAAATAACGTTAAGATTGCGCTTTTTCTCGTGATACGAAAGTCCAGGCCAGCATTATTTAAAATAATAACTCAGTATAAATATCCATAACATCAATTAAAGGAAAATTAATAAAAATAACTACAATAAATAGTTCTGTTACTTGATGATAGCTGAGGCTTTATGAAATACAACCAATATAAACTGGAACGGTTCAATAGTACTTGAAGCATTACTCTTTACCGCACCTTGTATTTCATCTTGTTGAACATGCGCCAACTTTAGTAACAACTTTAATGTGACACGGCTATTGAATCAGCAGGACCACGCAATGTGACATAACTATTTAAAATTGACGACTTGGTTACAAATTTTAATGATTCCCTCTAAGTCCTTTCGAGAAACGTTATGTTAATGTCAAACTGTGTCTAAAATGTTAATTGCAGTTTTAATATCTTCTACGAAACTGTATTTCTTGTTTGACTTCTTGCATGATTTATGACAAATTTTGATTTTGCAAAAATTGAAACGTCCAAGCAAGCTCACATTTTCGATTAGTGACTGCATAAGTCAAACAAATTAAATGTTTAATAAACTCTAAACGGCATGGAAACATCATACTAAAACATGTAAAGTATGTGCACACCAAAATTATGCATACGTGTGTGAGCTATACCATTAATTGTTTGTATCTGAATAAGGGATTAATGTATTATATAGTGTCACTGCAGGCTGGAAACATTCGCAATATATATTACGATATGCAGGAAGATACTAAGAAGCCGGCTGCAGTTTTGATCACATTTCAGTCTATTCGGTTCTGATTTATTTAATTGATTAAAAATTTGCTGAGAGGTTTCCTAGATGTATAAAATAATCGCCAATAATATGAGTGCAATGGTTTGAAGTTTAACCTGTCACCATTATGTAGTTGTTAGCAATTTATTTCGAGACTAGTTTCTGACAAGTTTTCGGTGTCACAGGTGTAATAAAATCCTCGTATATATGCTTGGAAAGTCTGTCAGCTGATGTAGTGTTTCACATTTTCTTATATTAAGGAAAAGCGGGCTGTAGTGGAGACGGAAGCAACTGATAGATGTACTCAATCACTATAGGCCTACCACGTTTACTTCACACTTTTCTGAAGCCCTGCTAAAGTTCTGCTTTTGGTTACCGATTAAGTATCCTTTAGCTACATATAAACATTAACACTGCCATGTGACTACGTTTTAACTTTCAAATGCTTGTTTACTATTTTCAGCTGTTCAAAGAATTTAGTCATATTTCTACAACCATTTCGTACGAATGTCCGCAATTTAGGCCTATAACCATAGCTAACTCAACTGTATGTTTTTTTAATAATATCTATGTTGACGATAGTTCTCACGGTTATTTTATATTGTCAACATATTTGTTATACACGACCTAGCCCATTACACATAATAATTTTTCATATTTTGACGCGACAGTGTTTCGCCCTGTTATAACTACGGGGAAAACTGTAGTATTTAACATATTATTATTCATATGTGTTGGGTTATTTAGTTAAAAGGACGGCCTTGGTTGGAATAAAAATTAAAATGAAGGGACAACCAGTCAAACGAAAAGACATAGTAAATTCAAGCACGCAACTCATGTCGCTTATTTATTGTACATTGTAACGACAAACATAAAATATAGTGGTTAACGTGCACATAAATAGGCCTACCGTAAATTTCATTACGCTCATATTTATATGCATTGTTACTTTCTGTTCTCTAGGTTTATTTGATTATTTATTTCAATTCATCTGGCTGGGCTTAGTATTTTGTTGGGGTTGTGGCAAACATTAATATCACAAAAATTTAAGCACGTTGCTCAATTGTGTTTCAAACCGGTAAGGTAAGATAACAACGATGTGATAAACTGATGTTTCTTTAAAACAATTAATTTCGTATAAAAAACGGTTCACGGTATAAAGGTATAAATTTCACACATCCGATAATGTCAATCACACACACATACATACATAAACACTCACATAAACTGGTCCAACGTAACGCAATGGCAACAATACTCTTTGACACACGCAGTGGTCACGAAGCACTTTACAATATATTTATGCCTGCGGTAGAATAACATATTTATCACAACATCGTAACTTGCCGAGGCAGGTTTAAGAACACAACGAGTATGAACTTGACGCCTCATTCAGAAACACACCATATCATGTCGTCGGTGTCGCCAGTCGCCACTTATGTCAATTTCGGATTTATAACGTTCGCGTCATCACATCTAAATATATTATAATAAGTATTCAAACCATAAAATCTCGTTTCAGTTGTAAATTACGATTTCAAAAAATCAATATTTTTGAGGTAGTAAGTATGAAATATGCTAAAATTGAAAACATGCATAAATTTCTGCTACTACAGGCGCTGCGAAACTTCCCGAGAGAGAGTGTGTGTGTGCGAGAGAGAGAGAGAGAGAGAGAGAGAGAGAGAGCGCGCGACGAACTCCTCTCCACGTATTTAATTTTCTTCCTCGGACGAAAAAAAAACCAAGTCACTAGGCCCTACGTATGGTAATTTGCACTGATATTTTTAACTGGAACAATGACATATGTATCTTTTAGTGCTACTAAAAATTCAAATATATCGATAGTCAACATTTAATTTACAAATAGATACTGGTTAAAACAATAATTATCTGTAAACAATTTCTTACTAGCAATTGCCAACATAGCCCGACTCTCCCTGTTTTTAATTCGTATTTAATTCGAAATAAATATTACAATTTATAGAAGACTCTGATTTAAAGTTTTATTTATTTTGTAATACATTACTTTAAAGTAAATCACATTGTTATATATGTGGTATACAAGTTATTGAAAAAACAGGTTGACATGACATGCCTAAGGAGAATTTTCAAAGGCACGTTTCAAAACACCCGAAGAAACAGTGGCTGGCCTACACCTTTGTCCTGTAGATTCAGAAGTCGAGGATACACACTGTGTGCTCTTCGCTGATCTAATCTCAAAATAACATCTACCGTGGCACGCACAGCATGAACTTTAATCTTAAAATTTAACACAGCCACATTTATGATAAAGTAACTTTTCATAAATGTCAAGGCTACAGCAAACTGAAAATTTTGCGGTTGTAATGCAACGATATCTATGAGATTTTTGTGATAAACGCAATCAAATGTAATTGGTGAGTGTAAATGGTGCCTTGTTACTACATATGTATTTGGGTTTAGGTGAAATTCTGCCACAGGACAAAAGCTTAACTTTTTCCTCATTTGTTGTGGTTGGTGCAGTGACTCAAAAAAGAAAATACAGGCTTTTTCTTAATCAGTAACACAACAAATAAAATTGTTAGTACATACAGTCTATTCGCAGTTTTTTCACACTTTTTGAATCAAACCTTTAAAATATCACCCCATATATTATGTGTTCGGTTGTTTCTCAAGTATGCTATGTAATACAAGCATTTTATACTTTTTTAACATAGAAGTACCTTATATTTAGCTAAATTGAACTTGCATTTATATTTCATCCATAAATTATGTTATTTCATTTCTAATTAATATGAATAAATTAGTGATCAAATATGTGATTTGGTAATGCCTAGCAAGAAATGGTTCCGACGCAAAATATTATTACACTTGAGTGCGCACGAATACGGTGCTTTGTCCCTTTGGTGTAATTTTCTAGACTCGGTTAATATTTGTTTGTTTGCATGAGGCGGAGGAATATCCTGGAAGTACAACTTTAGCAAGGCTTCATAAATGTTGGAAGTAACTGTGAATTGACTGTACGGCGGTTTCTAGTATAGACTAAAGATGGGGTAGACCGCTTATTCGTCTTCTGAGTATGTATCCCACATTGACCTACCCCAAAGGAACACAACTTTCAAAGTCACATGGTCAACAGAGATAAATGTGTTTGTTTATATATTAATTTTTAAATGACGAGCACTATTATATTAATAAAATACTTTTACCATTTCGAATGTAATCAAAAATCATTCGAAACTGGTTAGATGAAGTATAAAAACTTCTCTAAGCACTTGTTTAGAAATCAGTTTTCTAACCTAAATTCCAAAACCATGCCGTTTTCAGTAGACGTGTAGACAGAAAAGCAGTTCAATGTTGGGACACCGAGATTTGTTGTGCTCAACCATCGAAATCAGTTGAGTCGACCTCAACTTTAGTCTATGGTTTCTAGATAAAATGTTACGTGAGGTCTAAGATGGTTGGAAAGAAATGTATTTAGGAGTGAATGCAGGCAGCAGGGTTGTTGTGGCGCAGGCGAATGACGACCCTGGAAGGCTACTGCGCACTCTGCTGCCAGAGCATTACTCTATTTGGCTAGTACCGCACCTTGACGACGGCTTCTTCCTGCTTGACGGCCGGGTGGTCATCTCCCTCAACTCCACGGTTGCCACCACTAACATCACACTGCACGCCGACGACATGCTCATCATTAACGACTCCATCAGCGTCACCGCCGAGGACAACTCCATGCTGGTCGTGGTCGGCTGGCAGCTGGACGAATCAAGGAAGCTGCTCACCATCACGTTGGGCGAATCGATGTCGCCGAACCAGCGGTACATGCTGAGCATCAGCTACACGGGCAACCTCAGGGAAGGCATGAGTGGGTTCTACCGCTCCTATTACTACAGAGGCAACGAGAAGAGGTGAGGCTACAGTAGACAAGGGAGTTCCAGGCCGTGCTTTCTTACTGAAACAAAGTGTATAACAGATCATTTCGGCGAACCCGTAACCAACACTGAAATAAAATGTGAAAAATAAACTTTAAATACCCAGTGCAGATTTCTGAAGTGTTTTGTAGTGCAAACCACAGATGATAGGAGCTACCTATTGAGCCACTGAGACCGCCATTGCAGTATGTTAGGTTCTCATGAGTGAGGAGATGTAAATTTTTATAACGATGAAAGGCGATTTCCGGAAACCTTAATGAACTATGCTTTTCTTTATATGTAATTTATGAACACATGCAGCCAAGAAATACTGAAATATTCCCCATGATAGCAACAAAATATTTGGTATTTTTTAATTGATAGCATACAATAAGTAAAACTCTCAGAATTTCTATTATTGTGTTCTGACACAGTGATTTTTACATATCAATTACACAATCCATTATTGTATTCGTGGCTACAAATTAAATTAAGTCCACCTGATTGACAGCGTAACTGATAACTCCATTGATGAACAATTTTTTCTCTAAATAATTTTTCCGCGAATGCAAAACAAATAGTTGGAATATAAGATGTGAGACAAATATACAGAAACTTAGATTTTAATTTCCCTCCAAACAATACGACAAGTTTTGCAAATCTTTAGTTTTTAAATACATTTTGTTAACAGGATAATGAATTGCATATATGTACATTGCATCTTTGTAACAATTTGACAGGCTGATGAAAGAAACACATTTATTATGGCAAAATTATTACAAAACATTCTCTTTCAGATGAAACGTGTACTTACTATTTATAAGTTAGGCCTACTATTTCTCGATGTGAAATCCAAAAGTAAACTGAAAGGTCAGCATTTGCTAAATAATTTTACGTCCTTATTTGACTAACCCTCCACCGTTTATAACCTTATTAATATCATTTACGACTTATTAATCTCTACTAAATCCCATTACCACCTGTATTATTAGAAATATACTTGATGTTATCTCAAATAAAACCAAACCTCGAAGAGCGTGACCTATCTACAGAAATGTTTTTGTTTTCAGGTGGCTTGCCGCGACACAGTTCCAATCTACATCTGCCAGGAAAGCCTTTCCTTGTTTCGACGAGCCAGGCATCAAGGCCAAATTCCAGGTCAATATCGCCCGCGATTCTCAGCGAACATCCTTGTCTAACATGCCTGTACAATGGTCCGAATTTGAGTAAGTTGCACATTTGGTTTTATGCCTAATCCTTGCGCTGATGTTATTTGAATAAATATAACATATTTATACTCACAAAAAATACCCATTCAGATTACAACTTTTGAATTAATTTTATTTAGTGCATGGTTTCATACATATATTATTTATTCTTTTTATGAAAGTAACAGCAAAATACTGTTATGATAATTTTTGCCTTTGTTTATTGTTTGGAGTTTTGATACTGTATATAAATGGAAGAAATTGCTAGCAACACAAAAGTACATGAGAACTGACTTACAGGATGACTTTAATCAATGGTTACAAAATACATACAGCAAAACCGAACAGCTTGTCTGTTTTTTATTGGTACATGTTCAGGGTTGCTTTTTTGTCTGTTCAGTCGAGTAAATATTTCCTTTTAGTCGTGAACAATTTTATCATCGATGTTCGTATTGTATTAATTTGTTTATCCCGGGTTGCGTAAACTTCAAATTTTTTAAAATTCATTTTAATTGTCTTGTTTTATTAACATAAGTAGTTTTTTTCCTTTTTCACATTTCAGTACCTAATTCTCGAATTGCTCTTTAAAGCTCAAATAAATTTAATTATTAATTACGGGCTTTGTTTGAGTCTCCACCCAATGCCTTTTAGGTTTTATAATGGCATCCTAATTGATAAACATTTCTTGGCATCCCGTTACGAAAGGCACACGCATGTGTATCCAGGAACAATTAGTCAAGTTCGCCAAAATAAACTCTTTAAGCGCAATTAATTTTATATGAATGGAAACGTTTAACTAGCGGGTATATTTGGATGCAATATAACTGCAGCTAATTGTAGGAAACAATTGGAAAATGCAAAAACCGTTTATGAATAAAACTTATGCGACTTGATAAATAAGAAAATACAAACACTCAAAGATATATAGTCAATGTATGTTATAAGAGCTTAATTTTAAAATAAATAAGACGTATAAGTTATAATATCGGTCGGAACTTTGTAATCTGGACTACCTGCGCGGTTTTCCTTTCGATTTATTATTTTTATCGAAATTTTATTATAACGATATTATGTTCTGTATGTATTATTTTTCGATTGAGGTTTTTTTTTTTAGTTAAAAATAAACCCCACTATTATATATCAAGGTGACTATTTAAACTGGGCAGTATTAATAACCTAAAACCCTTTTAATCTTAATCCGTATTGATCAAATGTATTGGCTAGTTAATATTATGCTGATCGCCAGCATGCATTCCTAAGTAAAATGTTCTATATTGACAGCGCGACACTTAATCTAACTTGGGACCACTTTGAAGAGACACCGATAGCCATGTCGACTTACCTGGTGGCCTTCGTGGTGTCGGACTTTGCCAACCTGAGTTCCAGCGATGGCAAGTTCAGCACGTGGCAACGCAACGACGCCCTCCACCAGGCCAACTACAGCATCGCCATCAGTCCAGACACTTTGGTCGTGTTGGAGAACCTCACTGGAGTATCTTACTTCATGCCCAAGATGGATCAGGTGGCCGTTCCAGACTTCGCCGCTGGAGCCATGGAGAACTGGGGACTCATCTTGTACAGGTGCTTGGCCTTGACTTTAACACATCATGTCCAGTATAAACTGGTAATAAAGATAAAAGATACTACTAATCTTCAGATGTGTCAAAATTTGGATTATCTCTTAACGTTTATGGTACATTCACGGTTACTTCCAACTTTTCTGAAGCCGTGCTAAAGTTCTACTTCCAGGATATTCTTCCGCCTCGTGCAAACAAAGCTTAATCGAGACCAGAAAATCACACCAGTGGGACAAAGCACTACATTTGTGCGCACTCGATGAAATAATATTTTGCATAACATCTATTTCTTACTAGGCATTACAAACACGCCTATTTCCTCTTTGTTTTTATTCGAATTGACTGTAAATGTAATATTATAATTTGTAAATAGAATATAAGGTAAAAAAAACCAATTCAAACAAAAATAAGGTGCTTCCAAGTAAATACAAATATACAACGCTTGTGATATATGGCATATTTAGGAAACAACAAAACACGGATATATGGTATGGGGCCACGGTGGCTGAGCAATTAACTCGCTCGCCTTCCACCAAAGTGAACCGGGTTCAATCCCCGGCCGGGTCACCGGACTTTCGCAAGTGGGCATCGTGCTGGACGATGCCGTTGGTCGGCGGATTTTCTTGGGGATCTCCCGTTTCCCCAGCCTCTTCATTTCGGCTCTCAGGACCTAGCTGTTAAGAGCCGCCCAAATCTCTTCACTCACGAATATATGGAGTGATTTTTCAAAGTTTTGATTTTAAAAGTGTGAAAAACCGAGAATAGACTATAATGCCTAAAATGCTCTATGCCTGTAAAGAATTGAATCACTTGCAATCCGCCGAAATGAAAAATAATACATTTTCACAAGACAGAGTCAGCAGAGTAAACAGTAAAATGACTCACATATTTTATTGGGTTGATTGTTATTTATAGTGACGGAAAAAACATTATGGCTTGTAATATGACTAGACTTGAAATTTGTATGTGTAATATAGATGTTGTTTGTTGTTGTTATGGTGGTTACCCGCCATATAGTTCTTGTGCTGCATGTTTGTTACTGGCAAATAACTGCGCAGGTAATTTGTATTCAGTTCTAAAAAGTTGGCATGTGGTTGGGTCAGGGACGCAGCTATGGGTTTTACATGAAAACGCCTGCGTTAGCAGATAATATTTTATTCGGGATATCGGAATGAAAGTGCCAAAATTGATGCTTGTGGTTTCTGGCTGAAATCAACTAATATATGACGAGACCATTGTTTTGGCACCAAAATAAGCGCGTTAGTACATCGGAGTCGTGAGATGTACAGCCAGAGTGAGAAACTCGCCTACAGTGTTGCCAACGTCACTGTAAATAATTGTGCTTCCACTCCATAAAAAATAGGCTTCTTTGGAAAAATATATGCTACACTTAAGAAAATTACCTAAAGTAAGCATGTTAGGATAAAAGATATTACTTTTATGATACAATAATAAGAAAAATGGAAACATGTATTTTAAAATAAAATAATCCATATTTAATTACGGCACTGAAATGCTATTATTCTTAATTATAACGCAGATAACATTTATGTTTCTTTCATGAATTGTATACACACAATATTTTAAGATAATAATATATTGCTACGGAAGAGCTTCATCATATGTATTACTCGTCAGTAGAAATAGGCCTGATTTAAAAGGGTACCGGTAATAAGATACAATGATACCTTTATCATGTATGCTGTAATAGTTTTGTTTGGAATGAAGCCCGTAAAGTATATTCAGACTTATTTGCATGCCAAGTGTGCTATTACTTGTGGAAGTGATAGTGTGGGCGCAGTACATACAGAAATTATGCTACTTTTGCTTAGCATAACTGCCTTTGAATGCTATATGCCACAGAAACCCAAAAATGTGATACATGTAGCAAAATGATGTGACGATTGGCAACACTGCTCGCGCATGCCTGGTGCCAACTCAAGCTCGTCCTCGCGTCACAGTCTCACTCGCGATCCAACGAGTCCATATTTAGTTCAATCGTGATATTATGCAAGATGGTACAGTGTAGAGATTAGTCACCCTGCAAACATTACATCATCGTTTCCGTATTGATGCTTCATGCATCGCGTCGGTCTGATATTAAAGGTCTATTCAAGCCAAAAAATAGAATGCAAAATAATCGGGAAATTACCTGACAAGTGTAAGGTAATATTCGCAAACTTGTGGGGGAAACATAGTTTTCCTTACAGATAAAGTAAAATTACCGCACTCTGGAGTAAAATTCATGTACGTGGTAGTGGAAAAATCCCATACATGGATGGGAAAATTACCTTACGATGTGTGCATTTCTTGAGCATTCTCAACAGCTAAGTGGTGGGGGAGAGCAGGTGGAAGAAACAATCTTGTGACACTAATATTCACTGCTCTTATTACGCTATCGTCGTGCTGTAATGGATAGCGCATCGGCCTATTATGATAGAGGACCATGGTTCGCGTCCTCCCACCAACAAGTGTCGAGGATGTTAATGTTGAGATTTAGGTTACTATTCGTAGGCGGATATAGGTAATAAAAATTCGACATCTGCTAATACTCCGGGACGTTTTTAATATTATTTTATTTTACGATGTAGTTAATTTTCCCTTACTTGTAAGGGATTTTTTTCCCTCCACTTTTGTCAGGTGCTTTTTCCATACAATTAAGGAATAGTATTTTACTTGTTATTTAAATTTACTCTATATTTAAAAGGTCATTTTACCTTACATGTAGAGGCATTTAGTTTCCCTTACATGTAAGGGAATTTTACCTCAACATTTTTGCAGTGTATAAATGTATGTCCAGCCGTCAAAATAAATGAGGAATCTCAGTGGTAGACAGTTGGCAATCTGCTCCTGACGTGGTACTTTCATTGCCGGCAGGGAGCGCAACCTACTGCTCGAGGAAGGATCCTCGACGTCGTCCAACAAGCAGCGGGTGGCCGAGGTGATCTCCCACGAGCTGGCGCACATGTGGTTCGGAAACCTGGTTACCCCGCAGTGGTGGTCCTACCTCTGGATAAGCGAAGGGTTCGCCACTTACTTCCAGTTCTACGCCGTAGCTCAGGTAAGCATATTATAATAAACTTTGAAAATACTCAACAAACTTATATCTAATTCAGCAGCTAAATTTATCTAGGACACTCACACGTATTTCTTTGGTGTAGGTGCAAGTGATACTAAAAATTCCATAGCAGGGTAAAGTATCTTAATAAAATTGTATTATTCTTGTCCATGAATGACATAAAGTACGTAAGATCTCCAGTTTCAGAAAGTATATATTTCTGACTTGACTATCCGTAATTATTTTTTCACAGATAAGCTTAAGTTACTGGTACTAATTGTCATCAATGTAATAACTAATTCCACGAAGGAAATTTGATTTGTGGAATAATGTTCGACTCTCTCAGATATGTAAAACTTCATATTTAGCACGCTGCACCATTACACATGATGCAGTAGTCATTTGGGGTATCATTGTACCTGAAGGACAACAATGTACCACCCGCATTATTAAATTTCAATTGAAATCTCAAATTTTATTACATATAATAACATTATTTATAAATTAAAATATATACACCATGATCTATACATCAATTTTGAGGGCTGTTAATCTATCTATTAAAATAAAATATGCGTTGCTAAATAATTTTAAACGTACATAGTTACCACAAAACACTGTATAGTTTTTTTTGTAGTCTAGTTCCATGTATTTACATTAAATTTATTTACACAACATAGTACATCAGATGGCTACTTCATTCAAAACTTCCTATAAACTATATATATATATATTATATATATATATATAATATATATATAATATATATATATATATATATATATATATGTATGTGTGTGTGTGTGTGTGTGTGTGTGTGTGTGTGTGTGTGTGTGTGTGTGTGTGTGTGTGTATATCTTAACTGCAAAATACACATAATTTTTCTTATCTCTATATTCTTTAGCCTTGGGAAATACAATATTCTAATAATTTTTTTAATGTACGAACATTTTTATTTAATTGGTTAGAAGATATCTTCCCTTTATTAAAAAATTTGTTACTTCATTTCGTTTTATATATTTTATCCTAGTAATACAAATATATGTTTCTAATTTTTCTGAAGTAAAACAGATTTTAGTTAATGCAAAATAATTGCCAATATAAACGGTTAAAATGATTTTCTTTCAACAAGCGGAGTTGTCTTTGCACCGAGAAAAATAAATATTGGAGATAGCCAAAATTTGTATGGGCCAAACATATCGTGGGTTTGTATATGGAGAATCCAATAAATATAATTATAATGTTTCACCATGTATGTTTGCACTAACCAAGCCACGCATGTTTAAGTGAAACATTATTGTGTATTTAAAGAGGAATTCATATAAGTAGAAAGATTATGCTGGTTCTGGCGGAAGGGGATAGAGGATCAGTGTGCCGGAGCCGGGCGGCTGCCATGCTCTTATGTCATCGTCCTCTAACTTGGAAGCCAGTGTACATCGGCCATTGGCTTTGACTTTTGATCCCAAAAACCCAAAAAAATTCAAGAAAAAATATTAAAAACTTCAAAACAATTGATAAAAAATATATAATTGAAATGATTTAAAACATATTTAAAAATCTTAAAAAAATAATTTAAAAATTCTAGTACCACAGTGGCCATTTTCCCCTAACAATTTCCCTTCTTCTCTTAACATTTCTTATTTTCCCTTAAAACTTCCCTTTTATCGCTAAAAAATTCTAAAAAATCCAAATAATATATAGAAACTTATGTAGAAATTTATTTAAATTTTCGGAGCACCCCACTCCCCCACCATCAAGCACCACGCCGCGCAAACAACTAACTCCCTCACCCATCCTCCCCTCCACCTAAACGCATTTATCGTTCGTCAATTGTTTCCAAGGCCGCCATATTGGTAGGCGACCGCCATATTGTAGGCGTCAGCCATCTTGATAGGTAGAATCAACCATGTTGGTTTTTTCGTTCATTTGTTTTAGAGTTTGTCTCGCCTTTCTCGAAGTGCCATATCGGATTTTATATGTTTTCATCACCTATGTTGCAGCCACATATTTTTTTTTTTAAATTAAAGGTTATTGTCAGCACCCTCCTTATTGGTTTATATTTTCTACACATAGGACCATTCATTTTCCGATTATTCCGCCTACTATCGGCCTGTACCGAATGGTGACATTGACCCATCCTGAAAAGTACTTAAATTGTCATATTTAATATTTTTGTTTTATTTTTCAACATAAGTATTTTTATTTAAAACCGTATTTATATGAAGTAGATTTCTTTTATATAAAATAAATAAAACACGGAAATTTTTACTCTCAATTTATTGTACAAATAAAAAAAGTCAGGTTTATTATGTTCTTCGGTGTTCACTGCTCGATTTCCGCCTTGGCGACCCAGGAATTGAAGTGGGCAAGGAAACCCCACCCCTTGACATTCGCCCTTCCGTTACGTCGTTTCAGCATCTTCTCGATCCTTGGAGCTGGCGATGCTCCAAGACGAATGAGCAGTTAGAGCGTGTGAACAGTTATATTCTTAGGTGTGCTCACAACAGTATTTTGATGGCCTTGTCTCGGTAATTGTACGAGACAAGCCGGTCGTGAAGTATCAGGAAGAATGCGTATGTGTAGGCAGAAATACTTCCACGTGCAGAGAATTGGATCCTGCAGTCGATCATGTTGGTGGTGATACGCTCATACTGTTTACTCACATAGTATACCATGAGTGTAGCCAAACTCTTGAAAGTATCAGGGCTTAATATCGTGTATTTGGTGCATCCACAATATGCATTCTGGAATTGAGAGTACATTTGATATGCAAGCAGGTAATGTCAATCTCCGAAGATCGTGTTCATATCAACACACGTGTAGCTTTCGCTATTCAAAAATATTTTCACATTTTCTATTTGACTGTATCGAACTGGAAACGGCTCACTCCTGCATTGTGCTGCCTTCCGGTCTGTAGCACAACGATGATGTACCTCGATTTCTCAGAAGTAAAGCTGGACTTCACCACCCAGTTGATGCGCTGGCTTGCTAGCCATCCGAGGTATGTCTCAAGACTCCACGACCTGAAAGCAACATCGATGTTTTTACTATCTTCCACATTCTACGACATTTTAATGCATTCTGCAATACTCAACTGCACATGAGGCAGCATCCACTCGATAGACTACAACTTCAGTTCTATGCCTCCAGGTTTTCTCCCGTACCCACGTTGGTGTCCACATGCATAATGGCTATGAGCAGCAGCAGTTCCTGCTTCGAATTGGATATAATTCGTCTCTACTCTTCGGTAAATCCCAATAGCATAGAGAGCGGAACACATACTTCGAACTAGACTTCGGCGTAAATGAGAACACTGTAGTCATATTAGATTTACCAGCCTGCCATTATGGCTGCAGCCAGCACAATCGGAGTGAGCGAAATATAACTTTTGATCGTTGAGGTTATGACAACATCTCGAGACTGGCCAACCTCGACAACATTGAGAAAGTATGCGATACGTTCGATTAGATGAAGCATTCCATTGCTCGTTACTTTCATGGATGCAGCATTGGACCCATATTTTTGCATTAGAGTCTCCCTGATTGGAAGGAAAGACTGGCAAGGAATAATGCAGATATCTTGGTGTTAGACCGCTATCCGAACTTCCGATGGTAGTGTTTACGGCCTGATCAGGAATGGCTGGTATGCATGAAGTTCTACCTTCGTTATACTGTATTCGAAAATGGCTGGATCTTCGATGTTTAGGAAATTTTACATGGAGATTGACATCGAATCCACCACTGCGAAGGAAAATTTATTTAGCACATGGTAATGCCTCGGAGAGCTGTGATGTACTGATTGTAGGTTTTGCACGGCACATTCTTTTATAGCTTTTGGTGGGTGGAAATCTTATTCCTATCTTCGCAAATGCAGGTGTAGGGTGATTTATTCGTTTCGAAAGTTCACCAACTCTCTGTGCTGGTCGATGACTGTCATGGCCACCTCGTGTGCTCTCTTCACGACTACTGGGATGTAAATGATGATTTGCGATGCCATGAGCAGTCTATAACTTTGAGAGACCATAGGCGAAAATTCTGCACTGTATTGCTAGGCCTGCCATTGAGGTATTTAACACTCGCCAAATTGCAGTTTATTCATATCACGTTGACCAGCAGGAAGTTTATGGGTTGCGATGACAAATGTGATAATCCAGATTCGTGGATGCATGGTTCCAACCCCAGCATTGGTCCGATATTATCCGGTTCTGTAAACTCAATTTATTGGCTTCATCTGATAACACTCTTTAGAGTATTGGGATTCCCACATAGTTCGAATTCTGTGTCGGGGAACAGCGAATCTTCAATGTACTTTGCAATCTCTTCTGTTTCATAAGAGCCTATGGGTAGTGACACACCACTGGAAACATTATAACTTTTTATGAGGTACAGCTTGCAGTTTTTTTCATCGATTTTCGGTAACACTTTGCAGGTTTGAATATCGACAATGTCTATGCTCTATTCCCCGTGCAGGTAGAGTGGCGAAAAATGTACCGCATGCAGCTTGGAGCTACGACCCGTCAAGGTAGGCATTATTGACATGATCCTCACAATGTATAGTCATTTTATAAGAATTATTTATACGAGTAAACCAGGAAGCGAAGGCGCAAATGTCCACAGTTCCAAGTGTTAGGCAGCTGCTCCATTTCGTAATTGTACGTTAGTTTAGAATATTTTAAATACCCGTACAGTTCAGGAGGACACAAATTCCCAAAACTATCGCAGTAATCTGCGTGTTTACCCTTTCTTACAAAAGCTGCCCTGTGCATACTGGGCCCAGCTGTCATCTCCAGATTAATTATGGCACATTGTTCTCTCTTGGGTATAGCGGGCAAATCATCTCTCATAAACAATCCTCTAAAATTAGGTATTTTCAATTAACAAGCAAAGTTCTAAATCCACATTTGTAAGTGTTTGTTTTGGTAGATATTTAATTATTGCCTCTTCCTGCTACACCGCCTATAGTATATGTCCTTAGGTCTTAGCCATTTTTTTACCTATATCAATAGCGCTCATATTTGCATTGTGTCTTTGTACCTCGGACAACTTCTTCCATTCGTTCGATGCTGTGTTGACAGCTCGGAGTATATCGTTCATGGCTCCGATTAGACCTCCGAAAACCCTAGGTGCAGGAAAAAGCAATGTAAAAAATCCGCAAGTAGGTATTTTCTTAACCTAGCATACTTTCCTTCCTTTTGATCACCATTTTTAGTTTCACTGGCGCCTTCTGCTTGCGTACTATACCAGTTCCCATTTCAACCTTTGCCTTTCTCTTGCTCTTATCACCCATCCCTGTCTTCACTTTGGCATGTAACGATTTCTTATCTCGTCAGCCTTCTGAGCAAGTATCTTGTCTCCCTGGTGTCTGACTTACAGATCATTGTGCTGGGAGTATGTGATGTCGTGTTGCTTATACACCTCGTCTAGGGCGTTTATGCCTGTCTCATTGCATGAAAGCTTTTTAGCTAGCTTGGTTCCTGGCCTGCAGAACTTGTATTCTGGGATGTGGAGCTCAAACGGTAGATAGCTGATCAGTATATCGTCAATCCTAGTTCCAGCTATGGTTTTACCTCTTCGAGGCATCTCCTGCTGTTCCTCATCCTCATTCTCCTCCTCCTACACCTCATCCTAATTCTCCTCATTCTCCTCCTATGACCCGTCCTCATTCTCCTCCTCCTACTCCTCATCCTCCTCCTCGTCCTCCTCCAATTTATGACATAAACTATGCAGAATAAAACAGTAAATAGATCGTAAAGCAAGATGTTACCCTACCCATGCATTCATGCTGAAGATGAAGATATCTCCCACGAATCACGACATGGAGGACTAATTCAGAATATAGTGAGGTGCATAATCGCAGGACCATAAAATTGCGGGAAAATAAGTGTCCTATTGAGCCTGCTGAAAGAAGTGAACGGTCTTCGGTACAAGAATATGTATATATATTCGAAATCGCTCCAGTAGCCAAAATACCGGCGATTGGCATGCGTACTGCAGGTCATGGAAGGCATGGGTTATTTCCACTTCAGCGATAACGAAGTTGTTGTACCTCCGAGCGAAGCACTACGAAACTCCGTATTTGTCTTCGATAACATTGCCTGCGATAAACAAACTTGCATTCAAGATTACTTTAGCATGGGATGGCATGTAAACATGGACTGTATTTACCTCGGCCAGACTTATTCGTGCAACCAAAACAGATGCTCCGCTACAATGAAAACATGTTGGTGTTGTTTCGCATGAACGACACGAATTTGCATCATGTTTACGACGACCACGTCAATATGAACATGGAGCTATCAGATTTCAGGTGTCTGTGAGCTTTGTGCTGGAAAGAGAAATATGAATTTCTGACGATCGTAAAGGATTGGTCCCTATATAATGGGAGTTACATGCGTGGGTTCGATTAGTTCATTACCGGCCATCGAGAATGAATTAGAGTATATCGAAATTCGGGTAAAGAAGCCTCAAGTTGCATTTTCAATAAGATGGCGAATTAGGTTCTATTGTGCCCAGAAGTGATAGAACTTGTGTTGCTGGTATAAGAATAATTCGAAATGTTAGCGAACCCCAATTATACGAGGATGCTCCTACTAAATATTTCATCCACGAAATTCGTAATATCATCATCTCGGAACTGCACAGTATGTTGACTGGACAAAACACATTCTTTCAGAACTATTTGTCAGTGCTCGGGTCAAAGATAGAGTGTGTGAAGACAACGGAGATCGTCTGTGATATGGTGGCCATGGAAGAGTATGTGATGAGTTTTCAAAGGCTTATTATTGACAGAATGAATATGGCATCTGTGCATGATGAAGTGAATCTGAAATACCTGGAAGGTTATATGAGATGTACATTCACTACCTCGATTACCCATCTCGCCAAGAAAAGTGATATTCAAAATTACAACAGGGACATACTGCATGTCTGCAGCGAATGCCTGAGCAAGGTTGAATGTGTTTTGGCGGAGACTCATGACGAAACATATACAAGAGAGCAACAGTAAGAATTTTTATTCAGTACGATGTTGGACATTGCCATAAAATTAGATAAGACATTTCAGTCTGTCTGCTCGAAGAATTTGCTCGCCAAGAGAGACAAAATTTAATGTAACCTTATAAATGAAGACACTTTTACGCCCATTACTCGTCGTCTCGATATACTCAGGGAGAGCGATGGAGCACCCGTATCCGTGAAGACTGAAGTCGATGATACAACTCAACATTTGAAGAAGCGAAATTGTGACGAAGTGCAGTCAGATCAGGGCAATGGATCAGATGCAGATTTACCACACAAGAAAAATGTATGGAAGGAAGTCCTTAAATCTAATTCTCTGGCTCATTGGTACTTACGATCATACACATCGCATAATATTGATACGGCATGCAGTGTATACAGGTATAATGATAAATGATTACTCGGTGCTGATGAAGTAGAGTTTGTACCAGGTGGGAGCATCCAAGTTGGTGATTGCATTATACATTGAACCCCATGACTATCTGAACTTATATTTTGCAAGGAGCCAATGGTGTTTACAGAATCCGATCTGTTGGAATACAAGTCTTTGCTCGAACTCGTGCATGCACTTTACCAAGATAACAATCGCTAGACAGATGTTTATAAGGATGAATATCATGAAAAAATCGTCATTGTCGCAGACCTATTCAGTGTCCTTACACTGAAAAGTGGCGAAGGTCTGAAGAAGATGGAGAATGGCAGGAACATTGACTGTATTCTGGAATTATCAAAATGAACTGGTGGATAGGCTGCAGCTACTGCTCGCTTCCCAAAGTAATGGAAATTACCCCCACGACGAGATAGTTGCAAACATCGAAGAATTTAAGGATGTGGAGTACATACGATGAATAGACTGTGAATCGCCAATTAAATGCATGCTGCCTCAAGGCACAACTACATCTGCCGCAAGGTCATTATTTGTGAGATAGATATCCTGCTTCAAACCGACCTCATCAAGATGATACCGTATGCTCAGGTCAACGAGGGCTACAAATACATGTTGACATTCATCGATGCATATAGTAAATTCGCCTGGATCAGACATGTCAAGTCTAAGAATGCATGCGATATCTCTGAGGTTGGGGGAGATGGATTGCTCGAAGGATGTATCTCGATTAATCTATAAACGAACAGGGCAAGGAATTCTGCAATGTAAAGTTCAAGTCCTTGAGAAAGAAACATAATATAAATAACTATTCTACGTACAGGAATTTCAAAGATTCTATCGTCGAGACGTTCAACAGAACTCTGAAGGGGAAAATATGGATGTATTTCGCTGTGAACAGAAGCTACGAGTGGCTGACACTATTCCCAAAACTCGTACGCGAATATAACTGCACCGTTCATTCTACCACTCGCACAAAGCCCGAAGATGTGAAGGACGACTCCGTGATTGGATACCTGGTGTGCATCTCCGAACAGAATTGCATCTTCTAGAAAGAGTTCATGGTGATTTGGAGCCCCGAACTCTTTCGTGGATGACGTATACTCAACGATGCTCTGAGCACCTACTTTCTCGAGGACCTGAATAATGTTCCCAACCCTGATGGTTTCTATACGGAGGAGATACAGCCTACAAAGTTTCCAGATGTGTATTTGGTCGAGAAGATGATGAAACGACATAATGGAAGGGCGTACGTCAAGTGGTGGGGTTTCCCCGCCCTGTTCAATTCCTGGGTCGCCAAGATGAACATCGAGTGACAAACAACGAATAATATTAATAAACCTCTATATTTTATTATGTGTTCAATAAATTGTGTGAACAATTTCTTTTGCTATTTTATTTATTTTATTAAACTACCTCCACTTTATGTACAAAAATATTTGAAATCAAATTACATATTTCGACAAATAAAACAAATATATTAAAAATGCTAGTTTAAGTATTTTGCAGGACTGGTTAATGTCACCGTTCGGTACAGGCCGATACCAGGCGATATAATCGAGAAATTCACACTACTCATGTGTAGAAAATATAAACCAATTCGGAGGGCGCCAGCAGCATCACATATAAAAAAAACATGACTACCTTCAGGTGGGTTAATTAGTACACTAACGTAACCTAGGTGACGAAAACATATGAAATCCAATTAGGCAGTCCAACAAAGGTGAGAGAAAAACTAAAACAAATGATAAATGAAAAAAACAACATGGCGAACTGTATATACTAAGATGGTGAATTCCTACTAAGATATGGCAGTCGCCTTCCAAAATTGAGGTTGCCTACTAAAATGTCGGCCTTTCAAAAAATTTACGAACGATAAATTCAGCATGACGGCAAACGATATAATGAGTATCGTGGGAAAGGGGGGGGGGGTGGAGTTAGTGATCTGCTGTGTGTGGTATTGGGGGACAACCGAAAATGTAACGATTTTTTAAATTAATTTTTACATTAGTTTTATAAAATTTTCGGGATTTTTTTTTTTAGAAATTTTTAGGGAATGAAGGGAACTTTTAAGGGAAAAGGGAAATTATAAGAGAAAAGTGGGATAGTTAAGGGAAAAAGGGAAATTGTCAGGGGAAAATGTCAAATTGGTACTACAACATTTAAATAATTTTGAATGATTTTTAATAATTGTTTATAATTTAAAAAAATTATAAAAAATTTAAATACATTTTTACAATACACTATTAAAAATCATTTAAAACTTTAATTTTTAATATTTTTTTAATTTTATCGGTTTTTGGGGTCAAATGTCAATGGCCAAGAGGCACTGTCTTCCAAGATGGCGGATGGCGACATCACAAAATGACAGCCAGCCCGGCTCCGGCGCATCAGTCCATTGTCCCCTTCCACCAGAACCGTCGTAATCTTTCTTCTCATATTGTTCAAAAGCACGATAAATTCATTTGACTGGTGATTGCTGTACCTTTTTTATTGGTAAGCAATAACAATATTCATAATTTTCATAATCCTTTATTTACAATGAATTATAACACGACATTTATTAATAAATAGGATCCCTCAATGACTGTACGGAAAGTCGAGCCCGAGGCATTAGGTTAGAAGCCTGATACTCTATCCACTTGGGAGCCGCTGTGGCTGATCAGTTAGCCTGTTCGCCTCTCACAAAGGCGAGCTAGGTTCAATCCCCGGCCGGGCCACTCCTGGATTTTCGCATGTGGCAATCGTGCCGGACGATGCCTCTGGTCGGCTGGTTTTCTCGGTGACCACTAGTTTCCCCCGCCCCTTCATTCCGGCGCTGCTCCATTTTCACCTCAATCACTCTCATCGGCTCTCAAGACCTCACTGTGAAGAGCCGTCCAAATCTCTTAACTCACTCACTCTATCCACTTATATCACAAGGACCACCAGAACCCGCTAACTACGTAGAACTACCGCGAAGAGTTATTTTTACCCCTGTGTGTTACTTAAATTTTAGTCATTTATAATGTTGTTCTAAATGATTTTGATAACCTGTATGGAAAGGAATATTGTTTTTTATAAAAAATTTTCTCTACAGCAACAAAATATTACACAAAATATAATATCTATTATCATTGAGCCACAAAACTGACAACACATAAAATCCTTATATATTTCACACATATGAGATGTTTACTCCCAATACATTTACCACGCACTGGGTTTCTGCATGCTCAGCAATTTCCCATTGTTTTATTTTTTCTGGATTTGCCGCACTTTCGTGATTTTCCCATTCCTTTATCACCCTGACTAACAATATGTGGCTTAGTGTTCCTCTTAGCCATCTGCCGAAATCAATGTGGAGTATTCCAGTCGATGTCGTTCTGGCAAGCACTGCGGTATGCTCAGTGCAGGTCCCTTTCATTACAGCCACCAGGTAGTACACCCACTGCTTTTTAGTCCAGCCATTCAGGGCGGTAATAATCTCGAACTGGTGCCGGTATTTGAGCCAAGGTGTCTGTCCATCGTAGAGGGCGGGTTTTATTGCGACTCTTTTACCCACCCCTGGCAGAGGCGTACATACACTGCAGTATCTACGGCATACGAATAGTCCTCTCTTGCGATTGCTGTATTAGCGACGATCTCTATCTTCACCTCGCTGCCCACATTTGTGGACTCGGTGGAGATCGATCTCAGCCACTCCTCAGCTGCCGCATGTCTTATTCCTTGCTGCTAAAGGAATTCCTGTCATTCCCTCTTGAGGGTGCTCACTTCCTGTTCCACCTTACCCTTGACACTATCTAACCTCTCGATAACACTGTCCATTCTTTCCTTCATGCGGTCCATCTTCTGTCACACTGACCCTCACACTGTCAATGTTATTCTTCACACAGTCAATTTTATTGTTCACTAATTCACTTACACATTCTATCTTTCTGTCTACATTTTCGTTTACACTGTCTCTAACACTGTCTATTTAATATCTAAGTGTTCATTAACTAATAATTTGGCTATTTATAGATTCGCTAACATTATCTAAAACATTGTTTTAGCCTGTTATTTAAATTACTAATTTGGCTCCTCAGTCCTTCGGATTCCTTCCATTTCTGCAGACGTTTTACTAGTTAGCGTTAAATTTTTTTAAATAATTCCTTGGTCTATTATATAACTTTTAATATATTTACAAATCTATCCTACTAGTTAATATTCTACTGTAATAATAATATTTATTATTATTTTATTTCTATAAAATGTCTCCATCCTACTTCTGACACCAGTGTTACAATATCTCTCTCAGATGCAGTCGACTAAACCAGGTGGGTTATGGGATAGAAATCTGTATTAAATAAAAGAGTTAATTATAATTTCCTACTTTTATTTACAATAACAACACCCAAAATTATTTAGACTCAAAACATCACAATAATTTGACATCAATTTAACTTCAATCAATAAAATTTACAATTATCTCAAAGAAATTAGCATGATTAAATACCTGAAAATCAGGCAAAATAGACAGTGTATCAAAGCCTATTTAATTATTTTACAAATTATATTATCCATATTTGACAGTTCCGATATTTACAATAAAGTCCGTATCAATGTTATTCATTTCCACATCAGTTTAGTCCAGGTCCCATGAGTCTGCAATGTTCTAGAGTTCTCCAAGCACCCTCACACACAATAGGCATCACTTGTCGGCTTTCACGCCCTCTCATCCATTTACACCACTAACACCTCGTCGGTCGTCTCGCAACCTCACCGAACTAAACTTCGTCCTCGCACTCAGTCAGAATGCCTTCGTCAAAGACTACCGACAGTCCATCTGTGACTTGTATGTATTGGTTCATAGGAAACTGCCCAGATAGTTCCCTAAATGCTGCATTGCGCTGAGGGAACAAATTCCCAGAATATTCTTGTGCATCCTCTACACTGGTCGGCTTTCCCAGCAGGGGGAGGAGGAGAGTCTGTGATGCCAGCTATATCCCCACTGTCACTCATTCCCTCGAATTTGTTTGGGGAGGGGGATGGCGACGACACAGTGATGGGGTCTGGCTTATTGGGGAGGGGAGAGTCGAGGTAGGCTACCCCTCCTGTTCAAACAAAGCCCGTAATTAATAATTAAATTTATTTGAGCTTTAAAGAGCAATTCGAGAATTAGGTACTGAAATGTGAAAAAGGAAAAAAACTACTTGTGTTAATAAAACAAGACAATTAAAATGAATTTTAAAAAATTTGAAGTTTACGCAATCCGGGATAAACAAATTAATACAATACGAACCTGTAAAAATAGGCATTTTCTCTGGTTACTGGATGGCTATTTTTACCCGGTGTGCAATAGGCATTGTGTTAGTCTCTGTGTGCTTATTTTCTACCACAAAATTTTGATAGATCTGAGCAGGTAGTTGTTCATTTTCGTACGTGGGGACTGGGTAAGCCAGAACCTCATTTTGGTCCATGTCAAAACTGCTTGTGTCGTCCATTGATGTACTTACAACATCATTTTGTATTACATTAAGTACTCCTGACTGTGCATCTTTGCTCCTGAATTCTACAGCATGCCTAGCATCTGATATGTCTATAGTAATCACTTTTACTGCTTTCTTAACTGTAGTTGTAATTGACTTATTTTTGCTACTCATTAAGAACTATAACCACTCTTTGAAATATGGCCACATTTAATACAATACTATGCAATACACTATGACACTATAGCAGAAAATTTTACTCTTTTTATTCATTAATAACTATAACCACTCTTTGAAATATGGACACATTTAATACAACACTATGCAATACACTATGACACTATTGCAGAAAAAGTACTGCACTGAATTATAATTGAATTGGTAACTAAAGTTTGCATTTATCACCACTTCGTTTAAACATTTTTGGCAATATATATTGAACATTCTATAGGCAAAATGTGTATTGTGGTTGAGAGTGCACTGTAATTTGCTGACAAATCATTACTTACGTAATGCACTTCATAACACACTACAATATCTGGCTTCTTCACTTTCATATATAATCACACACAAGCCTTACTACTGAGTAAAATGATAGGCTGTTTTCTTGCTACTACTGTTGGAAACGAGATTCACTTCCAATAATGTTGCATGCAATATTATACAAAAAATCACCAAGAATGCTATTAATCATGTTTAATAAAATGTAACCTCTGGGTTGCTGGCTCCAACGACCCAGTGTAGTAATGAAGGCTCCGTCCTTGTGATCCTGTGCCTTATATATCACGCTGCTGGCCTAACTTATCTTTGATGGCTCTGTTGTTTTCCCTGTGACTCCTAAAGCCGTCCATACATTATACCCAATTTCTGCTACCTTTGGTTATACACATGGGCACAACAGACGGCATAAAAGTTTCTGTAGCAGAAGATAAGAAAGAATCCATCATTTCATACCCACAAATTACCTAAAGTTCTATCAGAAAATTGTAAATTGCCGTCAAAAACCAACTCGCAACTGGCAGACATTCTGCAGTTGACAGTGCTACAAATGCAATAAAATATTATATGTAGTTGCTTTGTAATACATCCTAAAAGTACGATTTTTTTTCTTTTTGAATACTGCATTTTTTTAAGTCTGAGTACACCACTAGTCTATTAATATATAGAATATAATATTAGTAAACTGCACTGCTTATGTATAAAAAACAAGGTACTGTATCCACATTTATCTACAACGGATGTTTATGCAAATAATTAAAACGTTATTTAATTGTTTCAATACTTGCCTTCAAAGGACATAACAATAATAATCAATTGTATACTTTCCGTAATTAAACAAGCTTATGCAGTTAGGAGAATAAAAGAAGGCAAAAACACCACAATACTAATAATAAATATTTTATGTGTAGGAAACATCACTCATGCTACATAAAACCAATTCTGATTTTATACTACTAGATTGTAAGTTGTGTGTAGATCAGTATGCCCTGTCCTCGTAGCTTAAGGGTAGGGTGGCCCACCTGTAGTCGGAAGGCCATGGGCTCGCATCCCGGTGCCTCCAACAGCAGATCTTCAACTTGTTTGTAGTACTGCGAATTTGTCAGCAAGCTTGTCTCACTTGACCTCAACTAAAAACAACAATGGCAAAAAAAAAGTTGATTGGTGAGCGAGTTAGCGGCCTGTGGTTTTTGGTTTTAGAATTAAAATTTCTGCCGTATTATGAAATTGTTTAGTTATTTTATGTTATACATTATTGTTGTTTATAATTTATGTTTTTGGTAGTAAATGTTTATTTATAAAATTTCTTTGTATAAAAGCAATAATGCGCAAATAACTGCACAGTGAAAATGACTGCCTGTGATTCTTTTTATTTAGTTTTGCTTTGTATTACTTGTTTGTATTATTGCTTTTAGACAAATAAATTCTAGAAATAAGCATTTTCTGGCAGTAAGTTAGATTATAAAATGCGATGATGTATCACATAAAATAACTAAAAAAAATTGTTATACGGCAAAGATTTGAACTTTAAAACCTTAAATTATGCAGTACAAACCCACATACCAACCCACTGCGGTACACACACAACTTCCTAAACGTGCCATGCTAATAGTTATATATACAATACTAGTCCATAGTTACCATGTATTTTTTAAGTAGTGTGTATTTTTTTTATTTTGACCATGGAAGTTAACTTAAATGATCCCCATTACTTACAAATACATTAGTCTCTTTTTGTACACAAATACGATTTACAGAACCCATAATTTTTTTGTAAATGGACATATACGCCTCGAGGTTGTTACTCGGATGTCCGCAGTCTTATCTTTTTGCAGCTCCGTGGGTATAGCAAAAATTTAGAACATGTTATATTACATTTTCGGGAATGCCCATGGGTACGAAAACTGTTATACCCGGAACCAGTCCCCTCCGGAGGGGTTTTGGATCGTAACTTACACGGGAGCAGAAATGCTAGCAGAAAATGGGCAAGAAAACTGCTATGGAAATGGGTATAGTGTAGGGCCAGCTTAAACACTGCTACTCTGGCGGTGTCCCTGTGGCCACATCAGCACCTCGTAACAATACTTTGTACCAGTTGTGCAGCACAGTACTATTGGTATCTAAATTATTACATTAATTATTGAATATCATAGCTTTAGTTATGTATTGTTGTACAAAGGCTTCTAAACGGTGCAGCATATCAATGAAGGTTGCTACTGTAACCAATTAAAATTGTTGTTACAGATTGTTCAATAAAATAAAATATTTTCCCAGTTCGAAACAAGCTAGTGAATCTACCGTGATAAACGAAGCGTTTAACAACCATCACAAAAAGTTTGCGTATACTAAATATATGCTGATAGTATTGAAAAAATCAATTAAGTGTTTGGCTTAACACATTATTTTTAACAGTAGGATTTGGTTCGGTTTTGTATTCCAAATATTATGCAACATAAACACACACTCTCCAAGTAAATATGATTGCCACAAGGCACTCTTTCTTTTACTCAGTTTGCATTTGTTTAGTAAATGGAAACTAAATAGGGTCTAAATGCAATATATAAGAAAAATTAAAAAATATACGAATTTTCTCTTTTACTATGTATAAGTGAACCATATCTGAACACCCAAAGAGAGTTATGTTCCTATGATATTTTATAACTGTTGAAATGTTTGTGCGCTAACTGTTCATGGATAGGTAATCATGTGTGATACTTCCAGGTTCAGCCAGAGATGAGACTGGACGAACAGTTTTTACTGCTACAACATCACACCGCCTTTCAGACTGATTCACTTCTGTCAACACACTCCATAACTAAGGAGGTTTCAACTTCTGACCTTGGAACCATAATATCCCGGATAGTGTATAACAAAGGTAATAAATAAATAAATACCTAACGAAGTGCTAAACTACTTAAATAATAGACTGAAAAAAAAAATTTTCTTAATACATCTCTCAAGTTAAATTATTGTATTGAAAATCACTGTAAAGCACATCATTAGTCATATTTTACTATCGTAAATGTTTTTAAAAGTCTCTATTCGTCATTTCCACTTTAATGTGAAATGAATATTGGTGAAGAAGAATTTTGTTTCCGAACTGATCAGTCTACAATACAAATTCCACGTAAGTAATCTTCAAATTTTTTCCCCAGACCTGTGCAATATAATCTTCTTTTCAATATCCATGTTCATTCTCAGTTTGCAATGTTCTCCGTCTAATCAGAGTAAACAAATTTAAATGAAATTGCTTTATTTTACTTTATTTACTCAGACGACTTCAGATATCATTGACAGTATTAAATGTTTCACTCACGCACTGACCTATATTTACTTCAAAAACCGTATTTTAAGGTCACTTTGGTTGGCCGATGCTGCTAAGACCGTTTGTAAAAAAAAATGGTCCCATATTCGAATCTAATCCCTTAGTTCGGTTTGGAGGTTGTCAATTGGTCTTCTGTTATTGAAATTTAAAAATTTAAATCAAATAAATAAAAATGTTTAGTTCAGCTTGCCATATTCTTTATTTCCATCCACAAAAAATCCATGCCTAGTGCTTAGGCCAAAGAATATTTTTAACATATGTAAGTATTGTTTTAATGGTATAATTTATAAGCATACAAAACTCCTAATTTTTAGTTGCAGCAGTTAACAGACAGGCTAGAAGTGGTTTCACACGTTCAATAAGAAAAGATCAAGTTATTTAATGGCATTATAAATGATCATACAAAACAATAAAACGAATCCATGAACGTATTTACAAACAAAATTACAGTTAGTGTTATTTTAATTATTTCAACGTCATGGAAAGCTTCACTGATTGACCTTATAGATTTAATTATCTACTGCCTTCTTTTTTATCGTTTCAGCTGGTTCCGTCATTCGCATGGCACAACACTTCCTTACGACAAGTGTCTTCTACGCAGGCTTGAATAGATATCTCACTGAGCAGTAAGTATTTAAAAATAAAATATTAAGAAACACTTGTGAGCTAATTTGTAGGCTACTTTCATTGTTTACATTTTATTTGCGAAAATATTACAGGAAAACAAGCACACTCTATATTTTATGTAGAAACCATACATATCTGTACATTATGGAAATAGCACTGCATCAAATGACATCGTATTTTAATAGTTACCATTGTAGTAGTCCGCTTCAATGAATTAGTTATTATGGAAATTACACTGAATGGAATGCCTTCGTGGCTTAAATTTTACTCTTAGGCCTATAGTAGTCCACATCAGTTTTTTAATGGGTAGGGATATTTCCATTGATCTGAGCGAAAAGAATTCAGTTTCCGACTCCGACCCTTGGACGTAGTGAGTGAAGAGATTTGGGTGGCTCTCAAACTAGAGGTATTGAGAGCCGATGATGGTGAAGCGAGGTGAGGTATGGAACAGTGACGGGTTGAAAGGGGGGTGGAACGGGGGGTGCCGAGAAAACCCTCTGACCAGCGGCATCTTCCAACACGGTTCTGACTTGCGAAAATCCGTGACCGACCTCGTCGGGTATCGAACCTGGCTCGCCTGGGTGTGAGGCGGGTAGTCTAACAATTACATAACCAAGGCCCTCCCGACCCTTGGAATTTGTCGAGTGGTTGGTGTGCTGGCTTCCCTACTCACTGCGGAAGACAAGGACGAACCCCGCAGAATCTCAGAATCTTCCTGTAAAGTCATCTTGCGTGCACCGGAATACTGTCTGCGGTTCCCACCTCTGTCAGTTGCTAGTTATCGCCATTCTGAATGGCCAAGTATCTCCCCGTTAAGAATAACATGCTTGAGCTACCAATAATGTTCTGAAAATAGCTCTAATGTATTTTGTGATGCAAACATTTATTATTTTCAGGAGATCCGAAGGAAAATTTAACACTCGGGTATCACTAAAGAGTTGACAATATTTTACTCACGGATAATTAGTGCACACGTTTCATTCTGCCATGTAATATCCTTATTCACTTTTAAAAATTCTATAAAAAATATTCATGAAATTATTTTGAGATATGGCAACCAATTCGAATATGAATAAAAATTTGTGCGCTGTCATTATAAGTTGAGTTTTATAAATTTGTCTTATGGCTTTCAATCCGCAACGTTAGGGAAATACAGATTAACGATGATGTAATAAGATTTTTGCCAATATTTTTTTTTCCTTATTGGCCTCATTGGATGTGCAATAAGCACACCGGATTCCCACAATGGAAATTCGGATTCTATTCCCGGCGGATCAAAACCACAAATTCCGCACGTGGGAAATGTGGTGGACGATACTGGTGGTTTTTCTCGGGGTACTCCAGTTTCCTCCACATCAGTATTCCAATTTTTATCCACACTGACCTCGTGTCAAACCAACCATGCTTCAGGTTTACTGGCAGTGACTTGTTAATCCTTCGGCCAGGTCAGCTGCCCCATTACATGGGAGTTCATATTTATAAGGTAAATGCAACGTCCATATGTGTGCCAAACGTGAAGGTGTAGTGGTAACACACTGGACTTGCATTCGGGAGGACAACGCTTCGATTCCCGGTCCGGCTATTATTACTTCAGCTTACCGAAATCACACTAAATCAATGCTGGTATAGTCCCTTCACTGTAATAAATAAATGTAACCTTACATATACACATTTATGGTAATTTTACATTTGATATGTTTAAGTTATAAAACAATTTCAGTACGTATAGTTTTACTCAAAGAAGTTCATTGTTACCCACATTTTCGAAATAACTTTTTTTAACTCTGTTAAACTACCAAGTTACGAAACAGAATAAACTAACATTAAAATTATAAAAAGACACATACAAAGTATGTGAATTAACATGACGTATTTGTAAAAGAACATTTATACTGACGGTAAAATTGCTTAGTAAAACAGTGAAAAATTTACAGAGATTGTGTAATTACAATTATAGTGAATCTGCGTGTATTGTTATTGAGAAAACACACATACACAGCGGTGAAATTACAATTGCGATGTCTGCGTGAATTTACTTGTAGTGGAGAGAAATACACGAATATTGTAGTTTATTTTCTGCTACATAGTAATAGTGATTTTACACTATTTTATGTCAAATTAGTTGTAGAAAGTAAATGCTATTTTACTAATTTGTAGGGTAAATTTACTATGATGTAGAGTAAAGAAATGTTGACATGTAGGTGTAAAATGACACCGATGTCAGTGGAAACACTGCTGTCACATACATTCAGTGTAAAATTACACAACTTTTATACAGTGTTCATACAGTCCATGAATGTGATTCCTTCCCCATTCCCGCGATTCCAAGAAAATTATCCCCCTCTAGTTACCTCGCTGTCGACGAGACTTTAAGCTAATCCTATTTACCTATACACTGTTCGCGGTAAACTAAGTTCATTGGAAAACCGTACTAAGATTCCCTTTGTGTATTCTTCCGCCATATGTAAAAGTAACATCATCATGGGCCTTATCTATTTATGCGTCGGTCAAGTGAAAGTATGAAATAATTGTATTGTAAATAGTTCGCGAATTTTCTAATTCTTACACCTACATGCATTAAAACACAGAGAGCTAAATAAATAATTAGAAAACTCATAAATATTTAACAAACACTTTTATTCAACGTTAAGACGAGGAACTACTCACTTAGACCCCATTTTACATATTTCTATCCACTGAGCCACTGCTGCCCCAATTGAGATCGCTCTAGCCACTGGGCCACTATACTGCCCCACTTGGGATCGCTCTAGCCACTGGACCAATGCGGCCCCAATTGATATATTTCTATCCATTAAGACATTACGGCCGCACTGGGAATCGCCCCAGCCACTGAGCTACTGCGGCTCTATTTGATATATCTATATTCACTAAGCAACTGCGGCCCCACTTGGAATCGCTATAGCCACTCCCTTGGGATCGCTCTACCCACTGGCCACTGTGGCCCCACTTGGAATCGCTCTATTCACTAGGCCTCTGCAGCCCCACTTGATATATTTTTATCCTTTGAGCCACTGTGGTCTAGTGGCTAGAGCGATCCCAAGTGGGGCCATAGTGGCTCAGTGACTAGAGCACTCTCAAGCGAGGCAGTGATATTTTTCAAATGTTGATTTGAAAAGTGTTGAGTTAACCGAAAACATACTATATATGATGTAACTTTCATGTGCGGGCATACAAGAGTGTGGTTCCTATAGGTACAACAAGGCAGCAGTGCCGGCAGACCTGTTCTCGGCGCTGCAGGGAGTGTACTCGGATCAGTTCGATGGCCAACAGGTGGACGTGGTGCAGGTTATGAACTCGTGGACGTTACAGCCTGGGTTCCCAGTTCTCACAGTTACCAGGGACTACTCCACCGGATCAGCAACCATCGCCCAGGTATCCAAGTCCTCCACACTCTGTAGCGGTACAAGGAATGCAGAATAGACCACTGTTTAAACTACTTAACTCCTTGTGTAATTCCCTTAATTCCCTGTTCGACGTTATGGATATCGTGATGCAAAGCTGAAAACATACTGTAGATATCATACGTATTCTTCTGAGTTTCTGTCACATTTGCTTCATTTACGTGGGGAACGTCCATGTCAGTTGCTGTCTGAAAGGCGGCACGCATTACCGCTCTACCTCGTTCCGTGTTTAATTAAGCTCTTCAACTGTGATTTAAGTTTAGTCGCGGGATTATCTGGCTTAGCGACGACCGCCTTTACGTATTGCCACTATCTACCAGCGATTTCCCACAGAGAAACGAGAAAGTTCTGCTTTATTGGTTGCTACACCGCGAAGTAACCCGAAAAACTGAAACATTATGAACTATATAGTTGTCTAGAAAATAGTGCTACGAAGTTATAATTTACTGAAGCTGCCAGCAACGTTTCTTTTATATTTTAATTTACCAACCGTTAGACGTGATGATGTAAGCGTACTTCGTATGCTGAAGAGAAGAAGCACCGATTAAATGTAGGACTTGTTTTATTTATAATATCACAGGTGTACTTATAGCTGCTACCGCTCTGGTTCGCGTTAACGTGAGCTTCTCGTGGCTGGTCATAAACTCCTTGTTATCGTACAGTTTTCATTAACAACGTGCTCTTGAAACGTACTACACTTTGTCTGACAGAAATTATATTTGTCGCTTTGCAAAAGTCTGTTTGAAATTTGTCAACAGTGAAACGTGCATCCTAATAACGCTGTACATCACGTTTCTGCTGTTGTGTTTTCCATTAAGACTAATAATACTGTACGGATATTCTCTGCTTTTAGTCTGTCGTAAATTTAACACACGAGTGCCAACGTAGAGCACCAAATCGATGCATAACGAAGCAAGATTCGGGGGAAAGGCGTTGTATAGTACAATCTTGTCGTAACAAAACAATGCTTATATGCTTACTGCAGCTTTGAGAAAAATTAATATAAAACGTAATATAAATAGGTGAGACGAAATAAATTACGAAATAAAGGAAAATATAATATCTTGAAAAAAACTGCAGTTTAGTTTCTGTAAAAGTAGTAAGTAGAACAGTATTGCATTTCACATCATACAGTTGTTGCTTTAGTCTGTTACCTTTTATATTCACTGTCTTGTAAATAGCGTCTTACAGAATGCTGTTGGTATTTATGGACAAGAAGATATTTCCGTGTTGTGTCAAAAACATTTTCATATCATGCAATAAAAAGGGTAAAATATTCGAGTCATAGTTTTTACTGTATTAATGAACTCCAGTTGTTTATATCTAAGACTCGGAGAATAAATTTAACTATTACGGACTGTAACACAATCTGTCATAATACTAAGAAAAATGTTCCTTCCCGGTCAAATGCAAAGGCCATCTTCTGTATATCGGCGCACCACGGGAACGGAGAGGGAGGGGGAAGGGGAGCGGGATCTCAATTTAAGTGAAAAATGGGAAACGTTACGTTTTTAAACAATTGATTTTTCTGTTTAGTATTTCAGGTACTTGTTTAGTAGGGTGCAAAAGGCAGGCTTGGCAATGAGGATATACATCACACTGCCTGTGAATAATTACTTAGCAGAAAGCGTGTTCTAAGCATTTAAAAGAATTATGAATGAAAAAATACCGTCTCCCGAAGAAGGAAAGCTCAATAGTCTAGTCTCGTGCTTCTGTGTACACAAAGTGATATCATATTCAAACTATAGGCCTACTTTAGTGCTTTCATTGGAAACTGCACGCAGGAAAACTCAGAAAAATCCATTTAAGTGAAATAAACTTAAAAAAAAAATTGAAAGCGAATGAAAAATGACTAACTAAACTAGATAAATGTATGAATTACTTATTATAGAATTGCTTTATTTACTCAGTTATAGCAATTCACTTGCATAGTTCTTTTTACAGTTTTCGGTCGCCAGTCCGAAATATGGCTGGTCGAAATGTGGTGGCTAATGAAGGCACTCTGAAGGAGAACTAAGGGAGTAATCCCTTCTGAACCAAAACTGGCGTAGTGTATTTGTGTTTGTTGCGAAAAGGGGGGAGAGGTCACCAAATTATTCTGTTCCCAGGGCGGCTCAAGCCTTAAAAGCAGGCCTGCAAATGCATCAAGCCAAAGAGCCTAGAACGTAAAAGGAAAAAAGTAACAAAAATTAGATGTCACGTCGTGCAGATCGATGCATACAAGTTGTCGCTTAACGAAATGAAATATAACCAGGAGCTTCTTGAATACAATATTTAATTACAGATACAAATATGCACGTACTTCAAAAAGTGTAAATCATAGTGTTGCAGTACGATTAAAAAGTACAGTAATAATGTGGTTATAATTTGTAACGACTTTTCACAAGCAGTCTTTGATCCTAAATATCTCAGTGTACAGCCCCAAACATAACGTTTTCAACATTTTCAGAAAAAATGCTACCACCACAATTATGTATCCCATCTCAGCTGCCACGTTTTAATGACCTAATGGACGTCTGCTAGCTACAAAAAAATAAGACATATTCGGAGGATATTAAACGATCTACGGAACCATGATGAGGGTCGGTCATGTATAATTTGAGTATGTCGTAATGTGTTTAATAACACGTAATATCCTTAAGGTTTAAACATATTTAATTTCTTTCAGTTTCATTTAATCACTGAAGCTTAATATTGAATTGTATTGTACAATTTCGTATTATATGGTTAAAATTAAATGGGGTATAAATAACTTACCTAGAAACTTGTGTATCTTTTCTCTTTATGATTTCTTTGTTCCTTCAAATGTTTGCATGCTTTTTCTGCACTCTTTAAAAATATTAATAAAGTTTTCAAATGCAAGCAATTAGATTATAATTATATACGTAAACTAATATGTGTTTCTTTGCTAATAACGGTATTTTACAAAAATAATTTATATAGTTCAGTGGCACTTAACCATAAACTTAGGAAATTATACGTACAGTAGATATATGCAGTTTTAGTAGTTAATTTTAGAGAAATGATATTATCTTGAACAGATTTTGTGCAAAAACGCTGTTTGTGCTAGAATATACAGCATTAATCCCCCGGTATGTTATATTGAATAAACCATATCTCAGTAAATAAAACGTTTAAGAGGTGAAAACTCGCAATGTTTGTACTATACTTATGACGTACAATTGAATGGTAATTATGTTCATAAGTATACTCTACTTAAAATTATACACAAAAAATTAATACGAACTAATTATGTTAATGGTCAATGCACCGTTATTCGAGCGCACGCTTGAAACGGCACGCCACTGTTTGATCACGAGACTTTGACAGATCTTCCGTATATATTTTAACAACATGCAAATACGTACATACCTAACTGTTAATATAGATACGCTGTTTGGAAGTAATTGAGCTGAGTCTATACAAAGCTTATTTTGTACTGAAACGAACATTATTCAATTACACTAGATATGTGTAACAGTAAGCAACACTTAAAACATTGAAACTGGAGAAATTCCATACGTCACATAGGCCTACCTAGATTTACCACATGCCCTACATTGTAACAAGAAAACCATAGATGAGTGTTCCGAGGCCTTGCATCTGAAACCAATTACAGATACTGCCAATTCTTTACAGCATACTTGAAGTAAATCGTTGAAACGTGTAAGTACGTTAACTATATTTCTGCCAACGTAGCTATTTATGCGTTAAACAGCGGTCACGTTGAAAGTGTATGTAGATCGTGTTACGGAAGTTCTTAAAGATTAATTAAAATAAATAGCAAGTCCACTATCTAGGAATTTTCTCTAATGTACTGAGCCCCGATAATTTGATAAATTTATATGTTTAACTGATCTTACTAACACGCCTGTTTTAAGTTGCAATGGTAATTTAGGATTCTACTACGTATATTTACTTAATGAAATGGATTTAATACCCTGTAATCAAATCCATAATTTGCTTGGGAATTTAACACGTAATGTCAAGTTCCGAAATTAACACCTTTGTGACGTTTGCCACTGAGATCTTCCGAGATTTAGTTTGTTTTGATCAGTGAGGAAATGACACTTCTAGCGTAATTGATATAAGCTGGGAATAAAACTTTAGAAATATGAAAACTAAACCTTTAAAAACTAGATAAATATTTGATAAGGAAGGGAACAATGCAAAAAAAAAACATTTTTTAAAAACAATTGTGTTTAAATAGAAGTCATTAGTAAATAAATACTGCGAGCCTAATCCGTAACCTTGGAGTTTATACGGGGGCACCTGGCAGATACAGCATTTCTTACACAACAAATTATTTAATCTGAAGTAGAAAGCATCGTATTATTCCTTATTTGTCATATGTAGAAATCAGAGACGATATATTAAGTGAATCTGCATGAACTTGTGAAGTACAATAAATGTGCTATAAATATTTTATTCAAAGTCAGATTGCAAAGGAATTATAAATATATGTTTGCGCAGGGAGAAGTTAGCAACTATTCATTCCACAAAACGATAGACATTCTCGAGAAAACATATTTTATGTTTCAGAAACGTTTCCTGTTGTGGAGCGACGAAGCAGCTGGAAACAACACCGACTACAAGTGGTGGATCCCCGTAACATACACCTCTCAGCAAAGTATCGACTTCATCAACACCATTCCTCGGACATGGCTCAACAGTACAGAAGCGGAGAATACCATAGCCAATGTTGAGGCTTCGCGCAGTCAGTGGGTCGTATTCAACATACAAGAGACTGGTAAGTCAGCAGGGCTAGTAGACCACGAATTCTCTTGTGACCATTACTGAAAGAGATGACCTCTTGTATATAACGTGTTGTAAATTATACATCAAAACTGTCGAGAATGATAGAATAGACGAACGAAGTCATAATGAAAGCAGGAGGGTGGGTTTGGTATGGCTTGGCGTCTCAACTACAGAAAACTATTAGAGACGGAGCTATTTGCTCAGGAAAACAGGGACGTGGAAGGTATCTGTAATAATAAATCATCCCAACGTTCACCGGAAGTGGTTTTGGGAAACCATGGAAAACGAAAGTCAACATGGGTGGATCAGAATTCGAACCCAGGACCTCCGAAATGCAAGTTCGAATGTTTACCCTGCCTCACGTTGCTGGATATAATTTAATTACTAAAATAGGGTATGCAGAACATGGGTATGGGTCGTTTCGGGTGGGCTGAAGTCAGCAACCTACAAGCCTTTTGTGAAAGAACATGAGGAGGAAAACTAAATGAAACCTATAAAACTGTTTTACTAGTGTTTCCAATTCTCGCTCGTACATCCGTACATTTTGTGCCATGCAGTGATGGTTTCAGGAGACATGTATGACGTAGCGCTGCACGATGATATGCAACCTCTCTGCTAGATATTGATGTGTGTCTGCTTATAATCTATGGCACTTACACGAGCATTCATGTTGCCATTGCTGATTTCAGTGTTCACAGCTTAATTTTATGGAACCTATTACATTAGCCTTGCGTCAATCTTAATACAAGCCAATTATTATTATATAAAAATTGTGTTTCTTGGTTATGTTACCCTTAACAGTTATCCTTAGCACACATGTTATGTAAAGAAATATAAATAGGAAATATAACCCTCAGAAACTTAAAAAATGGCAGTATTTCAGCCGGCAAGATCACTTTGCTTGTCTGTATGAAATTTGTAGTAGATCAAACTTAGTAGATGGCAAAAAGTTAGTTCTGTTTTGTCAGAAATTATTCTTCCTATAGTAGTTACGTTAAAGTTATTTCAATGTTACGCTATCTTGTAGCTGTATACAGTATTAGTAGAGAAAACTACATTATGGCGAAAACATAGCACTTCATATTAAGTGAATTTTAGCAACCGGTATTAAATAACATTAATTATTTCAATGCCACAAAATCTGAAGTAAGGAAAATAATGAAACGGAAAAGTGGGAAAAAATGGTCGCAAATTTTACAGCATCCAAAAATATTGGCCGTGTTTTGTTAGGATAAAATGTTTTGATCTAACAAATTTGATTTGATGTTATTGCGAAAAATTCATTGCCTTATTTCGCAAATGTATATAGTATATAGAAAGAGTTGACGCTAAATAAATTCTGAGTGCGTTTGGGAACCTTTGAATCTAATACTTTTATAGGCACAGCCAGTTAAGAGAAGTGTTTGCAGCGCTTTTTTCTAAGTTTGTCGAAAAGCAGGGGGTGCGGTGTTGTAGATGTTTGATTCTCGGCGGGGTTGCTCCCGGGAATTGTGCCGGACGTTGCCGATAATCAACGTGTTTTCTCGAGGTTCTCCCGTTTAACCCAGCCCTTCCTTCCGGCGTTGCTTAAAACTCACCTCACTTCACCCTTATCGGCTCTCGAGATATCTATGTTAGGGGCCGTCCACATCTCCCTACACTAGAAAAGCAGTTTTCGATCGGGAAATCACGATTATAGTAGTATTTTCCATGTTTGCTATTCTAAGTTAAAGATATATCGTTTATTGTGAGAAAACAATCGGGAGCACTCCAGAGCCAGTGAGTTTTCGAAAGCTGCCTTCCCGATTGGAAGTTCAATTTCAACATGGCTTGTGTGAAGCACCGTTGCCTTGTTATTGCAAACAGGCGTGCCTTTCACACGTCCGTCCTTCTCAAACATCGTATTTAACACAAATCATTACGTACAGTTTGAAATGTTACTAACCGCGGGTAATTTTACAAAATACATTTTCAGACCTCCGCATATATGTATTCTCCGGCACGTTTTATAAGTGTAGAATT